>JARBWK010000020.1:3298960-3341460 GCA_030556195.1 Anolis apletophallus
GGTTCACTCTATTCCTAACATGTTGAAGGGTATACACTCTATCCATAGAGTGAAGTAGGTTCACTCTATTCCTAACATGTTGTAGGGTATACACTCTATCCATAGAGTGAAGGAGGTTCTCTATTCCTAACATGTTGAAGGGTATACACTCTATCCATAGAGTGAAGTAGGTTCACTCTATTCCTAACATGTTGAAGGGTATACACTCTATCCATAGAGTGAAGTAGGTTCACTCTATTCCTAACATGTTGAAGGGTATACACTCTATCCATAGAGTGAAGTAGGTTCACTCTATTCCTAACATGTTGAAGGGTATACACTCTATCCATAGAGTGAAGTAACATGTTGTTCACTCTATTCCTAACATGTTGAAGGGTATACACTCTATCCATAGAGTGAAGTAGGTTCACTCTATTCCTAACATGTTGAAGGGTATACACTCTATCCATAGAGTGAAGTAGGTTCACTCTATTCCTAACATGTTGAAGGGTATACACTCTATCCATAGAGTGAAGTAGGTTCACTCTATTCCTAACATGTTGAAGGGTATACACTCTATCCATAGAGTGAAGTAGGTTGTTGAAGGATATACACCATCTATTCCTAACATGTTGAAGGGTATACACTCTATCCATAGAGTGAAGTAGGTTCACTCTATTCCTAACATGTTGAAGGGTATACACTCTATCCATAGAGTGAAGTAGGTTCACTCTATTCCTAACATGTTGAAGGGTATACACTCTATCCATAGAGTGAAGTAGGTTCACTCTATTCCTAACATGTTGAAGGGTATACACTCTATCCATAGAGTGAAGTAGGTTCACTCTATTCCTAACATGTTGAAGGGTATACACTCTATCCATAGAGTAGGTTCACTCTAAAGTCCCAGGTATACACTCTATCCATATTCCTAACATGTTGAAGGGTATACACTCTATCCAGAGAGTGAAGTAGGTTCACTTTAGAGAGTGAAGTAGGTTCACTCTATTCCTAACATGTTGAAGGGTATACACTCTATCCATAGAGTGAAGTAGGTTCACTCTATTCCTAACATGTTGAAGGGTATACACTCTATCCATAGAGTGAAGTAGGTTCACTCTATCCTAACATGTTGAAGGGTATACACTCTATCCATAGAGTGAAGTAGGTTCACTCTATTCCTAACATGTTGAAGGGTATACACTCTATCCATAGAGTGAAGTAGGTTCACTCTATTCCTAACATGTTGAAGGGTATACACTCTATCCATCCATAGAGTGAAGTAGGTTCACTCTATTCCTAACATGCTGAATACACTCTATCCCTAGGGTGAAGTACATTCACTCTATCCCTACTATAGTGAAGAGTATGCACTCTATCCCTAGAGTGAAGTAGGTTCATTCTATCCCTAACATGTTGAAGGTATCTAAGGAGATTGTCCTGAATGAGGAATATACACGGTATGTCTCTGTGTACGAGCTAGACATTACAAATGTGACCCACCAGGGATCAATCTGTGTGTTTGGAGCTGCAGATTCCAAGCCCTCTCCTTCGTCTGTGAAGATCAGAAACAGAAACAAGAGCAACCATCTCAGTCTTCGGAGAAGAACGACACTGAAGGATTAGAAGTTTCAGCACACAGAGTGGCTCCTGCCAATCCTCAGAAGACATGTGTAGTGCTAGAAGGGGACTCCGTACAGAAGTAGTGGTTTACGAGCCTGACAAGATGACTCAATCGCATGCCTTTCTCCCCGGAGAAAACATTCACAATGTAGAAGGAAGTTGACAAGACTTGTCAAGTCCACTGACTGTTACTCCTTGCTTAGCCATGGGCCTTCAGGACATCGTAAGGGATTACGGGGGGCTGGGTAGGAAGCTGAAGGATCTTGTCATGTTGTCTCTCCTCCCAGTTGATGGGCACAGACCAGGAAAGGATAGAAGAATCATTGAGGTCAACAACTGCCTCCACAGATGATCCCACAAAGAAACCTTTGCTTTCTTGGAACATGGTCTATGGTTTCATGAAGACTGACACATGGAACGTGATGGGTTGTACACAGAACTCCCATGATCAACAGAAAATACTGGAAGGGTTTGTTGGGCATTGACCTTGAGTTTGGGAGTTGTAGTTCACCTACATCCATAGAGCACTGTGGACTCAAACAATGATGGATCTGGACCAAACTTGCCACGAATACTCAATAATGCCCAGATGTGAATACTGGTGGAGTTTGAGGAAAATAGACCTTGACATTTGGACGTTGTAATTGCTGGGATTTGTAGTTCACTTACAATCAAAGAGCATTCTGAACTCCGCCAACGATAGAATTGGGCCAAACTTCCCACACAAAATCCTCATACCTTGAAGGAACTCGCTGGCCCGAGCCTCCCTCCAACCTCGCATTCTCTCCCTCACCCGCACAGGTTTGCCATGTTGCCATGCGCCAAGCACACCTGCTCTCCCCTCCCTGCTTGGAGTCTCAGAAACAGCCCTCCCCTTGGCTGAGAGTCCAGTCAATCAAGCGGAGGAAGGCTTTTGGTGGGAGGATTTGCCTTCCGTTTCCAAAAAGGAAGACAACGACAGGTGGAGAGATCTTCAGCATTCTCTGCCAAAGGGTTTCCCAAGACCATCAGAAATACGTGTTTTCTGATAGTCTTTGGTGACCACTCAGAAACCCCCTCGCAACCTGTCCCCCCCCCCCCCCAGGAGTTTTGACCCAGGGGTTGAGAAAGACATATGAAGAACTGGGTTTACATTTACAAAAGCTCATACTAGTACGGGGGTCGGAAACCTTTTTGACTCAGAGAGCCATGAAAGCAAAATATTTGGAAATTTATTTCAGTGAGAGCCATATAATATCTGTATCTGTGTATATATATAATAAAAGTGAATGTTTGTATGTGTCTGGAGGGTAGAAGGGCGGAAGGATATGTGGCAGCTTTCTGATTGGCTCCCACTGTGGGATTATTTGCTTAAAGGACACTGACTGGCCAGCCTCAGAACTCCAACATTCTAAGGCAGCAGACAGAGGGGATTGGTTGCTCTGAGGGAGTATTTGCATAAAGCACTCTGATTGGCCAGCCAACACGAATATTCCGATACTCTAAAGTGGCAGGGGGGGGGGGGGTAAGAAAAAGGCCTGACGCAGTCAGGCATGGTGGGAGTTTAAGGCCAAAACACTTTGCGACCCCTTTGTGACCCCAAACAATGAGAGAACAAAACCAAACTTGGCACACAGAACCCTCAAGAACCACTCTACATCCTGGTGCAGTTTGAGGGAGGATGGACCATGGATGACGGGACTTGCAGTACTTTAACTCACATGCTTAGAGCAATGTGTCCCACACCAATGACGGATCAGGACCACACTTGGCACACAGATGCCCAATAGCCCACTTTACAACCTGGTGCGGTTTGGGGCAGGATGGGCCACAAATAATGGGATTTGCAGTACCTTCACCCGATTCATTTCCCACAGAACATTGAAACCCCTACAAATCACAGACCAGGCCAAACTTGGCACACAGAGTACCCATGACCCACTATGCATCCTGGTGCAGTTTTGAGTGGAACGGACCACGGATGATGGGACTTGAAGTACCATCACTCACTTTCTGAGACCAGTGCAACCCTCATCCAATTACCAAAAAAGAACAAACTAGGCCAACATGACCCATTCTACATCTTGGTGCAGTTTCGAATAAGATGAACCATGGATGATGGGCCTTGAAGTACCTCCACTCACTTCCCTAGACCACCACAACCCTCATCCAACGACTGATCCAGACTAAACTTGGCAAACATAACCGCTATGACCCCCTTTCTGTCCTGATGAGGTTTGGGGGAGGACAGACAACAGATTATGAGATTTGTAGTACTTCTACACCCTTCGGTTCCCACAGACCTCTGTGGCCCCCAACAAAGACTGATAAAGACCAAACTTGCCAAACAGGGCCCCTATGGCCCACTCTAAATCCTGGTGCTGTTTGATCATGGGTGATGGGACTTGAAGTACCTCCACTCACTTCACAAGATCGCTGCCAATCTCATCCAATAACTGATCAAGACCAAACTTGGGACACAGAGCCCCCATGACTCATTCTACATCCTGGTGCACTTTCCATTAGGATGGACCAGGGATGGTGGGACTTGAAGTACCTCCACTCACTTCCCAAGACTGCTGTGACCCTCATCCAATAACGGATCAAGACCAAATTTGACACACAGAACCCCCATGACCCACTCTACATCCTGGTGCAATTTGGAGGAGGGTGGACCATGGATCCTGGGACTTGAAGTACCTTCACTCACTTTTTGAGACCACTGCGAGCCAAATAAACACCTGATATGGACCAACCTTGGTACACAATACCTTTCTGACAATCTACTGCATTTCTCAAATAACCCAGGCACCACTGGGTCCCCAAGCTAGTATATAATATATTTACAAAGATAACAACCCAGAGAAGACAAGACCTATATATGCTATCTTCTGAGCATTGGAGAAAATTCAGGATTTGTGTGTGTGTGTGTGTGTGTCAGGAGCTTCTGGTGTGAGAGAATTAGGCAAGCTGTGCAGGGTTTGCCAAGGAGACGGGACCTCCCTCCCTCCCTCTCGCATGCCCATCCGCTCACTACCTCGCCTGCGGCCTCCTTTGCCCAGGTCGGGCCTGCAATGCCTCCTTATCCGTTGCGACACAGCTCTTCGCCACCCTACCATCCCCTGACTAAGCGCCAATGTACGCTCCCTTTCCTCGACGTCGCTGCCTCCTTGTTTGCTTCGGCACCGGCGCGCCCCTGTGGCCGCAGCAAACCAAAATGGCGGGCCTTACGACTCTGTGATGGAGCGGGCTCTCAGGGGCTTCGCACGGGGCCCGCCCCATTCAACCCCTCTTGGGAAGCTGCCCCGCCCTCAGAGAGCAAAGACATGTAGAAGCGCGGTCCTTTTGTCTGTGGCTCACACTTCCGGGTTCCCCACGACGCTGTCATTGGGCACAGAAGTGAGCCAGATGAAATCATCAAAAGAGCCAAACCTGGCTCGCGAGCCATAGATTCCTGACCACTGTGCTATTATAAAAGCCTGTTGGTCTTAAAGGCCTTGTTTGGGGTTTTCTCATCCTCTCTTTGTCTCCTTTTTTGAAGTATTCATTAATACATACGTCTCCGTATAGGAGAAATACTCCAACTTTTAATATCCTAGTTTGTTTTCGGCAAGATTAATGCAGGCCTGTTAACAGTAAAACCTGCATTTCTGTGTATATCAGAGAGAAGGCAAGATTGAGCACAGGAGAAAGACTCCTATTTATATATAACCAAATACTTATTTAAATTAATGATAGACTTCCACTACATTTTATGCTTGTTTCTGCTCAAGGAAAAAATCTGGCTAAAGAGCTTTCAGTTAGCAGCCTTGGCAAATGATTATAAATCCCAGCACTTAATGACTGTGATAACATTAATCTGAATGAACTCGCTGGCTATTAATGTAGATGTCATATCCAATTCAACAGAAATTCTTTTGTAATTTAGCATTAATTAACACCCACTTATTGCATATAGCATCAAGCAGCCACTTTTTCTTCAAGCGAGTGGAAATAGGGATGTTTCCACCTAAAGTCTATAGAAATAACTCAGAGCCACACATTTACAGAAAAAGGATCCTGGTTATAAAGCACATTTGGGGAGAAGTGGGGGGGGGGGCACACACACATACCTTTGAGCAGATTATTTCATCACAACTTCCTTGCTATCTATATATATAAAAGAAGAGCTGTCGTGTTTAGTAGCCTATAGACAGCAAAACCACACAACGCAGACACACCAAACCAGCCCACATACACACACAACCCAATGAGGTATGTTTACTACAACCTCCCCCCCCCCCCCAAAAAAAGCCAACGGTCACAATCCCAAAAAACATTATGGACTACAATTCCCATAAACCACCGCGCCAGAACACATAATGGTGCATAGGCCAGCCGCGCACCACAGCTCCTCTCCTCCCCCACCACCCCCAACTAAAGAAACAACACCTACCACTTGTGAGAACATCAGGCCTCCAAACCGCCAAATAAATTGAAAAAAACCCTGCGCGCTAACGCAAGCCCCAATTAAGGGCACAGCGTGTGCCAAAGCTCCTCTTCTCCCCTCTCCCAATTTTTTAAAAAACCTCTGCTTCGCCGCAGAACTACACATCCCAGAAAGCCACTTCCGGCCCACCGCTGTCTACTCTCCGCCCTCCCATTGTTTGAGTCCACAGTGCTCTCTGAATATAGGTGAACTACAACTCCAAAACTCAAGGTCAATGCCCACCAAACTCTTATAGTATTTTCTCTTGGTTATGGCATTTGCCATGGATTTCCCACACGGAGGATATTTACCTCGTTGAATTGATTTGCATTTACCAGTGCGGAGTCTACTTAGACGACTATGTATAGATGAAAACCCACGACCTGTACACCTTTGAAGTCAGGGCCGTAGCCAGGATTTTGGTTCGGGGGGGGGGCTGAGTTTGGTTCGGGGGCTGAGACTGGGTGGAAGAGGGTTTACCCTAGCAAACCTTTTGTATTGTTATCCCAATAACCCCATGAAGGTGGGATATAATGAGCATGGTGATCAGATCATGATATGAATAAACATAACAGTTTAAATAATGTACCAGTAAGGCCTTCTCGCGGACCACCCTGAGAATTTGGGGGGGGAGGGCTGAAGCCCCTTAGCCCCGGCTACATGCCTGGTTGAAGTTTATATCTGATGGCCATGAGAAAGACCGTTTGAGGTCGAAACGAGAGAAGGACCTTTATACCACAGCATTCCTCATCGGCCTTCTCAGAGATGATGCACCATTGTGACTTATAATTAGACTTCTACGGGAGGTTACTGGATCTATTTAGACATTTATTTCCACGGAACTCAAAGACATTATTGGACTAACGACAAATGCAGTATTTTGATTGAGTGAAGTACATTTATGTTTGGACTATTATGATTTTACATGCTGCATTCCATATATATTGGATTTCAGATATATATATATATATATAATATATATATATATATATATATATATATATATATATAAACTTTACAAGGTTTACTACGGACTTTTGGTGTTCCTTATGGACTATATTTGGGAGATTACCCCTGACTTTATTTGTGGACATCTTTAAGTACCGCACTACTCTTTATCAGACTACAGCTTGATTGGTCTTCTAGCCTACTTTTTTAGTTTGTGGATACCTAGCAACTTTCCCTCTTGTTTTGAGAAGTTTGTGTCTTTCTGCCATTCCTGCCAGGATATCTATGTTGTGTTCATCGAAACAGGCCCAGGTTTCACATTGAGTGTATTAATACATGTAAAAACATATTAACTATATGTATTACTGTGTTCGAGTGTCATTTTGTGTCATTTTGGTTGGTGGCGTGCCCAAGGATTTGGTAAATGTAAAAAATGTGCCACGGCTCAAAAAAGGTTGAAAAACACTGGCCTATATGATTGGAAATGGGAAGCTCTTCTGTCCTGACGTGTGGCAACCTTTCCTTGATGGTGACCATCAGCATCAGTTAGGTCAGTGTTTCCCAACCAGTGTCCCGTGGCACACTAGTGTGCCGTGATCGATCATCAGGTGTGCTGTGGGAAATTGGAACCTCCAATCCCCTTTCTTCCCCCTCCTGTCGAACACTTTTTCTTCTCCACTCAGGTTCCCTTCTTCCCAGCCTCTCTTTGCCTCGCTTTGCTTTGGGGCGAGTCTGCGCAGTAGCGCCCGCACGGGTCACGTCTTCCTCCCTCGCCCCTCCCCTCCTGAACACGCTCACGCTGCCCCCTCGGATCAAAAGGGTGGCAGAAGCGGCAGTGTAGAAAAAAAATGTGTTCGGCCATTCCTGCCAGGTTATCTATGTTGTGTTCATAGAAACAGGCCCAGGTTTTACTTTGAGTGTATAAATACATTTAAAAACATATTAACTATATGTATGACTGTGTTAGAGTGTCATTTTGTGTCATTTTGGTTGGTGGTGTGCCCCAGGATTTTGCAAATGTAAAAAATGTGCTGTGGCTCAAAAAAGGTTGAAAAACACTGAGTTAGGTCATTCTCTTTACTATGCGGACCTGTTCAGTCTGTGGGAGATACCCAGGAAGAGGCGACGGAGGAGTGTGAACCCACCTTTGCAACTGGTTCTCCTTTCAAGGAACACCCTGGGTATAATTTTAACCAGCACCGCAAAAAGTTCTGCCTTCAAAGAACACCCCGGGCATAATTTTAACCAGCTCTTCCAAAGGATCTGCGCTGCTCGTCGCCATCAGAAGGCTCTTTTTTTCCAAGCCTGCTTGAAACGGCATCATTTATTCAGTCCTAACAGCCTTCCGAGCAGGGCTTCTTTCAGGAGCTTTGTTGAGTCTGGTCTCTTCCAAGCATCGAATCTAAAGAACACGGCAACCGGTGACCCAGGTCTCTCGTTAGTGGAGAAAAGAAATCTCTTTTTGTGTATGTGCATGTGTGTGTGTGTGAGACTGTTTCTGTGCTGAGTCTCCTGGCCTATTATGCTTTCTGGATTCAAGGTTTCTCATTAAGGCTTTCTAGCCTTCCGCCAAGCCGAGGAGAGCTGAAAACATGGCTTTGTTTCGAAGAGAGAAGCCTACATTTTTCTCTATTTTCGCATTCTGTGGCAGGAAATTGCTCTCTTGGAAAAGAGAAGGGGAAAAAACCCCATTTACCTGTCCAACTATTTCTCTCTCGAGAAGAGGCCCAATGTCTTTTAACCTTTCTTTCCTTTCCTTTTTCTACACCCGCTGCTCCAAACTTCTGTAGATATAGCTATGGGCTTGGCCATTGTGGCTGTTTAGGAGAAGACAGAAAATATTAAAATATGCCTTGAGCAAGAGTGCAAAGTAAAGGTGAAATGAGCTCGGCACCTGGGACAGGTGAAATGAGCTCGGAAATCTTTCTTATGCTGCATCTGATTGGTCTGTTGAGTCAAATATGGAGCATCATATATAACACAAGCTTGTAAGTCAGTGGGAGGAGGAGAATGCACAAAATGACCTTTGTGCCAATTATATGGACTGATCATTATGAAAGATGCTTCCCCGTGTCTCAAGTAAAGGAGCATTTCCAATCTTTTGCCACAAGCTCTTGATCCTTTGGACTGAAAATGGGGAGCAGCTCATAGGCCAAGCAAACTGGGATCTCTCTCCACTATATATTATACTAGCTTGGGGACCCGGGTTATTTGAGGAAGGCATTGTGTGCCAAGGTTGGTCTGTATCAGTTGTTCATTTGGCTCGCAGTGGTTTCGGGAAGTGAGTGAAGGTACTTCAAGTCCCATAATCCATGGTCCATCCTCCTCCAAATTGCACCAGGATGTATGGGGTTCTGTGTGCCAAATTTGGTCTTGATCAGTCATTGGATGAGGGTCGCAGCGGTCTCGGGAAGTGAGTGGAGGTACTTCAAGCCCCATCATCCATGCTCTGCTCTTCTCCAAACTGCACCAGGACATAGAGTGGGTAATGGGGGCTCTGTGTGCCAAGTTTGATATTTATCGGTCTTTGTTGGGGGCCACAGTGGTCTCTGGGAAGCAAAGCACTTGGAAGTACTACAAATCCCATAATCTGTGGTCCATCTTTCCCAAACTGCACCAGGACATAAAGGGCATCATGGGGGTTATGTGTGCCAAGTTTGTTCTAGGTCCGTCACCCGTGTTGGTCAGAGTAAGGGAGTGAAGGTACAGCAAGTCCCATCCTCCATGGTCCACCCTCCTTCAAACTGCACCAGGATGTAGAGTGGGTCTTGGGGGGGGGGGGGGGGGATCTGTGTGCCAACTGTAGTCTTGTTCTGTCATTGTTGGGGGCCTAGTCTCAAAAATCAAGTTGGGGAAGCCTTACTGTCAATTCAGGCTGAGGCCTAGTCAGGAGAATCAAGTTGAGGAAGCCTTACTGTCAATTCAGGCTGAGGCCTAGTCTCAAAAATCAAGTTGAGGAAGCCTTACTGTCAATTCAGGCTGACGCCTAGTTTGTAAAATCAGGTAAAGAAAGCCTTTTTGTAAAGAACTCTGTCTGGCACCTTTGAGATTTGGGATGTTGGAATGCTGGCCAATCCATGGCCCATCCTCCCTCAAATTGCACCAAGACGTAAAGTGGGTCTTGGGGGTTCTGTGTGCCAAGTTTGGTTTTGTTGTCTCATTGTTGGGGGCTGCAAAGTGTTTTGGACTTAAACTCCCACCATGCCTGACTGCCTCGGGCCTTTTCCTTACCCCTCTCTGGCACTTTAGAGGGTTGGAATGTTCGTGTTGGCTGGCCAATGGGAGTCCTTTATGCAAATTGTCCCACAGTGGGAGCCAATCGAAACGCTGGCACATATTTACTCGGTCGCACCACCCACCCACCGCCCGCAAACACTGACTTTTATTATATACATAGATATTAACTTGTTATTATGCTGCACTACCTTTACTCATTGTAGCTTTGTATTTTGTCCTATTACAGAATTGTTAATTATAGGACACTTTTTGTTTGTCACCTTGAAGAAGTTACTCAATTATGAAACGGGCCATAGGCCTTGGACTATACAAACCCGTCAGTGCTTACATTTGTGCTCCTTTTCCCCACGGGGACAGGACACTGGTCTCTTGGGGGGAGCAAGCACTCCTTGGTATATGCCTATCAGGGCAGCTCCAATACAATATTTGTTTTGGCATTTTGGTGTGTGGACCCTTATTTCTTCACATTGAACTGCACATTTCGCTGGACCCAGTGAAGGAACGTGTATTGCTCACCTAGCCTTGGGAGAATTCCCCGTCTTTAAATTGGATGACATTGGTGCCTGGGCCCACCTGACAACATGTTGTTGTATTGACGCCCCTGCGATACTCTTTGGAGTATCTCCCTCCCTCTCCGTGGATTACAATAGCTTTATTACACTCCGGTGGCATTTGCTTTACAACGCGCTGCTTAGCAACAACGCCCTGGCGTACTGACGCTTCCACGTCATCTCGTCACAGAGCTACGACGCTTGAGCCCGTGCCCTTACATCACGATGTTGAGCGGAGGTGTGACACGCCCATGCGTACTTCCGGGTTCTTGCTACGCCACGATTTTGCCTATTTTTATCTCCATCAACACTACCTTGCAGAGGGGACGGTTCAATTGCATGCTCAGCAGGAACCGCGACATTGGAGCTTTCCCACGTCTTGACGTCACTACGTTGAGTAGGGATGGGACACGTCCACACACACTTCCGGGTTCTCGTGACACCACAGAGCCTGTCATTCCGGGAGTTCCAGTGACGCCACTTTATAGAGGAGACTGTCACTTTGTTTGTTACACCAGAGTAGGTGCTGGACATGACCTTTATTATTTTTTGTCCAGCGAAACTTATTTGTGTTCCGTATTGACTGTGGAGCACACACCTATTGCCTTTGTTCTGGTATTATTGTGGCAGCTGCGCTTGTGATTCTGTTACACAATATTGTTTACATTGTTAGCTTACTAGTTGAGTTGTACTCAGGTCTCTGAGATACATCGGCCCCTGGCTGTACAAGACCTTAAAGGTTAGAACTGACACCTTATAGGAGATTCGATATTCAATCGGCAACCAGTGCAGACGCTGTAGAATTGGTGTTATATGGCATCTTGTGGGGGTTCTAGTAAGGAACCTGGTGGCCACATTTTATACAATACGAATCTTCCGGGTCACTGGCAAAGGAAGGCCAACATAAAGTGCATTACAATAGTCTAATCTTGAGGTGACTGTAGCGTTGATCACCGTGACCAAGGCCTCCTCCGAGAGATAGGATGCCAGCTGCCTGGCCTGGCAAAGATGGAAAAAGCAAGAAAGCAATTCAGGTATATGAATAATACAGTAATCGATTGGTCTCAAAAATAATTTTGTATTCGCAAGTACACAAATAGAATAATTCACAATCCACAATGGGAACTAAATAGTGCAATGTCTTAAGTACAATGTGATGACATAATTGCAAGGTACAACACTGTGAGAACTAACAATTGGGTTAGGTACAGTATGGCAAAGCACATGCAATGTATAACAATAATCCAATACAGGAGTCTGTAGCCAGGAAGATAGTGGTACCTTCGTGGCTACTGGGTCGCTACAATGCAAATAAACATTAATGGTAACCTTAATAGGCACTTGAACATTGAGAGCCAGCAATGAAGTCCGTGTCTAGCGGAAGAGAAGGAGAATTCACGGAGACCGCTCAAAGATACCCAAACGCGCAGGGCGCATGTGCAGGCTTGCTCAATGGTGCGCCGCAGGGCAGGCTGGTCTTCGTAGTCTTCGTAGGAACGCTAATTGGGGCTGGTGCGGCCAATGCGCAAGCGCGGACGCGCACAATGGCGTGCCGCAATGGTGCTTGGTCTTAGTAGTTCTATTAGTGCCCAGGAAGCGTTCAAGAATAATGTTGAACTGGCGGTACAGTTATGGGTAAACACAACCCCACAAGAGTCTCACCAAAGTGAGGATAGTGGGGAGAAGTGCCTGATGGCAGGAGCTCACCCCTAGGCCGGCGGAGGGCCGTTTCGTCACTGGGACTTCTTCAGAGGCAATGTATTGAATGCAATGACGTCCTCAAGGGTGTATAATCATCACGAGTGTCTCAAGTCACAAGGAGGACGGACCATCCCATAGGCAGGAAATGGGATGGAAAAAGGCCTGTTTGCTGATGACGGAGACCTGAGCCTCCATTGTCAGCAATGGGTCTAAAACAACACCAAGGCTCTTGATGGTGGCAGATGGAGATAAAGGTTCACCATCAAAAGTGGGCAGCAGACGCACTACTCCCGCTGAGCGACCAGGCCACAGAATCTCGGTCTTCACCGGGTTCAACCTCAGTCTGCTGGCACGCAGCCATCCAGTCACGGCCTCAAGGCATATGGTGAAATTATCGGGTACCGAGGCTGCCCCGGGCTCCAAGCGCAGAAGGAGCTGGGTATCATCAGCATACTGGTAGCATTCCAGCCCGAAACCCTGTAGTAGGAGTGTGCAAAATTTTTGGAGGTCGTTTTGTATTTCGGGAAATTTGGGTGATTCACAAGAACAAATCGCTGAAATACGAATTGGAAGCCAACATCTCAATCTTTCCGAAATGAAAGAAGCATTTTGGAAAGATTCGGAATGTTTCGAGCTTAAATTCTGTGTAGCATTGTGTTCCATCTTGTGCCATGCACTAAATATAAATGGATTTTACGTTCATTCTTCCTAAGCAGTGTTCCATGTATCACCATTTTTTTTCTCTCCTCCTTCCTGCACACACACGACCCAAATCCTTAGATTTTTATAATAAAAAAATCTAAAACCCACTTTGGGTTGCGTCATTCTGCGCAGCTATTGTGTGCATGTTATTATGCACTAAGAATGCATTCCGTTCGGTCTTTTATTGAAACGACCTTGCTGTCACATTTGGAGGACTGTATCAAAGCCCCTTTTTTCTTTTTTTGCTGAGATGTGGCGAACCAGAAAACACTCAAACCTTGATGACTGATAAGCCTCAAAGTGCCGGCTAATTGGCAAGAATCTCCTTGTCGAATCTCCTTCAAGAGCTGGGAAGATCTCTTATCCAAGTCCTCCTCTCAAAGAGACAACAAGCAGTCAGGATCCTTGTCGTTTACATCAGCATTTGCTTTCTTTCCTTCTCTCTTTGTCATCATGAGATGACGACATCGTATTGCAGATGAGATACAGTCATGCCTCCTCCCGACTTTGAGAGGACTTGGATTTATTTCCACTTTGCCTTTCCTAGGCTCGATACTCCACTTAGGCAAAGATGCAGAATGGGGGACGCATGGCTTGAGAGCAGTACGTGTGGAAAAGATCTTGGAGTCGTCGCGGACAACAAGTTAAACATGAGCCAGGAATATGATGCGGCGGCAAAAAAAAAGCCAATTGTATTTTGGCCTGTATAGTGTCTAGATCCAGGGAAGTCATGCTCCCCATGCTCTATTCTGCCTTGGTAAGACCACACCTGGAATATTGTGTTCAATTCTGGGCACCACAATTGAAGAGATCCAGCTGCCGACGTTTGCTTGTGTCTGCAAGACAGCCTTTTACCACTTGCGGCAAGCGAAACGTCTGGCTCCCTATCTCTCCCGTCGCGACCTGGCCACGTTGATCCAAGCCACGGTCATCTCGAGGCTCGATTACTGTACATTGGCCTGCCTTTGTCGGCGATCCGGAAACTTCAACTGGTGCAGAACGCGGCAGCTTGCTTGCTGCTAGGAGCCCCAAGAACGGCACATATAACGCCACTCCTGCGCGAACTGCACTGGTTGCCTATTGAATTCCGGGTCTCCTTCAAGGTGTTAGTTTTGACTTTCAAGGCTTTATATGGTTTGGGGCCAGTATACCTGAAGGAACTGCTTACCCCATATGCGCCCAGAAGATCACTGCGCTCAGAGGGGCTTAACTTACTTGAAGTCCCGGATATGAAGTCCTGCAGGCTCTCTACCACGCGGCAGAGAGCGTTTTCAGTGGTGGTGCCGGTTCTATGGAACTTGCTGCCGCCGGAGACACGAGCCTTGCAGGACCTGATGGCATTCCGCAGGTCCTGCAAGACCTGGCTGTTTAGACAGGCGGTCGATGTCTGACAGCGCCTAATTAACGCTTGCCATCCTGCCATACCACTACCATTCTCCATGCACCACCTATGTCTGGCTATGATTTTATGTGACTGTTTTAAGATGTAATTTTATGTGTTTTTAACCATGTGTTTTAGATGCTGTTTTTATATGTTGCAAACCACCCTGAGCCTCGGGAAGGGCGGTTTATCAAATCGAAAGAAATAATAATAATAATAAGAAGAAGAAAGATATTGAGAAGCTGGAATGTGTCCAGAAGAAGGTGACTAAATGATCACCATACCTTCCAAGAGAGGCCCTGGCAACTGTCATTCACGCTAGGTCGAGGCTGGACTACTGTAATGCACTATACATCGGCCTTCCTAGAACTATGACCCGGAAGATTCGCATCATCCAGAATGCACCAGCCAGGCTACTTACAAAAACGCCATTGAACTGCCACATAACTCTCTCTCTCTCTCTCTCTCTCTCTCTCTCTCTCTCTCTCTCTCTCTCTCATTACTTCACATTACATTAGGAAGGACTCACCTCACGCTTTTTACAGGCGCGTTGATGACTAAAAAGGCCACTCTGAGATAGGCAAGTCCGGTTGCAGAAAGCTACAGCAGAAAGTCTCCTTGGGTGATGTTGTTTCCAAGTTGCGGTTCTTTCTGTGTCATCGTTTCTCTTCGAGACCCATTCGGCGTGTCTTCTCGAAAGAGGCCACAGCATTGTGGATAGTGCATCTCCATGCCTCCTGATGTGAGGCCAGGGTGGATCACTGTTGGTGATCAATCTGGCCGAGTCTGAGATGTTGTTTCAGGGAGTCCTTATATCTCTTTTTGGGGGCGCCTCTGTTGCGCTGACCCATGGTGAGTTCACAATAGAGTACTATCTTTGGGAGGCGGTGGTCCTCCATCCTAGAGACGTGCCCTGCCCAGAGCAGCTGTGTTCGCAATAGCATGGCCTCAAAGCTGGTGTTCCCTGCTTGCTCAAGGACAGCAACATTCGTCACATAGTCGGTCCAGTGTATATTTAGGATTGTGCAAAGACAGCGCTGATGAAAGCATTTGAGGAGTCGTAGGTGTTGGCGATAGTTGACTCATGTTTCAGATCATAGAGGAGAATAGACAGTACGATAGCTCTGTACACACTGATTTTGGTGCTTTGCCTCAGGTGTTTGTTACTCCAGACTCTTTTGTGAAATCTTCAAAATGCACTATATACCTTTGCTAACCTGTGATCTATCTCTTTGTCAATCTTGGCATCTGAAGAGATGATGCTTCCCAAGTAGGTAAACTGCTGAACGAACTTAAGCACAGATTTGCCTATCCTAACGTGGGGATGATGGTGTTCTTCCTGTGGTGTGGGCTGGTAGAGGATTTCCGTTTTCTTCTGGCTGACTTCCAGCCCAAACAGCTCTTCAACATGTACATTGGGTATCAACTGAATACCGGATTCTGTTTAAGATGCTGGTCCTGACCTTTAAGGCCTTGTACCGCCAGGGGCTGATATACCTCAGGGACCGCCTCTCCTCATATAATAATAATAATAATAATAATTATTATTATTATTATTATTTATAACCCGCCACCATCTCCCCAATGGGGACTCAGGGCAGCTCACATGAGGCCAAGCCCAAACACCAAATTACAATAAAATAAAATCAAAACATCAGTAATAAACACAACAAAAATACATACATATAAATAAAAGCAATATACAACACTGTATCAAAATCAACAGAGACAGAGCGGGCCACAGGCAACATATAAAATGTTAAAATAACAGGGTGAGATAAGTGGGGTAGCATCCTTACAAGGAAGGAACATCATTTATGTGGGGGGCATCAGTGGTCGCTTCGACCCTCTTAACATAACTTGCTTTATATGCAGGTCCTGGGATGTATAGTTCACCTGCAATCTAAGACCTGGAAATAAATTGCCACACAGAATCTCCCTGACCAAAAAACATCCTGGAAGTCTTTGGAGGGATTTATAGGAGTTGTAGTTCACCTGCATCCAGAGCACACTATAAACCCAAACAATGATGGATCTGATCCAAACTTGGCATGCATACCTGATATGTCCAAATTTGAATACTGGTTGGATTTGGGGAATTTCCCGAGACATTTTGGAGTTCTAGGTACTGAGATTTATAAAACTCAATGAGCACTGTAAACTCCACAGAAGATGGAATTGAACTAAACTTGCCATGACCAGCAAAAAATATTGAAGGCCTTTGAGGGGAATTGACCTTGATTTGAGGGAGTTGTAGTTCATCTACAATCAGAGAGCACAGTGAACCCAAAGAGTGATGGATCTGGACCAAACTTGGCACACATACCTGATATGCCGAAAGTTGATTACTGGAGAGGTTTGGGGGACGGGGGTGGGACGGGGGACATGGGACTGATCTTCCTTTCTGGGAGTTGCAGTTCACCCACAACTAGAGAAACCGATGATGGACCTGGACCAAACTTGGCACATAGAACCAATTTTGCCATTTGGGAGTTGTAGTTGCTGGGATTTACAGTTCACCTACCATCAAAGAGCATTCTGAACTCTACCAAAAACGGAATTGAACCAAATGTGACACACAGAACTCCCATGACCATCAAAAAATACTGGAAGAGTTGGTGGGCATTGACCTTGAGTTTTGGAGTTGTAGTTCACCTACAGCCGGAGAGCACTGTGGACTCAAACAACATGGATCTGGACAAAACTTGGCACGAATACCCAAAATGCCCAAATGTGAACACTGGTGGAGTTTGGAGGAAACAGACCTTGACATTTGGGAGTTCTAGTTGCTGGTTCATCTACTACAATAAAAGAGCACTCTGGACTCCTCCAACAATGGAATTGAACCAATCTTGGGATACAGAAGTCCCCTGACCACCAGAAAATACTGGAAGGGTTTGGTGGGCATTGACCTTGAGTTTTGGAGTTATAGTTCCCCTACATCCAGAGACCACTGTGGACTCAAACAATGATATATCTGGACCAAACATAGCATGAATACCCAGTATGCCCAAATGTGAACACTGGTGGAGTTTGGGGAAAACAGACCTTGACATTTGGGAGCTCTAGTTGCTGGTTTACCTACTACAAACAAAGAGCATTTTGGACTCTGCCAACAATTGAATTGAAACAATCATGGGATACAGAACTCCCCTGACCAACAGAAAATACTGGAAGAGTTGGTGGGCATTGACCTTGAGTTTGGGAGTAGTAGTTCATCTACACCCAGAGAGCACTGTGGACTCAAACAACGATGGATCTGGACAAAACTTGGCACGAATACCCAATATGCCCAAATCTGAACACTGGTGGAGTTTGGGGGGAAATAGACCTTGACATTTGGGAGTTGTAGTTCACCTACATCCAGGGGGCTTTTGGTGGGAGTATCTGCCGTCTGTTTTCCAAAAAGGAAGAGAAGGACAGGAGGTGAGATCTTCAGCCATCTCTGCCAAATGGGTTCCTAAGACTGTCAGAAATATGTTGAGAAACACTGTGCTATGGGATCATGGGAGTTGTAGTTTCACAAGGTCTTTAGCCTTCCGCAAACTGAAACTCCTGGGATTCCACAGCACTACGTCAAATAAGTGAAAGAGATGTCAAACTGCATTAAGGTTGCAATTTAAATACTACTATTGAGTAGACGTTTGCCAATTTTCCCTCACTCAGATGTATACATATGTCTCTGCTTTTCATTATCCCAAAATAGCTCTCTCCGCAAGCCATTTTATTATTTACAATTTTTTTTAAAAAAATAAAATTGCGTGTGAACTGTTTTATAGCTTAGGATCCTTCGCTTTCGGTGAACACGCAGGCGCATTCCATGTTTACAATTCTCATAAAACGCCCTCAGATGTTTTATGAATTCCAGCAACTGGAGAAGACATTGGACTCCTTTGAATCGGCCATAATGACTAAAACCTCCAAGGTGCCTGGTTAGCAAATCCGCCGCTTCAAAGTTGCAGATGTGCGCACATGTTTTCGGGGTTTTGTTTTGCTGGGCCTTTTTTGAAGCGAGGTTTGAGAGGTTTCCCACATGTCCCTTTCGTGGCTATGTTTACAGATCTCCGCTTAGTTTGCAAAAGGTCAGGAGCAATATAGAGAGGGACATGGAAAATGAGGTGGTACTTTTACTTAAAGGAAAATTGGGGTGAGATATGTTCCCAAGGGTTTTCTCAAATCAATTTCCTCTCTTCCCACTTATTCCCCAAATGCATTTCATACGTTCACCTCTAGCTGGGCCAGTAGCCAGGCCGGAAGCTTGTCCATCTCGGGCATTGGATCATTGTTGGAGTTCAGCCTGTGATTGTGTTTCAGGGTCAAGGTACTTTGGATGTGGGGAATGATGTCAATGAGGTTCAAGATGGCAATGGTTTGGTCAATGATATTGATGTAGAGCAGTGTTTCCCAACCACTGTTCCGTGGCACGCTAGTGTGCCGATCTCCTGGTGTGCCACGGAAAAACATCTGTTCCCCCCCCTTTCTTCCCCCTCCTGCCGAACCCCTGCTGCTGCTTGGGTGGCGGCGAAGAAAAAGGGGCCGAGGTGCCGCCTCCTTCGGCCGTTTCCCCAGCCAGCCAGCCTCCAATCGAGGGAGGGCAGGGAACGGAAGCAGAAGTCAGGAGCGCAGTCCGAGGCAGGCCCACCGGCTTCTTCTTTTGAACCCTAGGAAAGAAGGAAGGGAGGCAGGCAACCGCGGACCGAGTGAGTGCCTTCCCTTCTGGTGTGGAAGAGGGAGAGAGCCATTCAGGAAGGGAGCCACCTGGGAAGTTTGTGTGGGAAGTTTGGCCCAGTTCTATCATTGGTGGGGTTCAGAATGCTCTTTGATTGTAGGGGAACTATAAATCCCAGAAAAACAGTAGGCAACACCGTAGTGTAAGAACTGAAAATACTATTCAGGTATATCAATGAAAACAGTAAACTGTGCTATATCAAATAGTTATCTATTAGCGATATATGAGTCAATACATTTACAACCACAATGGGATATATAGGAAGGGGGTACAAGTGGAATCACCACTATGCAAGTACAACAAAATACAGTCAAGAGACTAACAATTCATTTTATGCATCATAGCAATATACAAACATAAAATGAATTGTTAGACTGTATTTTGTTGTACTTGCATAGTGGTGATTCCACTTGTACCCCCTTCCTATATATCCCATTGTGGTTGTAAATGTATTGACTCATATATCGCTAATAGATAACTTTTTGATATAGCACAGTTTACTGTTTTCATTGATATACCTGAATAGTATTTTCAGAACTATAAATCCCAGCAACTACAACTCCCAAGTGGCAAGGTCTATTTCCCCTGAACTCCATCTGTGTTCATATTTGGGCATATTGAGTCTTCATTTCAAGTGTGGTCCAGATCCATCATTATTTCAGTCCACAGTGCTCACTGGGTGTAGGTGAACTACAACTTCCAAACTCAAGGTCAATTCCCAAGCAAACCTTTTCAGTACTTTCTGTTGGTAATGAGAGTTCAATATGCCAAGTTTGGTTCAATTCCGTTGTTGCAAGAGTTCAGGATGCTCTTTGTTTGTGTGTTAACTATAAATCCCAGAAACTGTAACTCCCAAATGTCAAGGTCTATTTTCCCCCAAGTCCATCTGTGTACACATTTGGGCATATTGAGTATTCGTGCCAAGTTTGGTCCTGATCCAACATTGTTTGAGTCCACAGTGCTCTCTGGATATAGGTGAACTACAACTCCAAAACTCAAGGTCAATGCCCACCAAACTCTTATAGCATTTTCTCTTGGTTATGGGAGTTCCGTCTGGGAAGTTTGTGTCTTTCTGCCATTCCGGCCAGGATATCTATGTTGTGTTCATCGAAACAGGCCCAGGTTTCATACTGAGTCTATAAATCCATCTAAAAACATATTAACTATACGTATTACTGTGTTAGAGTGTCATTTTGTGTCATTTTGGTTGGTGGTGTGCCCCAGGATTTTGTAAATCTAAAAAGTGTGCCGCGGCTCAAAAAAGGTTGGGAAACACTGATGTAGAGAATGACATAGGGACACCTGTTCAAAGTGTAGTTTCCCATGAGAATGTTCCTACAGGGTATAGGGATGATGGTTTACTCCCTGAATTGCTCCCAGAGAGTTCCCAGGATTTGGGGCTTGAAAACAACTTGAATCCTGCAGAATGAGCATATAGACAGGCGGGTGGAAATTAGCCAAAACAGAAAATGCTATAAGAGTTTGGTGGGCATTGACCAAGGCCTTCGGTGTTCTGCCAGACTTCAACAGATAAGGATTAGAGGCATTCAGGGGAAACAAAACCAATTTCGGAGTGTTTGGAATGGCTTAACGAGGGGATATAAAGTTCCAAGCGTGGAAAATATAGCCAGATGAAGCATCGGTTTAGACTCCTGCTAAGTTCTGGTTCTTGCCTCATGGAAGCTTTGCCTGGAAGATTCATGTTTAAGGATTTCTAGTTCCATGGTTTGACTCTTGGTCTCTGGTGATTGTATACTCGTGCCTTGGATTTTGTTAGAGAAGAGTGGACTTTGTTTTTGGACTTTGCTGAACCTTACCTTGGACTAATTTGTTCCTGCTTATCTTCTTCCCTAATTGGATTTACCCAAGCTTGCTCCCTCCTCCCTATGACTTCCTCTCAGCCTTCTCTTCTTCAGGCTAAACATGCAGGCCTGGATTACCCATAAGGCCAACCTAGGCCATGGCCTAGGGGTGCAAGCCGGGGGGGGGGGGCAGATCACGGACCAAAAAAATATATAATGAAAATGTTGAAACAAATAAAAACGCAACGCGCATGGAGATGAGGAAGGAAGTTTTAAGTGTGAACGGATTGCTCTCGGTCTGCAGAGCAGAATTATGCAGTGTACTTGAATGTCGTAGCCTTCAGTAGGGAGGGTAGCTGCTATGGGGCAGGCGTCAGGCGATGTCTCACCGGAAATACAGACGACTAGACGAGCCATCAGCTCCCCTTGTCTCGCAGATCGTTTTGTACCTTGAAGTGTCACTGTTATTGTTTGTGTCGGTGAATTATTGACATTTTCTGCTAGCTTATTCGAACTGTTAACCTTCTGGTCAGCAAGTTCAACAGCTCAGCAGTTTAACCCACTGCGCCACTGTGGCCCCATATCTATCATACCATATATATATATATATATATATATATATATATATATATATATGCTGTGTATATATATATATATATATATATACACACACACACACACACACACCACACACCCCTCCGCTGTAGAAATAACGTGGCTTGGCACCACTGGAGGGCCGTGGCAGCTGTGGTTTGGTGAGGCACCAGTCCTCTTCAGCAAGGCCTGATAAAACCACAACTCCCAGGGTGCTACAGCACAGAGCTGTAGGGGTTAAAGAGCTGCCAGGCCGCATTCATTCCGCGGCGTAGCTGCAGGCATCGTGAGTGTGTGTTTCTTCTCACTCAACCTGCCGGCGGGCCTTCCCGCGCGAAGGAAGTGCTGGGCGTCGTGAAGTGGGGCGGCCTGCCTGCCTCGTAGCCGCGCTCCCTCGCTGCGGCCATTTGGTTCCGCTGAGGCAGCAGGAGCGGCGGCGGCGGAGGGCTGTGGCCGGGTGGGGCGCGGAGCTGAGAGACGGCGGTGGCGAGGGAGGGAAGATGTCGGCCATTGGCAGCGGCTCGTCCAGGGGGTCCATCTTGGTGATGTCCCCAAATGGCCACTGCGTGACGGTGCGCGTGGGCCCGAGCACGGCGCTGCTGCAGGTGGGTTCGGCCCAGGCGCCCCGTGAGCCCCGTGGATACACCTGCGCTGATTGGCGCGGGTTAATGTTGATTTATTTGGATATTACTGATCAACTGAGATGTATTGGGCTACCTGAGTGAATTTGAAGTAAGTTGTATGATATGATTTATTTTTAGTATGGGTCTGAGTGTTGTGTGTGGGGGGGTGGGAGTGGGGGTGGTAGAGGTTGGCTTAAAGGGGGCGTAATTCCAAAGTGTGGCCTAGGGCGCGAAAAGGTGTTAATCCGGGCCTGTAAACATGCCCAGCTTTTTAAGCCACTCCTCATAGGGCTTGTTCACCAGACGCTTGATAATTTGAATCGCCCTCCTCTGGACACATTCCAGCTTGTCAATATCTTCCTTCAATTGTGGCGCCCAGAACTGGACACAATATTCCAGGTGTGGTCTAGCTCAGGGCTGTTATCCAACTGGCAGCCCGGGGTCCGTATACGGCCCCCAGCCCCTTCCCTATGCCCCCCTAAGCTTTTTAATAAAAATAAAAATTGAAAAATAAAATAAATAATAATTTTTTTAAAAAAATACCTACTTCCGGGTTCGAGCAAGTATCGCGAGAATACGCAATCCACGGGATTTTGCTGTCAACGCGAGATCATGCCGGCGTTGACAGCGAAATCCTGTGTGGATTGCGTATTCTCGCGATACTCTTCGGCTACTCTACTACTGGATCACTGAGGCCCACAGACGCGATTAGGACCTTCTTCGACTCAGTCGGTCGTTGCCTCTCTCGCCGTCCGGGTACTCCTGGATCCTGCGCATTTGAAAAAGGTAGGCCGAAGCAGGGGGCTCCTCAGGGGGCTCCTCATTCCCTTCCCCCATCTCCCCTCATGTATTAAATATAAAATTAAATATATTTAAAGATGAAATAAGGGGAGATGGGATACATTAAAATAAGGGGTTATGGGGAGGATGGAATTAAATATATTTAATATTAAATAAAAATAAGGGCAGAGGGTGCTGGGGGAGGGGGCGGAGCCGGGGGCAGGGGCCGACCCTACAGCCCCCCAGGTCATCAGTGACCGGAATTCAGGCCCCTGGGCCGGTAGAAGTTGGACAGCCCTGGTCTAGCCAAACATGAATGCCAAAGTCCAACGTTATCTGCTACCAAAGAGCTATCTCTTCCAGACTCCGTTTTATCCAGAGATTCTCATCTGCTGTTCATGTCACAGATAATTCCTAAAGGCTGTGAAGTTTTCTTCGGGGTAGAAGTCAGATTAATCCCTTCCAAGTCAACAGTGGCAGCCGAGCCAGGCCAAACAGTCTTCTGGAAGTTGGTTTATACACAAAGTCAACTTATACATGAGTATATATGGAAATGCAACGTGTCAAAGCATGTCGCTTCACATTCTTGCCTCCCCCCTCCAATTGTTGTTTTAATATCTCGTACACAAACACATATACAGGTGCTGCTATTTAATGAATCCCCAAGCGCAGCCCTTTGGTGCTGTGATCCCTCATTCCTCCATCTGCCCTCATGGCTGCTTAGGGAGCTGTTCAAATTATGATGGAAATCTCCAAAGCCATTACCGAGTGGCAACAGAGAGCCTACTGCAGACGGCCTAATGGACTAATTTGTAATTGAGGGAAGGGAAATGGCTGAGCAGTCCCAGGCACCGGAGGACGAGGGGAGGGCTTGCGTGTGTGTGTCGATGTGTGGGAGAGAGAGAATGGAAACGTGCATGCTAAATGTGATAAATGAACCTAAATTGGATATTTGTGCCCGCCGGTTTCACAAGGCCTTTGTCCCTCCCGGGAATCTGAAAATCGTGCTGAAAATCTAGAGGAGCAGAGAAACCAATAAGAGAGGGTGGCGGTGAAAAGGTCTGGGAGGAGATGAAGAATCTGGAAACGGTAGTATCATAGAATCCTAGAGTTGGGAGAGACCTCGTTCGCCATCCAGTCCAACCCCATTCTGCCAAGAAGCAGGAAAATTCCATTCAAAGCACCCCCCAACAGATGGCCATCCAGCCTCTGTTTAAATGCCTCCAAAGAAGGAGCCTCCACCACACTCCGGGACAGAGAGTTCCACTGCTGAACAGCTCTCAAAGTCAGGAAGTTCCTCCTAATGTTCGGATGGAATCTCCTTTCTTTTAGTTTGAAGCCATTCCTCCATTGCGTCCTAGTCTCCAGGGCAGCAGAAAACAAACTTGCCCCCTCCTTCCTATGTCTTCCTCTCACATATTTATACATGGCTATCGTGTCTCATCTCAGCCTTCTCTTCTTCAGGCTAAACATGCCCAGCTCTTTAAGCCGCTCCTCATAGGGCTTGTTCTCCAGACCCTTGATCATTTTAGTCGCCTTCCTCTGGACACATTCCAGCTTCTCAGTATCTCTTTTCAATTGTGGTGCCCAGAATTGGACACAATATTCCAGGTGTGGTCTAACCAAGGCAGAATAGAGCATGGGGAGCATGACTTCCCTGGATCTAGACACTATAGAGGCCAAATTCCCATTGGCTTTTTTTAAGCCGCCGAATCATATTCCTGGCTCATGTTTAACTTGTTGTCCACGACGACCCCAAGATCTTTTCCACACGTACTGCTCTCGAGCTACGCGTGATCCAATACAACAGCCAGCAGAGTGATCTTGTTTGCTGTGGACTCATCTTGTTGTGTTTAAAATCATAATAATAATAATAATGCCCCACTTTTCTATCTTGATCAAGACCAATACATTTAAGAATAATATTAGCAGGTTGGACAGGTCCAGATGAAAGGCTAGAGAGCCCATCCTGCCCGTTGACGCTCTTTGTCAGACCCTTCGGTTGTGACCTGTCTGGCATGGGAGGCCCTACCCGTGGCTATTATGCCACTGCCAGCATAGCTCACAACTTTATT
This sequence comes from Anolis apletophallus, assembly GCA_030556195.1. Taxonomy (NCBI): domain Eukaryota; kingdom Metazoa; phylum Chordata; class Lepidosauria; order Squamata; family Anolidae; genus Anolis; species Anolis apletophallus. The sequence continues at coordinate 3,324,133 of JARBWK010000020.1, forward strand.
AGGGTACGCAAGCCTCTCCCCCACAACAAGAGGGCGCCAACGGAGAGGCAAACCCTCTTATAGTGCCAAGGCAAATAGGTATGTCAGGAGGGGAGAGTCTGACTACCCGCAAAAGATTCCTACTACCACATCAACTTTAGATTAATAAATATGGTTTTCTATGGGTGAAACTAAATAATTTGGATACGCTATTGTGTGAGAAATCCCAAGAATATCACTTCCTATCTCTGGTATCAATAAAGTACATGCAGTCTTATCGTAAACAAAATATGTCTCTATATTCATTAAATAGTGCATATAAAGTTACAACAGACAGTGTTATAATGGCTGACTCTCAGGTCTAGCCCAATATCAACTCGCTATGACCAAAAAATCCGATATAAGGGGGATTTCCCCAATCCTGCAGAGGCTAGAGCACGTCGCTGTGAAGTTCTACACAAGTTCTACACAATATAGCGTTCCACACAGTACCGAGTTCTACACAATAAGGTCAGTTTAAATGGGCGATATCACAGTCTACACATTACATAGTTCAACACAGTTAAAATAGTCCAAAGGAGCAAGCACAATAGCTGCTCCCATAGATGAAGGCAGTGGGGCAGTTCTTAGCTGGTGCCCACTTAACTCACAGTCTCGACAGTCCAATTACAAACGAGCGAGGAGCAAAATAGCCACCATATCAGCCTGGGGCGAGCTGGATACACGCCAAATTGAATCTAATGTTGACCAAAAACTGATTCATAACACTTTGGGTACTAATGTTGGAGAGTGGTCCCTGGTCAAGTGATCCCTGGTCAAAGTGATCCCTGGTCAAGTGATCCCTGGTCAAGTGATCCCTGGTCAAGTGATCCCTGGTCAAAGTGATCCCTGGTCAAGTGGTCCCTGGTCAAGTGGTCCCTGGTCAAGTGATCCCTGGTCAAGTGATCCCTGGTCAAGTGGCCCTGGTCAAGTGGTCTCTGGTCAAAGAGATCCCTGGTCAAAGTGATCCCTGGTCAAAGTGATCCCTGGTCACAGTGATCCCTGGTCAAGTGGTCCCTAGTCAAATGATCCCTGGTCAAGTGGCCCTGGTCAAGTGGTCCCTGGTCAAGGTGATCCCTGGTCAAGTGATCCCTTTTCAAAGTGATCCCTGGTCAAGTGCTCCCTGGTTAAGTGGTCCCTGGTCAAGTGATCCCTGGCCAAGTGATCCCTGGTCAAGTGATCCCTGGTCAAGTGGCCCTGGTCAAGTGGTCTCTGGTCAAAGAGATCCCTGGTCAAGTGGTCCCTGGCCAAGTGATCCCTGGTCAAGTGATCCCTGGTCAAGTGATCCCTGGTCAAGTGATCCCTGGTCAAGTGGCCCTGGTCAAGTGGTCTGGTCAAAGTGATCCCTGGTCAAGTGGTCCCTGGTCAAGTGGTCCCTGGTCAAATGATCCCTGGTCAAGTGGCCCTGGTCAAGTGGTCCCTGGTCAAAGTGATCCCTGGTCAACTTTAGATTTAGTTCTTGGTGTCTTCATTTTTAGGCCTGTTCCTGGGGTTACTTGGGATGCTGATTCAGAAAATTGCATTGGATAGACCACATCAGCTCTAGATTATTAAATATGGTTTTCTGTGGGCGAGCAGATGGCAACTACTGGATGGCATATGTTCTGTATCAGAAGCTAGAGCTGATGTGGTCAATCCAGTACAATTTTCTGAATCAGCATAACTAAACTGAATCTAAAGTTGACCAAAAACCCTTTTGGTAGTAATGTTAGAGAATAGTCCCTGGTCAAAAAAAAAAGGTTGTGAACCACTGCACTAAAACGAGTGATATGACAACCTTACGGCTTAGAAAAGTAATTTTGGGAAGCTGACCTCGGCTGCCTTTTTTGCCACAGCCTGGGAAACATAAAAGTCTCTCTCCGGTTCTCTTTTTGGCTCTATTGATATTCAGCTCACGAGCGGAGAAAGTATATTAGCAATGAGGCCGATTCATGTATGTAGATACCAAAGGGGTGGGGGTTGTTTTTATTGGTTTGCTGCTGGTTTAAGGAACAAAGGTATCACAGTTACAGGCTGCACTTGGGAGGCCGAGAGTCAACCGAGAGAGCGCTCCTTGGTATAAAGGATGCCTTTCTGGCATGAATAAGGGGCTTGAAAAGGAACCACCACATTTTTAAGAAATGTGTTTGACAGTGTTTATCTTCCGAATGCCTGATGGAGGGAGACCTTGACTTATTTCCTGCTTTGTCTGCAGAGTTCAAGTCAACTCTAATTGGAATAATAAGGGGCCTGTGTGTGACGGTTCAGCCCTGGTTAGTGCTTGGAGGAGGGACTCCCAATGAATATCACGTCTGTAGGCTGTATTTCAGAGTAAGGAACTGGCAAAACCACTTCTGGGTATTCCTTGCCTAAGAAAACCCAATGAAGTGCATGGAGTCTCCTTAATGCTGCAACCCCTTAGTACTGTTCCCCACGTTGTGGCGACCCCCAACCATAAAATTATTTTCATTGCCACTTCATTTTGCTTCATTTTGATTCGTAATGAATGAAAAGTCATGCCTCCGCCTTCGTTACTTGGGTTTGGACGGGGATATTTCAATAAATCAAACGCAGAAATCATCCTTAGAAGGTGCTCTTTAACTACCACTATTCAATTTTCCACATAATCACCAGACAATTGGATACGTTTCTGCCAACGATGAAGCCGTCACAGAAGAAGTCGACACTCTGTTTCCGCAACCAGCGTCTCACAGTTAAGAACATAAGAACATAAGAAGAGCCATGCTGAATCGGGCCTCAGCCCATCTAGTCCAGCATTCTGTGTCACACAGTGGCCCACTAGTTGTACACAGGGATCTCTAGCAGAAAGGAGGGCAAAACCCTCGCCTGCTCCCGACCCCCCACAACCAGTACCCGGGGAAAATCCTGCCTGCCTCCATCAACACAGAGGTGGCACTTGGATGTCCATTTCAGTAGCTACTGATTCCCTTGGTATCCATGAATCTGTCTAATCCTGCCTTGAAGCTGTCCAGGCTGACCGCTGTCACAACCTCCTCTGGAAGTGAGTTCCATAACCCAATGACCCTCTGGGTGAAGAAATATTTCCCTTTATTAGTCCTCACTTTCCTACCTTGGAGCTTTAGGGCAGAGAAAATATTTTTTCTTTATTCACCTTTTCTATCCCATGCATGATTTTATACACTTCGATTTTATACAGTTCTCACAACGTCTTCATCAGAAGCATAATGATATCCCCATGCAAGCACGCAAACATTCACACACACACACACACATATATATACACACACACGCGCACGATACAGATTACGCCACAGAGTGTCCATTGGCCTGGAGAGCCCTGGCCAATGGATACAATTACTATTTATTTACTAAAAGCATTTATATTCCACCCTTCTCACCCCGGAGGGTAGAGCACAACATATAAACGCCAAACATTTAATGCCGAAACATACTAGACTATCCATATACAAAAACATTAATATCATTTAACTTGACGTTAAAATCCTATGTTTAAAACTGTCTTAAACAACCATTTCGAATCTGGTTGGCATACTAAGATTTCCTATCGCTGCCCCATTACACATTCCAAAAGGCTTGGTCCCACAGCCAAGTTTGTATCATCCTTCTAAAACAGTGTTTTTCAACCTTTTTTGAGCCGCGGCACACTTTTTACATTTACAAAATCCTGGGGCACACCACCAACCAAAACGACACAAAATGACACTCTAACACAGTCATACATATAGTTGATATGTTTTAAAATGTATTTATACACTCAGTGTGAAATCTGGGCCTGTTTCGATGAACACAACATAGATATCCTGGCAGGAATGGCAGGAAAGCCGGCTGGAAAGAGAGCAGCCAGACAGAAGCACACTCTGAGGCAGAGAGTTCCACTGCTGAACAACTCTCACAGTCAGGAAGTTCTTCCTAATGTTCACCCTCCTACAGAGACATGCTTCCCTGTGATGTTTGCTTTTTTGCCAGCACTGTTGTGCTCTCTCTCTCTCTCTCTCTCTCTCTCTCTCTATATATATATATATGTGTGTATGTATATATATATATATGTTCATTTGTGGGATTAACATAACTCAAAAACCACTGTACAAATTGCTGTCAAATTTGGCCACAAAACATACTAATACTAACCCAAGGGGGGACCATCAGTCAAAAGATTGATTTGGGAGTTGTAGTTGCTGGAAGTTATAGCTCACCCGCAATCAAAGAGCTTTCTGAACTCCACCAATGATGGAATGGAATCAAACTTCCCACACGGAACTCCCATAACCAAGAGAAAATACTATAAGAGTTTGGTGGGTATTGACCTTGAGTTTTGGAGTTGTAGTTCCCCTCTATCCAGAGAGCACTGTGGGCTCAATGTTGGATCAGGACCAAACTTGGCATGAATACTCAATATGCCCAAATGTGAACACAGATGGAGTTTGGGGGAAATAGACCTTGACATTTGGGAGTTACAGTTTCTGGGATTTATAGTTAACACACAATCAAAGAGCATCCTGAACTCTTGCGACAATGGAATTGAACCAAACTTGGCATATTGAACTCTCATTACCAACAGAAAGTACTGAAAGGGTTTGCTTGGGAATTGACCTTGAGTTTGGAAGTTGTACTTCACCTACACCCCTCCGCATATTGAGTATTCATGCCAAGTTTGGTCCTGATCCAACATTGTTTGAGTCCACAGTGCTCTCTGGATATAGGTGAACTACAACTCCAAAACAAAAGGTCAATGCCCACTAAACTCTTATAATATTTTCTCTTGGTTATGGGAGTTCTGCGTGGGAAGTTTGTGCCATTCCTGCCAGGATATCTATGTTGTGTTCATCGAAACAGGCCCAGATTTCACACTGAGTGTATAAATACATTTAAAAACATATTAACTATATGTATTACTGTGTTAGAGTGTCATTTTGTGTCATTTTGGTTGGTGGTGTGCCCCAGGATTTTGTAAATGTAAAAAGTGTGCCGCAGCTCAAAAAAGGTTGGGAAACACTGTTCTAAAAGACAGGAAGGAAGTTCCATAGTGGAGGGGCAATCACTGAGAAGGCCCTCTTTCTTTCCCTGCCAGTCATATCTGAGAAAGTGGCGGGATGGAGAGCAGGGCCTCCCCAGAAGATCTTAATCTCTGCGATGGTTCATAGAGGTTCATAGATGCGTTCGGACAGGTAAATTAGGTCGGGGCCATTTAGGGTTTCATAGGCCAAAGCCGGCACTTTGAATTGTGCTCGGTAGCACAAGACCAATTCCCCCAGGCAGCAGGCAGCCATACTTTGAAGCTGCAAGGCCATTAAATGCTAATCAAGATGGCCAATTGCAACATTCACATTTGCCTCAAGCAGACAAGAGTTCTTTCTACCACCCCGACATCCATCCATCCATCCATCCATCCATCCATCTTCTATCTAATAAAAGTGAATGTTTATATGTATGTGGGTATGTATGTGGCAGCTTTCTGATTGGCTCCCACTTTCACAGACCACTGCGACCAGCACGGGTGACGGACCTGGACCAAACTTGGCACACATAACCCCTGTGACCCCTGGTGAGGTTTGGGGGAGGATAGAAAATGGATAATGGGATTTGAAGTACTATCAAACCCTTCAGTTCGCACAGACCACTGTGGCTCCCAATAAAGACCGATAAAGACCAAACTTGGCCCACAGAGCCCCCATGATGCACTCTACATCCTGGTGCTGTTTGGAGGAGGATGGACCATGGACAATGGGACTCACAGTACCTTTACTAACTTCCTGAGACCAATGCGAGCCACATAAATAACTGATAAAGCCCAATCTTGGCACACTATGCCTTTCTCAAATAACCTGGGCACTGCTGGGTCCCCAAGCTAGTTATATATAAATCCCACATCTAGTTTCCAACAGACTTCACAATCTCTGAGAATGCCTTCCATAGATGTGGGCAAAATGTCAGAAGAGAATGCTTCTGGAACATGGCCAGACAGAATATGATTCGTTCAGCTACCTATCAGAAGACATGGGGTTTGTGATGGTATCTAACAAGGAACATCCAAATGGTATGGAGCAGAGAAAGAGTAATGACATTAATCCTCAGAATACTTACAATGCGTTCTGGAACATCTCCTGAAAATGACTCTTGTCAAGACTTGACCAACGGAAACCAAAAAAAAAAAATTCCTTGTAGGGTGTCAAACACAGCTAATGAGGCATGAGGAGTCGACAGGAGAGGGAAAAAAATAACAGATTATAGGTAAGAAGTATTGTGAAGGAAGTGTGGATAGGCAGCCGGGATGTGTGACTGACATAGCAAAGAAGCGGAGACAGGCAGGGAAAGAAAGATACATCATTCATTTAAAGAGAATAGACGTGTTCAATCACTTGATTGATATCTTCCCATCTCATCATCCTCGGAAGCTCGGGAGGGCTTTGGGGTAAAAATAACCTCTGCAGAATAAGGAACTGATTGCAGGTCTTTGGGGGGTCTGCTTAATTTTCCAAGGGAGAGAAGGGGAAATGGCATTGCATTGGAGATCGAGAGACGGGAGAGGCTTCACAATCACAAGGATAGGATAACTCGCCCGGGCCGGCCAAATGAATTCGGCACAAAAGTCTCTTCTAGTTTTTGAGGAGAGAGAAGAAGAATTGAATCCTAGAGTTAGAAGAGACCCCAGTCCAACCCCTTCCTACACGGGGCATTCGTGAAAGATTTCCCCTGACCCACTTCTTCCTGTGGACTGAGAGCAATGAAACTTGGCCCAGTTCTGAGTCCTTTCCATCGGTACCACCTCAGGACACACACTTCTCCTATCATTTTAAGCAACTGTAAACACCTCGCTTGTAGAAATCGACAGGTTGCGCCAGGGGCGGTCTAAGGTAATTTTAAATGGTAGGCGAACATTATTTTGGTGCCCCCAAAAAACATTATTTTGCCGCCCCCCATGTAAAACAAATATACAATTATAATATCACAATACCATTAGTAGTATTATATTGTATCAATGTATATACAATATATTATACCATACTCATACTATATTATATCATAATTATATTATACTACATTACAATATAATTATAATATATTGACATTATAATATAATGTAACATTCTATTACATTATTATTATAAAATAATAACATTATTTATTTAAATAAAATTATCTTCTACTAAATATTTTCATTACTCCTATAAAACTCAAATAACCCAAAATAAAGTAAAATAAAATATTATATATTACTATTTTGTACAATAATACCACTATACTGCAATATTGTTTGTAATATTACATGTAATATAAAATATATCATTATTGTTATATTGTATTTGTATTATATTGTATGACAATATTAAGCAGAACTGTATAATAATCAACAAGAAATGCCATGTAAATGCATCAAAATCAGAATATATGACCTACCACCCGACTCATAATTCATAGGAGTCTCCCATAAGTCCAAAATTAGGATCCCACTGTAAATGTAAATGTCTGAGGAACATCGGCAGGACCAGGATGGCGCCCCCTTCCCAGATGGCGCCCTAGGCGGCCGCCTACTTCGCCTATCTTGTAGGACCGCCCCTGGGTTGCGCCAAAAGCGAAGTTGGGAATCGTCATCTGAAAAATGCTTGCCCTTCAAAAATAACTTCCTGGTTGGAAAGAGGTGGATGATGTGTTCAGCTGCAGCAGTTCTTAAATGACACGGACGGACTAGATCCCTACCAGTCCGGTTTCCGTATTGGGCGTGGGACAGAGACTGTGCTGGTCGCCATCACAGACCAGTTCCGCTGCCAGTTGGATCAAGGAGGATCAGCACTGCTTGTGTTATTGGACCTCACGGCAGCTTTTGATGCAGTAGGTCACGCATTGTTAACCCACCGCCTAGCTGTGACAGGGGTGAGGGGGACTACTCTTAAATGGGTGTCCTCCTTCCTCCTGGATCGGGGACAGTGAGGGGAGAGGGGAGGTATGGTTTCTGAGAGACTCCCTCTAAATTGTGGGGTCCCTCAGGGAGCCATTCTCTCCTCTTTGTTATTTAACATCTATATGCGACCACTTGCCAAACTGGTGCAGAGTTTGTCAGATTATTGCATTTTGAATAGCAATTCATGAGTCAGCACAAGATATATTTTCGCAGTTAGAGATGACCTGGAGTGTGACATGTTTGACACCAGATGGCGCTGTCTCAAGACTGCTAAATGGAACTTTGAGAAATGTCAGTTACAAAGTGACAGTTGGGATTTAATATCTGTGAGGAAAGGATGTTTAGAAAGGTAGCTGTGATGGCTGTTGTTTTTCGATGTTTTGCCAGTTATTGTTAAATACAATTCAATACAAAGTTATATATTTACCTTGTGAATTGAATGAGAGTTTCATTATTCACTTTTGGGCCGATGGGGAATTAAACTTCTATATTTCTGTTGCCTATCCGCTGTGACATAAATACTCAACGCCGAAGAGAGTTTTGGTCTGGAGTGTCATCAATACGCTGATGTCACCCAGCTGGTGCTGAGGATGGACGGCTGGCCAGACTCTGTACCCGATACTTTCCAGCTGTGCCTTGAAGCTGTGAGTGGTTGGCTATGATCCAGCCAGTTGAGAGTGAACCCATCGAAAACGGAGATCCTATGGCTGGGTCGCCCAGATCAATACGCTGATGACACCCAGCTGGTGCTGAGGATGGACGGCTGGCCAGACTCTGTACCCGATACTTTCCAGCTGTGCCTTGAAGCTGTGAGTGGTTGGCTACGATCCATCCAGTTGAGGGTGAACCCATCGAAAACGGAGATCCTATGACTGGGTCGCCCAGATCAATACGCTGATGACACCCAGCTGGTGCTGAGGATGGACGGCTGGCCAGACTCTGTACCCGATACTTTCCAGCTGTGCCTTGAAGCTGTGAGTGGTTGGCTACGATCCATCCAGTTGAGAGTGAACCCATCGAAACGGAGATCCTGGTGCTGGTGCTGATGGACTGGGTCGCCCAGATCAACTGTGCCTTGAGGATGGACTGATGACACCCAGCTGGTGCTGAGGATGGACGGCTGGCCAGACTCTGTACCCGAGCTGGTGCTGAGGATACTTTCCAGCTGTGCCTTGAAGCTGTGAGTGGTTGGCTACGATCCATCCAGTTGAGAGTGAACCCATCCCCCAACGAGATCCTATGACGGAGATCCTATGGCTGGTGCTGAGGATGGACGGCAGAGACTCAATACGCTGATGACACCCAGCTGGTGCTGAGGATGGACGGCTGGCCAGACTCTGTACCCGATACTTTCTAACTGTGCCTTGAAGCTGTGAGTGGTTGGCTACGATCCATCCAGTTGAGGGTGAACCCATCGAAAACGGAGATCCTATGACTGGGTCGCCCAGATCAATACGCTGATGACACCCAGCTGGTGCTGAGGATGGACGGCTGGCCAGACTCTGTACCCGATACTTTCCAGCTGTGCCTTGAAGCTGTGAGTGGTTGGCTACGATCCATCCAGTTGAGGGTGAACCCATCGAAAATGGAGATCCTATGACTGAGATCTGGGACACCCAGCTGGTGCTGAGGATGGAACTGTGCCTTGAAGCTGTGAGTGGTTGGCTACGATCCAGCCAGTTGAGAGTGAACCCAGATGGGTCGCCCAGATGAACCCATCGTGTGAGATCAATACGCTGCCTACTGAGGATGGACGGCTGGCCAGACAGCTTTCCAGAGGCATTGCCAGCCCATCGCCCAGATAGTGTGAAGAGTCTGGGGGTCCAAGAGTCTGGGGGTCCAATTGGACCCGCTGCTGAAAATGGAGGCTCAGGTCTCAACTGTCAGCAGATCTGCTTTCTTTCATATGCGACAGGCTAGACGGCTGCCGCCCTACCTAACCGGGAATGAACTAGCTACGGTGATTCAGGTGACGGTGATCTCGAGGCTAGACTACTGTGACGCCCTCTACATTGGTCTACCTTTGGCAGTTATCCAGAAACTTAAGCTGGTGCAAAATGCTGCGGCAAGACTCCTGGCTGGAGTGCCGCCCAGGAGCCATATCACTCCAACTCTGCGGCAACTGCACTGGCTGCCAATTGAGCACCGGATCATCTTCAAAGTGTTGGTTTGGACCTTTAAGGCCTTGTATGGTCTGGGGCCGGTGTACTTGAGGGACCGTCTATTCCCATATGTTCCCCAGAGATCCCTTTGGTCAGAGGACCAAAACCTGTTAGAAGTCCCTTCTATACAGTCCATCCATCTGTCATCTATAGGCAGAGAGCCTTTTCTGCTGTGGCGCCGAGCTTGTGGAATGCCTTGCCGGCCAAAGTTTGAGAGATTAATGAGCGGCCTGCCTTTCGGAGGGCTTGCAAGACAGTTCTCTTTTGGCAGGCATTTACTGTAACTCTTAGCCATTCTCCGTCGTGTGCCAACAGAAATATTGTTTTAGTATTCTGGAGTTTTTATTGTTTTAGTGTTATTTTATTGATGTTATGCTTGTATGTTGTGAACCACCCTGAGCCGGTTGGAAAGGGTGGTATATAAATTGAAATAATAAATAAATAAATAAATATCAGTGGGTCACACCCCAGAGTCAGACATGACTGGACTTAATGTCAGGAGAAAACCTTCACCTTTTACCTAATTGTTTTATTTGTGTTAATTGTTAAGTGAGTCCCTCTTCGGAGGTGAGAAGGACAGGATAGAAATGCCCATAACAACAACAACAATAACAACATGTTGTCCCCCATGTTGTTTAACATTTATATGAAGCCGCTGGGGGAGATCATCCGGAGTTTCGGGGTGCGGTGTTATCTGTATGCAGATGACGTCCAACTCTGTCACTCCTTCCCACCTGCTACTAAGGAGGCTGTCCAAGTCCTGAACCGGTATTTGGCCGCTGTGACGGTCTGGATGAGGGCTAACAAATTGAAATTGAATCCAGACAAGGCAGAGGTCCTCCTGGTCAGTCATAAGGCCAAACAGGGCATAGGGTTACAGCCTGTGTTGGATGGGGTTACACTCCCCCTGAAGATGCAGGTTCGCAGTCTGGGAGTGATCCTGGATTCATCGCTGAGCCTGGAACCCCAGGTTTTGGCGGTGACCAGGGGAGCATTTGCACAGTTAAAACTTATGCGCCAGCTGTGCCCGTACCTTGGGAAGTCTGACTTGGCCACTGTAGTCCAGGCTCTGATTACATCCCGTATAGACTACTGCAATGCACTCTACATGGGGTTGCCTTTGAAGACTATTCAGAAGCTTAAAATTAATTGCTAATATTTTTAACTGTTTTAAATGCTGTTTTTATGATGCTGTTGGCATTCAATTTGTTGCCTTGTGAACCGCCCCGAGTCGAGGGCTGAGAGGGAGCGGTATACAAATGTGCTACATACATACAAATCTATGTATGTATGTATATAATAAAAGTCAGTGTTTGCGGCAGTGCGGAGGGTGGGAGGTGCAGAGGAATATGTGCCAGCGTTTTGATAGGTTGCCGCTATGGGAATATTTGCATAAAGGAAACTCCAACATTCTACAGCCCCAGACAGAAGGGATTGGTTGCCACAGAAATGGTATTTGCATAAAGGACTACGATTGGCCATCCACATTCCAACATTCTAAGTTAATGCAGAGAGAAAAGGAAAAGCCTCAGGCAGTCAGACACTGCGGCCCACAGTGGTGACGGATCAGGCCCAATGGCCCACTTCGCAACGCGACGCTCACCCAATGACCACTACAGACCAAAATTAGCACACCGATCCCCCTTGACCCACTCTACACCCTGGTGCTGTTTCCCATGGTTGATGGGAATTGAAATACCTTCCCTCACTTCCAGAGACCGCTGCAACCCTCATCCAAAGAATGATCAAGACCAAGTGTGACACACAGAGCCCCCATGACCCACTCTACATCCTGGTGCTGTTTGGAGGGGGATGGACCATGGCCAATGGGACTTGCAGTACCTTCACTAAGTTCCTGAGACCACTGCAAGCCACAGAAACATCTAATAGGAACCAACCTTGGCACACAATGCCTTCCTCAAATAACCCGGGCACCGCCGGGTCCCCAAGCTAGTAAATAAATAAAATAAATAATAACAACAAATAATTATAGGTAAAAGTAAAGGTTTTCCCCTGACATTCAGTCGTGTCCAACTCTGGGGATTGGTGCTCATCTCCTTTTCTAAGCTGAGGAGCCAGCGTTGTCTGTAGACATCTCCAAGGTCATGTGGCCGGCATGACTGCATGGAGCGCCGTTATCTTCCCGCCGGAGCGGTACCCATTGATCTACTCCAGTGTTTCTCAACCTGGGGGTCGGGACCCCTGGAGGGGTCGTGAGGGGGTGCCAGAGGGGACGCCAATGACTATCAGAAAACATAGTATTTTTGTCAGTCATGGCGGTTCTGTGTGGGAAGTTTGACCCAATTCTATCATTGGTGGGGTTCAGAGTGCTCTTTGATTGTAGGTGAACTATAAATCCCAGCAATTAGAACTCCCAAATGTCAAGGTCTATTTTCTCCAAATTCTACCAGTTATCACATTTGGGCATATTTAATATTTGTGCCAAGTTTGGTCCAGATCCATCATTGTTTGAGTCCACAGCGCTCTCTGTATGTAGGTGAACTACAACTCCAAAAACTCAAGGTCAATGCCCACCAAACCCTTCCAGTATTTTCTGTTGGTCATGTGTGCCAGGATTGGTCCAATACCCCCATTGGTGGTGTTCAGAATGCACTCTGATTGTAGGTGAACTATAACTCCCAGCAACTACAACTCCCAAATGACAAAATCAATCCCTCCACCCCACCTCACCAGTATTCATATTTGGGTGTATTGGGTATTTGTGCCAAATTTGGTCCAGAATATACATCTTGCATATCAGATATTTACATTACGATTCATAACAGTAGCAAAATTACAGTTATGAAGTAACAACAAAAATAATTTTATGGTTGGGGGTCACCACAGCATGAGGAACTGTATTAGGGGTCGAGGCATTAGGAAGATTGAGAAACACTGATCTACTCACATTTGCATGTTTTCGAACTGCTAGGTTGGCAGAAGCTGGGGCTAACAGCGGGAGCTCATGACGCTCCCCAGATTCAAACCTGCGACCTTTCGGTTAGCAAGTTCAGCAGCTCAGCGGTTTAACTCACCGCGCCACCGGGAGTTCCTAATAAGTAATGATATGACTGCGTAAATCCAACCTCAGAGTAATTTTAGCAATTCGGTCCCGGTTGCATCCGCATGGGACTCGAACAGGTTCGACTAATCCCCTATGTATTCCAGATCAGATTGCATTCAATCAAGGGCGTATTTCCCTATCAGCTGGCCTGGGGAATAATTGGCCGGCTTAACGCAATGGCAGATGGGTTATTGTTTTGTTTTCCCCTTCCAGGTTTTCCGCTGTGCATATTTAAGGCAAAGGAAAAGAACAACATCTAGTAGCGGAAATAAATTAACGCAACCCTTTCAAGATCTGTTTCAACTCCGCATATAGGTGGTATTGATGAACGAAAAGATATGGTGTGAGGGGGAGGGCTTTGGGGAGGGCTGGCTGCTGTTTTCATAGACCCTGGTTGCTGTTAACAAGCTGTAAATTGTTAGTGACAATCATACACTTCCTGGCACTGGAAGGAGGCAGCGTGATTTAATAGCTGGGCTCCCATTTATTATTCTGTTGTGCTATTCCACCCGAGAAAGTGACTGATCAAGCCCTTGCTCCCTGTAGCAGAGAGGGGACTTTTCTGCGCAGGGTTATATCTAAATCCTCCGTACAAATTGCCATATTTTTTGGATTCCCAGAGTGTCCTATTAGAGCCCGTGGGGCATTGGAGCTCATTAATATGGCTGTCAGAGAAAGGGAGAGGAGGGAAAGCACGTGGCTAGCTATCCAGTTTGATTTGCTGCCTTGGAAATTAGAAATTAATACATCTGCTCCATTACTATTGCTTCGCGTTTGTTGTTTGTTAGCTGCTGGCTTTAATGATCCCAATGCTTAGCAGCCGGCGTGCTTCCTTGAATTGGAGATGCTTTCCATTCCTTCAGTTTGGTTCTCAGTCGTTTTCCAGTTGTCTCTACAGCAGTGCTTCTCAACCTTTTTTGAGCCGCGGCACACTTTTAACATTAAAAATATCCGGGGGCACACCACCAACCAAAATGACACAAAATGACACTCTAACACAGTAAAGAATGGCTGGGGGTTGGTGGCTTGCTGGGAGCAGCTGCTGGGAGTGCCGAAGCCGGGGAGGGGGCTGAGCCAGGCTGTGCCATGCCCTGCCCCCTACCCCCGGCTTCACCTCTCCCAGCAGCTGCTCCAGCCTTGAGGGGCAGTGCCAAGCCAGCGGTGCCAGAGCCAGCACAATGCTGGCTTGGCACTGTCCCCTCAAGGCTGGAGCAGCTGCTGGGAGTGCCGGGCCGGGGAGGGGCAGAGCCAGGCCACGCCATGCCCCACCCCTCCCCCCAGCTTCAGCTCTCCTACAGAGGAGGAGCATGAGCGGTGGACGGGCTTCAGTGGGCTGGGCTCCTCCTCCACACGGCTTCAGCGAGCGAGGGGCGAGAGTCATGGTGGGAGTCATGGCGGATTGGAGGCTGTCTGGGGAAATGGCCGAAGGAGGCGGCGCCCCGGTCCCTTCTTCTTTTTCTTCGCCACTGCCCGGCCCTTCCTCCTCCCCCAAGCAGCAGGAGTTCGGCAGGAGGGGGGAAGGAAGGGGGGCAGAGAACTTTTTTCGCGGCACAGCAGGATGTCCGTCACGGCACACTGGTTGAGAAAGACTGCTCTACAGCAGTGTTTTTCAACCTTTTTTGAGCCGCAGCACATTTTTTACATTTACAAAATCCTGGGGCACACCACCAACCAAAACGACACAAAATGACACTCTAACACAGTAATACATATAGTTAATATGTTTTTAAATGTATTTATACACTCAGTGTGAAACCTGGGCCTGTTTCAATGAACACAACATAGATATCCTGGCAGGAATGGCAGAAAGACACAAACTTCCCACACAGAACTCCCATAACCAAGAGAAAATACTATAAGAGTTTGGTGGGCATTGACCTTGAGTTTTGGAGTTGTAGTTCACCTATATCCAGAGAGCACCGTGGACTGAAACAATGTTGGATCAGGACCAAACTTGGCATGAATACTCAATATGCCCAAATGTGAATGGCCTGACAGGTGTTAGGTGTGGCTTGTTACCGCCAGGGGGAATCCTTTGTTGAGAGGTGATTAGCTGTTCCTGATTGTTTCTTGTCTGGAGTTCCCCTGTGTTTGAAAACTCTAAAATTATAACAGCAAATAAAGAACAACATTCAAACACAGGGGAACTCCAGACAAGAAACAATCAGGAACAGCTAATCACCTCTCAACAAAGGATTCCCCCTGGCGGTAACAAGCCACACCTAACACCTGTCAGGCCCTGAAATGCTGATCAAGGTGGCCAATTGAAACATTCACATCTAGTTCCAACAGACAAGTGTTCTTTCTCCCACACTGGACAACACTCAGATGGATTCCTAGATGGATTAGGAATCGTCTGATTTTCCCAGTAATAGGCAGTAAGAGCACCTAAAGCTTTTGGAGAGCTTCTGTTCCACCATTTCAAAGCTCCCTGCTTGAGCGGTGATGGCATGATCGTCAGCATAGAATGAAACTCTGTTCCTTTCTGGCAGTGGCTGATCATTTGTGTTTATGTTAAACATTGATGGAGCAAGCACGCTCCCCTGAGGCAGCCGTTTTTCGGTTTTCTCCATCTGCTTCTCTGGCCTTGGAATTCAACAAAAAAGCTCCTGTTTTGTAGCAGATTTCCTATGAGACAAGTGAGGTGGTAGTCTTTTGTGATTTTTTTTTCTCAAGAGAAAGCGATGATTTACAGTATCATAAGCTGCTGACATGTCTATGAAGGCAGCTTCTGCCTTTTAAAACCATCTATGTGCTGAGTCAGGAATTCAATTTTGTGCCTTTATCGAGGTAGGTTTCTTAGGGTTTTTATACTTCAACACACTAGACTCTCCCCCCCCCCCTTCCTGGAGGTCCCAATTTCCCACGGCACACCTGATGATCGCTCACGGCACACTAGTGTGCCCCGGCACACTGGTTGGGAAACACTGGTGTATATGTATATGAATGTGAGTCGCCCTGAGCCCACGGTAAAGGGCGACTAATAAATCGAAGAAAGAAATAAATAAATAAATATAATACCCTAGGTCAGTGTTTCCCAACCAGTGTGCCGTGAGAGATCATCAGGTGTGCCGTGGGAAATTAGATTCTTATCTATCTGATGTCATGTATAAAGTTTGCTACTCTGTCTCCGGAACCTCGGCGCGCGGGTCCCTGTTTCCGGGAGGGTCGCGCAGTAGGGCGGACCTGTTTGGGCCCGTTCCCTCCCATTCCGCTCCGGCGGGGAGCACTTCCGGTCCAGCCCAGCCCAGCCCTGTCAGCTCCAGCTTCCCATGCGGGGGCATGAGAGAAGCCTCCCTCAGGATGGCAAAATCGTCTGGGCATTCCCTGGGCAACGTCCTTGTAGACAGCCAATTCTCTCACACCAGAAGGGTGACATGACATGAAAGAAAAATCCCATTCAGTTTGGGCTTAACAAAGTGTCATAGCTGTTAGCAACGCTATCCTAAAGTCTTTGGTGGTTTGATATGAGTTCTTTTGGGGGACTATTTCAGGTCTTTACTTTTTAGCTGTTTGTCAATATGAGATCAATCCCCAGCAGACTCTTTAATACCAACAGATAACCTCCACTCACGGTTACACACACGTACACTCTTTTCAGATAAATGTTTGATGAGGACCCATCTTGGAAGAGCTGAATATAGGGCTTGCTAATGGAAGGAAACCTTTGACCAGAAAGTTCCTAGGTGCTTCCAAGAAGGCTGTGTGAAAAATTCATGACTCTGTGAGTGCACTGGCTAAAGGGACAGAGTACTGCCTTACCTCAGGAAGGGGTGCAGCCCTTTGGTTTTGGGGTTGGCAGAAAGAGACAATATGGTGGCCACACAGGGCCGGATCTTACGTTACGCGAACTACTCACCCGTGTTCAGGGGCTCATCTGGCTGCCAGGTTCCGCACATGCGCATTTGGTGCGGCACGAGCAGGCCATGTGCAGAACCATTCACGAGGCTGGAGACTGAGGAGGTCTGATATGCTGCTGGAATCTATGCCTGAACCTCTTTGACTGAGGAGGAGGGTCGTGTTGCCGGAGGCTCGGCTTGCCAAATGCCTCTTCGGCCTCGTGTAACGCGACTCGCACTGCGTCTCCGGCCAAATGCGCATGAGCGGAACTTCCGCAACTCGCCTTACACTAGGCCGAAGAGGGGGAGTGTTTGGCAAACAGAGCCTCCTCTCCAAACGCTCCTTCTCTCCTCTTCGGCCTAGTG
>JARBWK010000020.1:3343960-3617331 GCA_030556195.1 Anolis apletophallus
TGTGCCTGGAGGGCAGGGGGCAGCACCGGGGGTCCCACTTGCATTGGAGCCAGTTGATTCGGAAGAGGATTTGGAGGGGCTAGAAGAAGGGGATTTTGAGGTAACTGGGCCTTCTTCTCCCACAGAAAGTCTGGCCTGGGATGACGGCTGGCCTGACCCTTACGAACAGCAGGAAGGCCAGTCGGAATTCGAAAGCAGTGATAGTGAAGATTATGAGTGGCCGGGGGGGCGAGGCTCGCAAGAAAGAATGTGGGAAACAACCGAGGGAGGCCCG
Organism: Anolis apletophallus; assembly: GCA_030556195.1. Classification (NCBI taxonomy): domain Eukaryota; kingdom Metazoa; phylum Chordata; class Lepidosauria; order Squamata; family Anolidae; genus Anolis; species Anolis apletophallus. The sequence goes on from JARBWK010000020.1 coordinate 3,344,235, forward strand.
GGAAGCAGATGGGGAGTTTGACTCTCACGAAGATAGGGAACCAGGTGCTGGGAGGCAAGGTCGAACCTTTGAGGCTAGCAGGAGGGGTTGGTTCCACTGCCTAGATTGACCGAGGGCTCGCAGCACAGATTGGAGGAGGAGAAGCCCTAGGCGTCGGGGCCTCGTCAAGGGGATTAAGTATAGGATCCGTGGGAACGGATCCTCAGTACTTCGGCCACGTCTAACCTATACAGATGTGTAACGAAGCCAAGTCCACGTAGCTAAGTTTGGGGCTAGTGGCCTGCCAAGAAGAGTTTGTGTCTTGTAACCTTGTGATGTTCCTGATCCGCTAGTTAAGCAGAGCCTTGCCAAGTCTTTGGAACTTTATTGTCAAGTTTGCTTTTGGACTATACCTTTTACCCTTTTGGATTACTTTTGATATTTTTATGGACAATTACCCTTTTCAACTGTTTCTTATTCAATAAAGTAGTTAGCTGATCATCGTCTGTGTGTGTGTGATTAAGAGGCCGGCCTAGGTCTTGCATCGTGACAGTATGCTGCGGCACACTAGTGTGCCGTGAACGATCATCAGGTGTGCCGTGGGAAATTGGAACCTCTTGAATCTTGAATAAGCCATGGCCCTTTATTCCCCGCGGACCAATCCCATCGCGGTGGCCTTGAACTCCCGCCCGGCAAGATGGCGGCGGTGGAGGTGGCGGGACTGGAAGCGCCTTCCCTGAGGGGACGCCAGAGAAGCGGAAGTGCCTCATCTGAGGCGATGCGGTGGCGGGTGTGCCTGGCGGTGCTGGGTGTGGCAGCGGGCCTGGCCCTGGCCGGCGCTGCCGCCTCTGCTTTCATGGGCTTCCTCTCCTACCCGCAGCTCTACTGCCTCTGCGCTCACTGCTGCCACGACACGGAGAACAACGGGGCTCACCTCCGGGCAGGTACGCGAGCAGCTTACCGGCCCTCAGAAACTGTGACGTGATGTGGAAGGAGCCTCATGGGCGATATTATTATTATTATTAACTATGTATTAACATAATATTATTTCCCTTAGTATATGCTATTATATTGTTATATTATCAGTATTTGTCATAGTCATGGTGTATATTGTTATTGACTATGAGAGTAATAATAACAGTCAGGATTAACTCCTTTGCTTTACTTATAATATGTTGTATGTACCTGTAATATTTATATTATTACTAGCTTGGGGACCCGGTGGTGCCCGGGTTATTTGAGGAAAGCATTGTGTGCCATAGTTCGTCATTGGTGTGGGCCACAGTGCTCTAAGGAAGTGAATTGAAGTACTGCAAGTCCCATCATCCATGGTCCATCCTCCCTCAAACTGCACCAGGATGTAGGGTGCACCTTGAGGTGTCTGTGTGCCAAGTTTGGTCTTGTTCTGTCATTGTTGGGGGCCCAGTCAGGGAAATCAAGTTGAGGAAGCCTAACAATATCCCATGAACTGAGGCCTAGTCAGGCAAATCAAGTTAAGGAAGCCTTGCTGTCAATTTTGGGCGTGGTCTGTGATGTATAGGGGCAGGGCCGGTTCGTCCATTAGGCGGACTACGCAGGCGCATAGGGCAACGTCCCCTAGGAAGGGTGTCGCCACCCGGGAGGGCCGCCGCCGCCCCGGCTCCGCCCTGCCGCCCGCACTGTCCTGCCCCACCACCGCGCCGGCCAGGCCTCCCTAAACTCCATCTGTGTTCACATTTGGGCATATTGAGTATTCATGCCAAGTTTGGTCCTGATCCAACATTGTTTGAGTCCACAGTGCTCTCTGGATATAGGTGAACTACAACTCCAAAACCCAAGGTCAATGCCCACCAAACTCTTACAGTATTTTCTCTTGTTTATGGGAGTTCTGTGTGGGAAGTTTGTGTCTTTCTGCCATTCCTGCCAGGATATCTATGTTGTGTTCATCGAAACAGGCCCAGGTTTCACACTGAGTGTATAAATACATTTAAAAACATATTAACTATATGTATTACTGTGTTGGAGTGTCATTTTGGTTGGTGGTGTGCCCCAGGATTTTGTAAATGTAAAAAATGTGCCTCGGCTCAAAAAATGTTGGGAAACACTGCCTTAGACGATCAGAAATATATGTTGACAACCCCTCTGAAAGCCGCTTGCGACCCCCCCCCCCCCGCGCCATGGGTTCCAACCCCCAGGTTGAGAAACGCTGGTCTAAGGTGTTCCTTCCATGCAGGGCCGGACCAGTAGGTAATTTTCTAAATATCTATATCTATCTATATCTATATCTATATCATCTATCACACACACACACACACACTGTAGGGTGCATAGACAAATTTTGGCCCTCCAGGTATTTTGGACTTTCTACTGGCTGTTTGGAATTGTGGGAGTTGAAGTCCAAAACACATGGAGTGCTGAAGTTGGCCCATGCCCCCCCCACACACACACACACAGACACACACACACACATATATATATATTCCTTCCTTCCCACCATTTTCCCTGCTCTATTCCTATTCTTTTTGAGAGAGAAAGAGAGAGAGAGTGTGTGTGTGTGCCTATATCTATTCCCCTTCCTTCTTTCTCAGCCCTATACCCCAGAATATCAAGGCAGAAAACCCCACATTATCTGAGCGTGGACTCAGATATTCAAAGCAGATATTGTGGGATATAGGGCTGTGTGGAAGGGCCCTCATCCTTTTCTCTCCCCTCTTCCTATTCTTTGTGTGGGTCTGTACATTCCCCATCCTTCCTTCCTCCTCACCCCTTTCCTTGCCCCCTTCCTATTCTCTTTCCCCTTCTTACCTTCCCCTTCCTCCCTTCTCACCTTTTCCCCTCCCCTCTTCCTATTCTCTTCTTGTGTATATGTGTGTGTGTGTATGTGTGTGTGTATGTGTGTGTATGTGTGTGTGTGTATGTATGTATGTATGTACAGTACTGCCCCTTCTCTCTCGCCCTGCGCAAGGCATCCTCAGCGGGGGGGGGGGGGAAGCATGCGCAGGGTGAGGGATGAGACGCGCGCAGGGCGAGGCAGGGAGAAGGGAAAGGCGTGCACCTCTGCCTCTTCCTCTCTCGCCCTGCGCGAGCCTTCCTCCCACCCTGCTGGCACCCCTGGGGGCGTGTCGCCCGGCCCTGGATGCGCCCTTTGGCCTTGTGGCGCCCTGAGGCAGCCGCTTAATTTGCCTCCACTAAGATCCGCCCCTGCTTCCATGATACAGTCCCAGGAGTCTTTGGTTTTGGACCCTTCATCCCTGACCTTCTCTCTTTCATGATAAGCTCCTTTCCCACGAATCTCCTAGCCCAGGGATGACCTGCTGAGCTATTTGATGTCATTTGCTTTCCCTAAACAAATGTCAAAATGAGTCCCGGTATTCCAACTCGGTGACCGGAACAAAGCCCTTGCCCAGATGGGTTGCAGCCAGTTGGCCAGAGCTTTCTTAGTTTCTAGACACAGTTGGGCCATGCCAAAGAGGCTCTCTCTTTACCTCTCTCCTATCTTCCATATGGCACCTGTGATATATCCATTACAAAAACCGGAAAAAAAACAAAAACCAAACCCGCAAACTGTGCATCATTACAGGAACCGGAGAGAGAGAGAGAGAGAGAGAGAAATGTTACAGGTTTATGAGGACAGTGATTAAAAATGTATCAAAGAGCCTTGTAAAGCTTATGGTCCAAGTTAACTGTACGAAGTAAACAGCCTTTAACAGCCTCCTGGGACTATGACAGATAGTTCGTGGGTGTTACTGCAACATGGTACGCGTGATTGTTCTGGCCATCCCAAACTAATCGCCATCTGTTTGGATGAGTCTCCAGGGAAAGTCTTGTTGTTGGACGATCATGGCTGTTAGCATTTTTAATCAGTCTCGATGCCACGCAGACAGAAACCGTATGTTCCCACCTTGGTTCTTCCCTCCTGTGTGGGAGGTTGGCTTGCTTCTAAGATGCAGGTGAATTATAGGTGGCTGTGGGTGGTTGAAAGGTGTACAGAAGCATATTGTTTGGACTGTGACTGTCATAATCTTTGGCCATTGGTCAGGCTGTCTGCCATCTCCAGAAATAAACCCTATTACTTACTCTGGTGTTAAAAAAAATTACACAACTGAGCTTTTAATGGCAGTAAAAGGATTAAAGTTCCCTGTGACCCGAAGACAAATGCATGGCATTAGTCTAAGTTGCTCCAGATGACATATGGTCACTTTTGAAGTGCAAGACCTCATCATGATAAGCAAATACTCAAGGACTCATAGGCCTAGGACAGGGGTGCCCACACTTTTTCAGCACGCGAGCAAGGGCGGTCTAAGGTAATTTTATATGGTAACCGAACATTATTTTGGCACCCCCCCCAACATTATTTTGCCCCCCATGTAAAACAAATGTACAATTATAATATCACAATACCATTAGTAGTATTATATTGTATCAATGTATATACAATATATTATAGTACATACTCATACTATATTATATCATAGTTATATTATACTACATTACAATATAATTATATTATAATATATTGACATTATAATATAACATTCTATTCTATTATTATTATAAAATAATTAAAATTATTTATTTAAATTAAATTATCCTCTACTAAATATTTTCATTACTCCTATAAAACTCAAATAACCCAAAATAAAGTAAAATATTTATTGCACCTGTCTCTCCTTGATGCTCCCGGCCGGCGCGTATGCGCGCACGGGGAGGTGGGCAGGTGTGGTAGGGTTCACACGTGATTGGGCCTGGCGAGGGAGTTCGCCTCAGCGCGGGGATACTTCCGGTGGCGGCTGTCAGGAGGCAATACGTCACCAATACCCCTTTGGCTCCCCTCCCCTCTCCCTTTGTCTCCGCCCCCTGCCTGCTCAACTGCGCCTGCCCGAAAACCTCCGCGCATGCCCAGAAGCGCCGTCGGAGCGCACAAGGCCAGGTCCCAAAAGCAGGCAGCCGCGGCCTGAGGAACATCGGCAGAGCCAGGACACTGACCAGCACCTGGCGGGCAGGGGAATTCGCTCCTTCCCAGATGGCGCCCCATGCGGCCGCTTCCTTGGCCTACCTGTAGGACCGCCCCTGCACACGAGCTACTTATAATAAAACCAAGTCAGAAAGATTTACCTATCTCCTCAAGGCTGGAGAGGGGAGGGGGCGGGGCTTGGCGCAGCCTGGCTCTGCCCCCTCTGGCTTCCGCTCTACCAGCAGCTTCTCCAGGCTTGAAGATGGCAGTGCCAAGCCAGCCTTGTGCTAGCTATGCCACCACAGGCTTGGCATTACCATGCCATCCTGGAAGCCTGGAGAAGCTGCTGGAGTGCCAAAGCCGGGGGGGCTTGAGGGCAATGCGCCAGCCTGGCTCCGCCCCATCCTGAGAAGCGCCTCATCCGGCTGGGATCCTGCCTCCGCCCCTCTGGTCCCAGGATCAACCTCCTTCGGTCCCAGGATCGACTGGTCGATCGCGATCAACTGGGCAGCCCTGGCCGAGGATATATCCTGCGTTCCTGTCTTCTATATATCGTATGTACTGGCGTACTAGATGACTTTTTAGCCCTGAAAAATCTTATTAAAAGTTGGGGGGTCGTCTAGTATGCAGGATATAAAATTTTAAAAAACCTAAATATTATTAAAATAAAATAATAAAATTAAACTACCGTACCTTGGGGGGGGGGAGGAAGGGATAGCTCTGGGATCGTGACACGACACAAAGGCGATCCCCCCGGCCTGCCCGCGCGTACTCCCTCGATCTCCTCGCCACGCAGCAAGCCCATCCCTTCCCGCGTCCTGCAGCATGCGCGGGACGGGCATGCCGAGCCAGTCTGGGAGGCATTAGAGCCAAGAAACTATGCCTCCCAGACTGCCTCAGCATGCCCACCCCACGCACACAGCAGGAAGGGTCACCATCTCTTCCTGCTTCCTGCTGCATGCAGACACAGCAAGCCCATCCCCTCCCACCTCCTGCAGTGTGCGTGGGATGGCCACGTTGAGGCAGTCTGGGAGGCGTCATTTCCTTTCTCCTACGCCTCCCAGACTGCCCCAGCATGCCCATCCCATGAATGCTGCAGGAAGGAGGAAGGGATGGGCCCACCAAGTGGTGAGGAGACCGAGAGAGTGCGTGTGGGCAGGCCAGAAGGACCGCCCTTGCGTCGCTCCACGATCCCGAGGCGAGTGGGGCCACGGGGACAGCCCAGCAGTCCGTCCTCTCGGCAACGCATCCTGCTACTCCTCCTCCGCCCTCCTCCGCTCCTCTTGGACCCTGTGTTATGGCGTCCAGGGAGGGAGGAAAGAGAACGGATCACCACCAGCCATCACCATGGAATGGGGACTCATCTTAAACGGCGAGTATATCCCTAACTCTGTATTTTTTGTTTAAAATTTGGGGGGTCATCTTATACCCCCAGTCGTCTAGTATGCCGGTACATACAGTAAATAAAAATGTATTGTTCGTTTGTGGGATTAACATAACTCAAAAACCACTGGATGAATTGACACGAAATTTGGACACAATACACTTATCAGGCCATTAAGTGACCATCACTCATAAAAAGATTGAAAAACAGAAAGTCGATTCGGATACTGGTTTTGCTTTGGTTTCGGATATGAATCACTTCAGATTTTTTGGTGATTTTATAGAAACGGATTCGGATGCATTCCGATATTCAGAAGTATTCGGAAATAGGATCCACGATTGCGCAATGCGCAAAAATCAGCAGAAGGGAGAGTCAAAACTATGGGGAATCCCTTTTCCATCCAATTGTGACCAAGGCCAGATTACCCATAAAGTCAACATAGGCCATGGCCTAGGGGTGCAAGCCGAGGGGGGGTCGCAGATCACGGACCAAAAAAAACCCCTGGTCCGCGCCCCTATTTCCCCCTTTCCCATGCCCCTCCTCGCTCCTTCTCCCGGCAAAGTCTCTGCTCCGCCCCCTCCATCTCTCGCTCTCTGGTGCGGCGGGGCCCTCGCATTGATCCATTGATTTGCCCGTAAGTCTCTGGCTGGCCTGACCTCCTGGCTCCCGGGGAAGACGTTCCATGGCGACTCCCCCGGCTCCCCCGGTGGCAGACTGTAAATTCCTGCAGCCAGAGCCGAGCGGCAGAGTGCGGGAGAGGGTGGTGGGAGGGAGGGGAGAAGGAGGAGAAGGAGGCAACTAGGAGGAAAGAAAGAAAGTAAAGGAGGAAGAGAGGGAGGGAGGAAGAGGGGAGAGAAAGGGCGTTGCTTGGGTGGGCCTCTCCCAGGTCCCCAGCACGAGACCACACCAACGCAGGCTCGCTCCTGTGCTCTCGGACCAAACCGGGGCGGGCTGCTTGGCCAAAGGGAGCCGCGGGAGGGAGAGAAGGATCAAGGCCAGGGTCTGGCTCTCCTGCCTTTGGGAGCAGCCGAACAAAAGCCGCACAAACCCCAATTCCTACCTTACTCTGCGGGAGCGCACGCCAAGCGAACATCTCTCTCTCATTCGCTCTTTCTCTCTCTCTCTCTCTTGCTCTCTCTCTCTCTCTCTCTCTCTCTCTCTCTCTCTCTCTCTCTCTCGCCCTCGCGTGCGCCTTTGGAGCGAGTTTGCACCTGCTGCGCTCTCCCCAAGTCTCCCGAGGAAACCTTCAGAGCACAGCGGAGCTTTCCAGCCGGTGGGAATGGGGACCTTGGAGGTGGCGGGACGGTGCCTACTCGCCTTTCTCTTCTGCTCCAGAGGCACCATGGCGAAAGCCATCCAAGTGTGGGTCTGAGTGGTGGTGGTGGTGGTGGGGGTGGGTTAGAGGTTGGCTTAACCTTCGTCAGGCTGCATATTTCTACAACGTTAACAGGCTGCAGAGGTACAATTGTACCTTCATATATATCTCCACTGTGGGAAGACTTTCTCCTTTACTTGGTTTCAGAAACTAAAGTTCATTCAGCTACAAATGTTATGCTGATATCTATTGGCCAGTGTTGTTACTGCTCACTTATGTTGCTGTCAATTAAGTTGATTCAAACTGGGAGTGGCTTCTACTTCTCTTCCTGCCTCCCTCCTCTCAGTAGCCATTTCGCTGTGAGCACACACATTTCTAGGCTTGTGAAGTCTTCAATTTCTTGGATACGACGGTAGGAAAGTCTCACAGCATCTAACAGCCAGTTATACCTTCATTAGCCTTATGTGGGGACAGAACAGTCAGAAATTGTCTTTGAGCCTGGACTTGGCTTACATATATTTTGTATGAAACTCATCACTATAGGTATGATTTTTATACAAAAAATGGATAATAATTAGTATCTACATACTGTTTTACGATGTTTTACTTATATTTAGCACAAAATAAAGATGGTGGCTCTGTTACAATTTTCCTATTGGTCGAAAACAACGTAAGACTAGAAAGTCTTGTGTGGTTTGTGTGTAACCCATTTGCGATGAACACTCGGTAGCAAAGACAACATGCATTACTTGCGAAGAAAATCAATAAAATAAGTTTCTTACATTTTCTTTTATAATGTAAATGAACAGTTTTGTTACTTGTTTCTAATACCGTGTTTCCCCGATAGTAAGACACCCCCGATTGTAAGACGTATCGGGGGTGTCAGAGGGGTCGGCTAATATAAGCCGTACCCCGAAAGTAAGACGTACCCCCGGCTGCCGCGTCACTCGGTCCCACCTCCTCCTCCGCCGCCGCGCCGCCCTCCTGCAGCCGCCTCTTCTCGGATAGGAAGAGAGCGGCTGAGGAGAGCCTCTGCGCCTCTCTTCCCTTCCCGAAGAGGAGGCTGCAGGGAGATCGATCACAGCGGTTTCCCTGCAACCTCCTCTTCGGGAAGGGATGAGAGGTGCAGAGGAGAGCCATCTGCGCCCCTCTTCCCTTCCCCAAAGAGGGGGCTGCAGGGAGATCGCGTGGTTTCCTGCAACCTCCTCTGGGAAGGGAAAGAGGCGCAGAGGAGAGCCATCTGCGCCCCTCTTCCCTTCCCCAAAGAGGGGGCTTCAGGGAGATCGCATGGTTTCCTGCAACCTCCTCTGGGAAGGGAAGAGAGGCGCAGAGGAGAGCCATCTGCGCCCTCTTCCCTTCCCCAAAGAGGGGCTTCAGGAGATCGCATGGTTTCCTGCAACCTCCTCTGGGAAGGGAAGAGAGGCGCAGAGGAGAGCCATCTGCGCCCCTCCTCCCTTCCCCAAAGAGGGGCTGCAGGGAGATCGCGTGGTTTCCCTGCAACCTCCTCTGGGAAGGGAAGAGAGGCGCAGAGGAGAGCCATCTGCGCCCTCTTCCCTTCCCCAAAGAGGGGCTGCAGGAGATCGCATGGTTTCCCTGCAACCTCCTCTGGGAAGGGAAGAGAGGCGCAGAGGAGAGCCATCTGCGCCCTCTTCCCTTCCCCAAAGAGGGGCTGCAGGGAGATCGCGTGGTTTCCTGCAACCTCCTCTGGGAAGGGGAAGAGAGGCGCAGAGGAGAGCCATCTGCGCCCCTCTTCCCTTCCCCAAAGAGGGGCTGCAGGGAGATCGCGTGGTTTCCTGCAACCTCCTCTGGGAAGGGAAGAGAGGCAGAGGGAGAGCCATCTGCGCCCCTCTTCCCTTCCCCAAAGAGGGGGCTGCAGGGAGATCGCGTGGTTTCCTGCAACCTCCTCTGGGAAGTGAAGAGAGGCGCAGAGGAGAGCCATCTGCGCCCCTCTTCCCTTCCCCAAAGAGGGGGCTGCAGGGAGATCGCGTGGTTTCCCTGCAACCTCCTCTGGGAAGGGAAGAGAGGCGCAGAGGAGAGCCATCTGCGCCCCTCTTCCCTTCCCCAAAGAGGGGGCTGCAGGGAGATCGCGTGGTTTCCCTGCAACCTCCTCTGGGGAAGGGAAGAGAGGCGCAGAGGAGAGCCATCTGCGCCCCTCTTCCCTTCCCCAAAGAGGGGGCTGCAGGGAGATCGCGTGGTTTCCCTGCAACCTCCTCTTCGGGGAAGGGAAGAGAGGCGCAGAGGGCTCTCTTCAGCCGCCCCTCTTCCCTTCCCCGAAGAGGGGGCTGCAGGAAGAGCGATCGAGCGTTTTCCCTTCAGCCTCCTCTTCGGGGAACGGAAGAGAGGTGGCAGAGGGCTCTCCTCAGCCGCCTCTCTTCTGATCCGAGAAGAGGCGGCCGCAGGGAGGGCGGTGGCGGAGGAGGAGGAGGCGGGACCGAGTGACGCGGCGGCCGGGGGTACGGCTTACCGTCGCCCAATGTAAGCCGTACCCCGAAAGTAAGGCGTACTGGGACTTTTCGGGGGGAAAAGAAAGTAAGACGCTGTCTTACTTTCGGGGAAACACGGTAATAAAATAGCATTATCTTTAAAAAAATATATAATTCTTTTTTCCTTGCATTATCTTCATTCAAAATCTATGAGGGTACATTTGTACCTATGCAGCTTGTTATGGATGCAAAAATATCTCGACCCCTTATCTCGGAAGGGGGTGGAGATATGTTATTGAAATTTGCCAATATATTCCGGACCAAAACTGCAGAGATGTCACGAAATTTCAGCCCACTACGACTTTTCAAAAAAAAGTTATTGCAATTTCAAAACTGAATAGTTACAATTGTACCTACTCAGCTGGACAAAGGTTAAAGGGGGCGTAATCCCAAAGTGTGGCCTATGGCGCAAAAAGTTGTTAATCCGGGCCTGTTTGTGACCGCTACTAATGACAAAACTAGCCACTAGTACAAAATATTAAGCACTGTTAACACATTAATAAACAATTTAAAAAATGGGACATATAATTAAAAACATTGGTGTCAGTACCCCATCCCGGAACAATGACATCCGAGCCCTTTCCGAGAATGGCGACGGAGCTCTCAGAATGGCGAATCCACTTTTTGTTTGGGGCGCTGTTCTCGATATTGTTTCAATTATCGGAAGTCCGGGAAAAAAAATCAGAAAATGGGATGTATCCAATTATTGAAAACAGGCCTACAAAATACCATAATATATATTTTAAATTAATATTTATTGAAAACCACGAAACAGCAAGTTTGCTAAAAGTGAACCGCGAAGTAGCGAGGGAACACTGTACACTCCAGAATAGCGATGGCATGAAACACCATTGCTACGCTGGGAGGAAAAGGAAAGACAAAAGTTCTCCTTCACTCCCTGCCCTTCTTCTTAGTTGATTTATGATATATATGCAAGCCTTATTAAAGTTAAACCAAGCCTTTCAAAGAAATGAGGTGTTCATGGGAGCTTTTCTCCTTTGGAAAAAAAAATCTCACTACACTATTATTTAAGGGTCCCAGCAAGCAATGCAGGCAGATGTAATAGTCTCCATTACTAATAAAGAATATTTGGAAGAGAAGTTAGCGTACTTAACCCGTTAAGTGACAAATGGCCCATAAATCACACATTTTTCTGAGAAACGTCCCACAAAGCCCTTCTCTTGTGAGCTGCGCTGGAATGACACGCTTCCGTGGAGTCATTAGACTCCCTTGCTGAAAAAAGGGAGGGGGGAATCTAAAGGTTAAACATCACAAAGATATTAATGTAAGAAAGGGAGCGAGACTGCTGGAAATAAAAGGAAAAGAAAGGCGAGAAGTAGATAATGCTAAGTAACTCGCCAAACTACAAGTCTTGGAACTCGGCAGCAGTACATGTGAAAAAGTTCCACTGCTGAGCAGCTCTCAGAGTCGGGAAATTCTTCAGCATGTTCAGATGAAATTATTTATTTACTAGCTTGGGGACCTGGCGGTGCCCGGGTTATTTGATAAAGGCATTGTGTGCCAAGGTTGGTCCTTATCAGATGTTTACATGGCTTGCAGTTGTCTCAGGAAGTTTGTGAAGGTACTGCAAGTCCCATCGGCCATGATCCATCCCACTCCAAACCATCAGGGACTTCCTCCTGGAGAGAGAGATCGATCTAGCCTGTTTGACAGAAACATGGCTCCAGGAGGGAGATGAGGTCGTTATGCACGAGGTGGCATCTCCTGGGTTTGTGGCCAGTTATCAGATGAGGACAGAGAGGCGGGGGGTAGGGGTCGCTATCCTCAGCCGAGACACTTTTAATTCCAGGACGATTCCGACGGCGAACATTCCGGGGATGGAGTGCGCGGGCCTGGTGTGGGATCTTAGTGAGAGCGTAGCCTTCCTGCTGGTGTACCGTGCACCCAACGCACCGGCGGGAGTCTACCTAAGCTGCTGGAGGTGGGCATTGAGGTTCCCTAAGCTTATTGTCTTGGGGGATTTCAATGTCACGCCGATACCCTCAACGGCAGCCGTGGACCTGGTGTCTACCATGGAGGCACTAGGACTCTCACTCTGTAAGACCGGTCCCACGCATCAGGCCGGGCACACCCTGGATTTGATCTTCGCTGCCGGAATTAGCGTGACCCTAGCCTCCATAATGGAGGTTCCATGGTCGGATCACAGAGTCCTGGAAGTTCGGCTGGGGTGGCATCCCCTCTCGTAAGGGTGCCGAACCTATTCTGGTTCGCCCGAAGAGACTTATGGAACCCACTAGGTTCCTGAATGCTCTAAGGGAATGGGAACTTCCCAGCGACTCAGTCGATGGGCAGGTGGAACACTGGAATACCAGTCTCTCTGCGGCCCTGGGCGAGATCGCCCCCAGGCGCTCTCTCCTCCCGCAGAAATCGTTCGCCTTGGTTTTACCGAGGAGTTGCGGGCGATGAAGCGGAGGAGGAGACAGTTAGAGGACGTGTGGCGGAATCTCCGTGACGAAGCGTCGAAATCGGCTTATAAACAGTTCAAAGAGGTTTATGAGCAAGCTATCAAGGAAGCTAAAAGGTCTACTACTCTTCCTTGATAGAGTCGGCTAGCTCACGCCCAGCGCAATTGTTTAGGATAATTCGGTCTTTGACAGCAATCCCAACTGTCCCAAATGATAGGGGTTTGGCACCAACAGCTGAGGTTTTCCAGAGCTATTTCACTGACAAGATTTCAACTCTCCGCCGGGACATTCCGGCCACGTTTGATACAGTTAGTGAACTCGAGACTCCGCCGCCACTCGGCGGGCCCACCTTCACCCGTTTCCAATTGCTGGGCGCAGCAGCTGTTGACAAGTTACTAGCTGCAGCTAGACCAACTACATGCTCCCTCGACCCGTGCCCCTCCTGGCTTGTTAGGCGTGTCGGGAGGGGCTTCGAGGCCCCCTGGGCACGATCATAAATAGCTCCCTTGAGCAAGGAGTCCTCCGGGGGGACTGAAAGAGGCAATGGTGAGACCGCTGCTGAAGAAGCCGAATTTAGATCCTTCGGCTCCCTCCAATTACCGGCCAGTTTCCAACCTGCCTTTCTTAGGCAAGGTGATTGAGAGGGCAGCAGCGGATCAGCTGCAGCAGTTCTTGGAAGACACAGCTGGACTTGATCCCTTCCAGTCCGGCTTCCGTATTGGGCACGGGACGGAGACCGTGCTTGTCGCCATTACAGACCAACCGCCGCCAGCTGGACCAGGGTGGATCGGCACTGCTCGTCTTGTTAGATCTGACGGCAGCTTTCGACACTGTAGATCACGCACTGTTAACCCACCGTTTAGCCGGCTCCGGGGTCGGGGGACCGCCCTAAATGGGTGGCCTCCTTCCTCCGGGACCGGGGACAACAAGTGGAGGGGGCGCGGAGGTCTCTGGGATATTCCCACATGACTGTGGGGTCCCCCCCGGGGGCCATCCTCTCCCCCTTATTATTTAACGTGTACATGCGCCCCCCTGGCCCAGCTGGCCCGCGACTTTGGTCTGGAGTGTTATCAGTACGCTGATGACACCCAGCTTCTGCTGAGAATGGACGGCAGGCCGGACACCGTACCCGATTGTTTCCATCAGTGCCTAGAGGCCGTGACTGGTTGGCTGCGGGCTAGCCGGCTGAAGGTGAACCCGTCGAAGACGGAGATCTTGTGGCCTGGTCGACCTGGGCGGGATGAGTGCCGGTTGCCTACCCTGGACGGCGAACGGCTTAGCCCGTCGCCTGTTGTTAAGAGCCTAGGTGTCCACCTGGACCCCCTGCTGACCATGGAGACCCAGGTCTCCGCGGCCAGCAGGGCGTCATTTTTCCACCTACGACAGGCTAGGCGACTGGCACCCTACCTTTCCAGGGACGACCTGGCCACGGTGATCCAAGCGACGGTCATCTCGAGATTAGACTACTGTAACGCCCTCTACGTTGGCCTTCCCTTGGCGACAGTTCGGAAACTCAAGCTAGTGCAGAATGCCGCTGCTCGCTTGCTGACGGGAACGTCGGTAAGGGAGCACATCACGCCCATCCTCCGGCAGCTGCACTGGCTGCCTATTGAGTACCGAATTGCCTTAAAGGTGGTGGGGGTAACCGTTATGGCTCTCCACGGCCTAGGGCCTGCGTACCTGAGGGACCGCCTTGCCCCATACATTCCCCGAGATCACTACGTTCTGAGGAGTCGAATTTGCTCCTGATTCCATCGGTCCGCGCCTGTCACCTGTCTGCTACCAGGCAAAGGGCTTTCTCTGTGGCGGCTCGGTACTCTGGAACTCTCTCCTGGACGACGTCCGAGCTGCCACGGAGCTCATCCCGTTCCGCAGGGCTTGTAAGACCGCCCTGTTCAGACTGGCCTTCGGCTAGGCGAGTAAACCGAATGTACTCATCTTCCTAATCAGCACCCTGGTTCAGGGAATGCCATGGCATGCACATAATTTTAATCTCGGGACCTATTGTATTTTGTTTTATTGTATGTTTTATGTTGCATTTTATTGTATGGCGACATGGATGTACATGCCTGCCGAATTTTATGATGTTATCCGCCCCGAGCCTGCAGGGAGGGGCGGAATACAAGATGGAACAAATAAATAAAATAAATAAATAAATAAACAGCACCAGGATGTAGAGTGGGTCATGGGGGTTCTGTGTGCCACGTTTGGTCTTGATCATTCATTGGATGAGGGTCACAGCAGTCTCGGAAGGTGAGTGAAGGTACTTCAAGTCCCATCATCCATGATCCATCCTCCTTCAAACTGCACCAGGATGTAGAGTGGGTCATGAGGGCTCTGTGTGCCATGTTTGGTCTTGATCATTCATTGGATGAGGGTTGCAACGGTCTCAGGAAGTGACTGGAGGTACTTCAAGTCCCATTATCTGTGGTCTGCCCTCCTCTAAACTGCAGTAGGATGTAGTCATGGGAGCTCTGTGTGGCAAGTTTGGTTTTTATCCGTCTTTGTTAGGGGCCACAGAGGTCTGTGGGAACCGAAGGGTGTGAAAGTACTACAAAGTGTGCATCTTGGGGGGTCTGTGTGTCAAGTATGGTCTTGTTCTGTCATTGCTGGGGGGCCTAGTCAGGAAAATCAAGTTGAGGAATCCTTACTGTCAATTTTGGGCCTGGTCTGTGATTTATAGGGGCTACAGTTTTGTTTGGGAAATGATTCAAGTGAAGGTACTGCAAATCCCATCATTCGTGGCCCATCCTGCCCTAAACCACACCAGGTTGTGAAGTGGGCCATCGGGCCTCTGTGTGCCAAGTTTGGTCCTGATCCGTCATTGCTGTGGGCCGCAGTGACTGACAGCCTGAGGCCTTTCCTTTTTCCTCTGCATCACCTTAGAATGTTGGAATCTAGAAGCTGGCCAATCAGAGCCGATTTTTGCAAATGCTCCCTCAGTGGCAACCAATCATGTTGTTTGAATGAAGAGGCTTGGATTCTTGGATGCTGGCCAATCAGAGTCCTTTATGCAAATACTCCCACTGTGGCAACCAATCCCCTCTGTCTGGTGTCTTAGAATGTTGAAGTTCTGAGGCTGGCCAATCAGAGTCCTTTATGCAAATAATCCCACAGTGGCAACCAATCAAAACGCTGCCACATATTCCTCCACACCTCCCGCTCTCCGCACCTCCTGCCCTCCGCAAACACTGACTTTTATTATATACATAGATTTATTTATTAATTTCTGTCATTTTTATTCTGCCCTTCTCACCCTTCAGGAGACTCGGGGCGAATCACAATGCACATATACAGGCAAACATTCAATGCCATAGACATACAACATATACAGGCAGACAGAGAGGCAATTCAACATTCCAGCTTCTAGCCACCAGGGGGAGCTGTCACATTCCCTCACTCTTTTTCTGCGTACTTCCTGGAGATTATATGGCCTTGTAAATCAGTTAAATTTAGCCTCTCCACAAAGTGGTACCTAAATTTCCTACTTGACAGATGCAACTGTCTTTCGGGTTGCAAAGGTTGACAATGAGCTACACAATTGGCCGAGAGCTCACCCCGACCCGGGTAGGCCTTGAACTCATGACCTTCAGGTCAGTAGAGATCTTATGCAGCTGACTCCCAGCCAGCTGCACCACATTCCCAGTGCCACATTTTTCCCTTCTTGAAGATTGGGACCACATTGGCCCTCCTCCAATCTGCTGGGACTTCTCTCATTCTCCAAGAACTCTCAAATATGATTCCGAGATGACTTCCGCTATTTCCTTCAATACTCTTGGGTGTAAATTGTACTTTGAATACCTTTTTCCTGCATCTCGGCAGGGGGTTGGTTTGGTGGGTCTTGACCTTGAGTTTTGGAGTTGTAGTTCACCTACATCCAGAGAGCATTGCAGACTCAAGCAATGATGGATCTGGACCAAACTTAGCACAAATACCCAATATGCCCAAATGTGGACACTTTGGGGGAAGTGGACCTTGACATTTGGGAATTGTAGTTGCTGGGACAAAGAGCATTCTGAACCCTCTCTCGGCATTACTTCGCGAACGAAGATTCTTAGGAAGGACTCATCCCACCCTTTTTACAAGCGCGTTGCTGACTAAAAAAGCCAATCTGAGATAGGCAAGTTTGATTGCAGAAAGCACAGCAGAAAGTCTCCTTGGGCGATGTTGTTTCCAAGTTGCAGTTCTTTCTGCGTTGTCGTTTCTCTTTGAGACCCGTTCGCCGTGTCTTCTCAAAAGAGGCCGCAGCATTGTGGAGAGTGCGTCTCCATGCCTCCCGATGTGAGGCCAGGGTGGACCATTGTTGGTGATCAATCTGGCTGAGCCTGAGATGTTGTTTCAGGGAGTCCTTATATCTCTTTTTGGGGGCGCCCCTCTTGCACTGACGCGTGGCGAGTTCACCATAGAGTAGTATCTTTGGGAAGCGGTGGTCCTCCATCCTAGAAACGTGCCCTGCCCAGCGCAGCTGAGTTCTCAATAGCGTGGCCTCAATGCTGGTGACCCCTGCTTGCTCAAGGACAGCAACATTCGTCACATAGTCGGTCCAGTGTATATTTAGGATTGTGCGACAGCGTTGATGAAAGCATTCAAGGAGTCGTAGGTGTTGGAGATAGGTGACCCATGTTTCAGACCCATAAAGGAGAATAGACAGTATGATAGCTCTGTACACACTGATTTTGGTGCCTTGCCTCAGGTGCTTGTTGCTCCAGACTCTTTTGTGAAGCCTTCCTAATGCACTCTATGCCTTTGCTATTCTGTGATCTATCTCTTTATCGATCTTGGCGTCTGAAGAGATGATGCTTCCCAGGTAGGTGAACTGCTGAACTGACTTAAGCAAAGTTTTGCCTATGCTTACGTGAGGATGATGGTGGTCTTCCTGGGGTGCGGGCTGGTAGAGGACTTACGTTTTCTTCAGGCTGATTTCCAAGCCAAACAGCTCTGCAGCTGTTGCAAAGCAGGACGTGAGGCACTGCAGGGCTGCTTCTGAATGGACGACAAGGGCAGCATCGTCAGCAAAAAGCAGCTCATGACTAGATATGTCGTTTAGAGTCTTAGTGCGAGCCCTCAGGCGGCTTAAGTTGAACAAGCTGCCATCAGTACGATAGCGTATATATATGCCCTCTTCTACTTTGAGATCTGCCGTAACCATTTAGAGCATCATGCTGAAGAAGATTTTCAATAGGGTTGGTGCAAGAACACAGCCTTGTTTCACTCCATTGGTTATGAGAAAGGGCTCCGAGAGAGCATCGCCGTATCTGACTCGACCGCACTGGCCCTCATGTAGCAGGATAATCATTTTGAGGAATTTGGGGGGACATCCTAGACGTTCCAGGATCTGCCACAGACCTTTTCTGCTCACAGTGTCGAAGGCTTTGGTGAGGTCGACAAATGTTACATAGAGTCCTTTGTTCTGCTCTCTACATGTCTCTTGCAGTTGTCTAAGGCAGTGTTTCTCAACCAGTGTGCCGTGAGCGATCATCAGGTGTGCCGTGGGAAATTGGAACCTCCAAGGCCCTTTCTTCCCCCTCCTGCCGAACACGTTTCCTTCTCCACTCGGGCTCCCTTCTTCCCAGCCTCGCTCTGCTTGCTTTGCCTCGCTTTGCTCTGGGGCGAGTCTGCGCAGTAACGCCCGCACGGGTCACGTCTTCCTCCCTCCCCCCTCCCCTCCTGAACACGCTCACACTGCCCCCTCGGATCAAAATGGTGGCAGAAGCGGCAGTGTAGAAGAAAAAGTAAGTGTTCGGCAGGAGGGGGAAGAAAGGGTGCGAAGGGGAAGGGGGAGAAAGAGATCTCTGTCGAAAGCTGGCATGGGCAAACTTGGACCTTCCAGGTGTTTTGGACTCCAACTCCCACCATTCCTAACATCCTGAGGCCCTTTCCTGCTTAAGGGGCTGAGGGGGGGGGGGGAAGGAAAGGAGCCTGAGACTGCTAGGAATGGTGGGAGTTGAAATCCAAAGCACCCAGAGGGCCGAAGTTTCCCCATGCCTGTTTTAGGGACCTTAAAGTGGTGAGCCTTCTTCCAACACGGTGATTCTGGACAGAAAACAAACAACAACATAACATTGTTTGAGTCCACAGTGCTCTCTCGGTGTAGGTGAACTACAACTTCCAAAGGTCAAGGTCAACTCCCAAGCAAGCCCTTTCAGTACTTTCTGTTGGTAATGAGAGTTCAATATGCCAAGTTTGGTTCAATTCCATTCTTGCAAGAGTTCAGGATGCTCTTTGATTGTGTGTTAACTATAAATCCCAGAAATTGTAACTCCCAAATGTCAAGGTCTTTTTTCCCCAAACTCCATCTGTGTTCACATTTGGGCATATTGAGTATTCAAGCCAAGTTTGGTCCTGATCCAACATTGTTTCAGTCCACAGTGCTCTCTGGATATAGATGAATGACAACTCCCAAACTCAAGGTCAATGCCCACCAATCTCTTATAGTATTTTCTCTTGGTTATGGGTGTTCTGTGTGGGAAGTTTGTGTCTTTCTGTCATTCCTGGCAGGATATCTATGTTGTGTTCATCAAAACAGGCGCAGGTTTCACACTGAGTGTATAAATACATTTAAAAACATATTAACTATATGTATTAGTGTGTTAGAGTGTCATTTTGGTTGGAAGTGCCCAGGACTTTGTAAATGTAAAAAATGTGCCGCGGCTCAAAAAAGGTTGAAAAACACTGGTTTAACTGATGTTTTAGAGAGGATTGTGGGCTTTCCTGTTGCACAAAGTGATGGGCCCTCAAGTCTGGGAAATTCAGGTCTGGGAATTATGGTTATCTCTGTGAGAAAACCGGCTCGGAAAATCCAGGGCCTCAAGGCCAATCCGAGGAGCCTGTAGTAGCAACACCAGATAAGGAATCGAGTGAAGAAGGGTTCCCAGGAGAAATCACCTTTGCACCTCAGCAGGCGTTCACCTTGCTCACAGCACTCACCAAAAAACCAAACGTGGTAATAAGCTAGGGTTGCCACTTTTTGATATAAGAAATAAGGGATATTTACCTAAAAATACGAGATTTTTCAAGTTTGGTTCAATTCCATTGTTGCAAGAGTTCAGGATGCTCTTTGATTGTGTGTTAACTTTAAATCCTAGAAACTGTAACTCTCAAATGTCAAGGTCTATTTTCCCCAATGCCCACCAAACTCTTTTTTTTTTTTTTTTTTTATTTTGTTTTTGCAGTTTTCCAGGGGGAAAGTATAAAACAGTAGGGGAACGTGGGCGGGGGGAATGGGGTGTGGGGAGGGAGTACACGGGGTAAGTGGGGCATAACACAGTTCCTTGTGCTTCCGTCCAGTCCACCGGGTAAGTCGGCTGGGCCTGTAAAGTTGCCGCCACAGCCTTGGCGCTAGAGGGTGTCATAACATCTTCCTGTTGGGTCCCAGTTGTGGGGCCCATCTTAGCTGGTTCCCGAGTTAGCTCTTGGGGTTAGCAGCCTCTACATATCGCCTGACTTTTCTCCAGTCTGTCCTGTTTTTGTGGCTTTGGTCTGTGACAATATTCCTTAAAATGTCCAGATCTATTAATTCCCTCACTCTTAGCAGCCAGTCTTTTATGGATAGGGGGTCTCGGCCTTTCCAGTGCTTGGCAATCTCTAACCTGGCGGCTGTGGAGAGAAAAAAGAAAATCTTTTCGTCATTCTCGTCCAGGTCGCCGTCCATAATATTGATTAGGTAGGAGTCGGGACTCATTTCCATTTTCCTGCCGATGATACTTTCCATATGAGCGTGGATGCTCTTCCAGAACTTTTTGATTATCCTGCAGGACCACCAGCAGTGCATGAAGCTGCCCTTTTTCCCGCATTTCCAACAGGTGTCTTTCATCGAGGGATAGCATCTAGCCAGGCTGACCGGTGTGGTACCAATGAAAGAATAGTTTGTACCAGTTTTTGCAATGTTCGAAAACCCCGAGTATTTGATCTTTTTCCTCCAGATAGTTTCCCAGTCTTTTAAAAGAATGGAATGGCCGAGGTCCTTGGCCCACCTAATCATTGTGTCCTTCACGAGGTCGGTTTCCGTGTCCCATTCGAGGAGCTGTTTGTACAGACGGTTTATTGTCTTTTTCTCTGAGATCTCTGATCTCAGCCCACCAAACTCTTATAATATTTTCTCTTGGTTATGGAAGTTCTGTGTGGGAAGTTTGCGTCTTTCTGCCATTCCTGCCAGGATATCTATGTTGTGTTCATCGAAACAGGCCCAGGTTTCACACTGAGTGTATAAATACATTTAAAAACATTTTAACTATATGTATTAATGTGTTAGAGTGTCATTTTGGTTGGTGGTGTGCCCCAGGATTTTGTAAATGTAAAAAATGTGCTGCGACTCAAAAAAAGGTTGAAAAACACTAGTGTAAGGGCAGTTGTTTGTTGCTGCTGGGTCAAAGAGCATTCTGAATCACACCAAAGATAGAATGAGGCCAAACTTCCCACACAGAACCCCCATATTTTGAAAGGACTCACTAGAGTGAGCCTCCCTCCAGCCTCGCACGCTCTCCTTCGTCTGCACATGCGCACCACGCTGCCGTGCACCGAGCATGCCTGCTCTCCCCTCCCTGCTTGGAGTCTCAGAAACAGCCCTCCCTTTGGGTGAGAGGCCGGCCAATCACTGTGGAGAAGGGCTTTTGATTGGAGGAATCGTCAAACTCAGATTGTCTTAACTCTGTTGTTAGCTATGTTCCTTCCTTATCCCCGCATCCCCCAATGCTTTGGGCACTACAGTGGGGAAATTAAATACAATATATTTTGAGATTTGGACGGGAGCAACAGAAAGTAGATTCTAATATATTGAAGGCAAATTCGATGTGGCTCGACCAAAACGACTCAGAGCGCGATGACTTCCAATTCTTCAAAATTTATTCATAAGACACAAAGAAATGGAAAGGAAATCTTGTTTTCAAGCCTTATTAAGCCACCTCCTTTCTCCCAGAAGCGAAGAAAGCCATCTGTTGGAACCTGTTCGTATGTTTGTTTTCTACACTAAAATGCAAAATATATCTTCCTGTTAGAGGATTATGCCATATGTCACTCTGTAACAAAACCAGAATGTTTATTAATGATCCCAATCAGAGGCAAGGATTTAGAAAGATTTAGAAGGACGGTTCCCCATCGCCAATTCAATATTTAAGAACATGTGCGTGTTGTGGGAGTGCGGGCGGAAGGACTTGCGGCATGTTATTCATGTTGTAGTTGGATGAACAACAGAAAATGAGGCCATGCTTTTCCAAGGACATGGCTAACTTGGCAGAAGATGGAGAAGTGGGTGCCATGCACGGAGGAGAGGAAAAGAGCCAGGCTAATCAAAATGCCACACTGAAAATGCCTGGTTGATTTTGGTCTGCAGTTTATCTATGATTAATATTTAATTTGATCAGTATGCACAATGTTGTCCTCACTCCATCCTCTCTCCTTTTCGACTGTCAACTGGGAAGCTAATTGAAGAAAGCATCAAAGCAGGTTCTGTGCCATTGGGCAGTCGGGACACCCTCCCTCCACAGCAGTTGCCTGGGAGCTGGTGGTCAAAAAAGTACAAAGAAGGGGCAAGTTACAACAACAACGAGAAAAACACACCTGAAGGGGTAATAACACATAAATGGAGTATCCATTTATTTTCAAGTTTCCTTAAAGCGGCAGTAATATCCATATGAGGTAGGGGGTTAATCCTGTTTTTGAGCCGCGACACACTTTTTACATTTCCAAAATCCTGGGGCACACCACCAACCAAAATGACACAAAATGACACTCTAACACAGCAATACATATAGGTAATAGGAATTTGAGTTTTGGAGTTGTAGTTCACCTACATCCAGAGAGCACTCTGGACTTGGGACCGGCAAAGCAGGGAGGAAGGAAGGCGCCACTGCGGTGAGCAGGGAGCCGGAGGGAGGCCGAGAGCAGTTTCCCGCACATCGGGGAGGAGGGGGAGGAGGGAGGGGTGGGTCCTGCAGGGAGCCGTTCTCCCGATTTGTGGCTGTGCCGGGCTTCGCAGAGCCGCGAACCGGAAGAAAGGCTCCCCGCAAAGAACAGGCCCTGCCTGGGAGCAGGGTTTAGAGCCTGGGAGCTGGGTTTGGAGCTGGGTTTGGGAGCCTGGGCCCTACGGGGAGCTGTTCTCCTGGTTTGTGGCTCTGCCGGGCTTGGCGGAGCTGCAAACTGGGAGAAAGGCTCCCCGAGGTGCCTAGGTTCCCGCCTCCTCCTCCTCCGGAAGTGAACCCACAGGATAGACTCTATCATGTGGGCTCACTTCCGGAGGAGGAGGAGAGCATCGCCCGGCCCCTCCCCTCCTGAGCCTCCCCTGCCTCTCAGGTCTTAGGGAGGGTCGTGTTTCCCAACCGCTGTTCCGCGATCAGCTGGTGTGCCACGGGAAAACCTCTCTCTCAGCAGCAGGAGGGAGAAGAAAGGGGGGGAGAGGTTTTCTCGCGGAACACCAGCTGATCTCTCACGGAACACTAGTGTGCCACGGAACAGCGGTTGGGAAACACTTCTTTACAATACTTGGATTCTCAGAGCATCGGCCCTATGGTTAAGCTGGTGACAATGTGAATAAAAGGCAGAGTCCATGGAATTGTGGTTAATTCTAGATTTATGTTCAATAAACCTCTGACGTAGTTCCCTACGTGTCTGGCCCACATAAATTCTTCGAACATCCACACGTGATGGCGTACACCACGGATTTTGAGGCACAGGTGGTGAATGATGTATTAGGGATCTCAATCACTTTGAAGCGGGTACGTTTAGATGCGGCCATTGTTCTACATGTGATTTAGTCTCACCAGCGAAAGTGATTGAGATCCCTAATACATCTAAAAACATAAGATTAACCCAATTCTTTACCTGTGCCTCGGAGAAATCAATATATCTTCTATTTTGTTCCTGCCCACGCCGCTACGTTGGCATGACGAAACGTGCCCTCAGAACGAGATTGGGGGAGCATAAATCACCCATTTTGACAGGCAATGAGGATACTTACCTGTATAGACACTTCAAAACTATACATCACTCAAAACCCGAATTTAAATTTGTGGGCCTGGAAAAGATACAGATAAAACCTCATGCAGACTTAAAGGGGAGGACACAAAGGTACTGATAGACAAAGAATACCACAGGCAGAGTATATGTGTGCATGATAAGATCCACAGAGTGGCATCCAGAGCAATAAAGCAGAATGTATGTGTTCGGCACCATCTGGGTACCATGTTAGTTCCCCACAATGTTCCAGGAGCCTACAATGGCAGTAGGCAAAAGCAAAATGATGAGAAAGGAAACGGCTGGAAAAGTCCTTTGGAACCTGATGATAGGAGTGACACCACTGCAGTTGGCAGGGATAGTGAAAACCAATAATGGGAATATACATTAAAATGAACTTGCCAGCTTTGTCATCTTCTATTATGTGAAGCAAAACTGGAGCCCTGTTCTATCCTATGATCATTTTTTGGCATGCCTAGCCATACAGACGTCGTGATTGGCGCAGTCGTTTCCCTTTTGGGGTGTGCTTTGGTAGAGCTGTAACGTCACCAGGCAGCTGGAGCCTATCAACAGTCCCGCCGTGTCCCGGCAATGATGGGCTTCCCAACTGGCATTGCCCAGATAGACACCAAAGCAACGGCGCACAAGGCTGGTTACACTCAGCTGTCGGCATTGAGCGTCATAGGCACACGGCCCAGGGACGGCCCGTTGCTTGCTTCCAGCTGTAGGAGCGCAGCGTTGTCATTCTGGCTGCGTCGTTTGGCTTGTTCCCGAGCACATGCTTTGCAGATTAGCCTGTTTGTACAGCCAATTGAACATGTGCTCCATTAAAAATTAAAGCATCCTGTTTGGAGGATGGAACAGGAGACATCAACTGCCATTGCGCAGCAGACATGGAGGGTCCCCTGTGCCCATTACCGTAGGTTACAGCAAATGTTAATCTGTGCCAACACCATTAAATAATGCAGTTCATGCAGATGGCTGCTAGAACATCTACTCACAGATGTGGCCTCCGGTCCCCAAGGTTGCCGTATCACAGGAATTGTCAGGAACAGTCACATTGGATGTCGACGGTACCAATCACCATTTCTGGTGGGAAAGGGATGGGGAATTTTTGGCCGGAAGGACCAGCCAAAAAAAGGAAAAAACGGCCCAGAAACTTGCCAAAGGAGAGAAAAAAGAGCTTTGGGAGTGGAAACCAAAATGATAAAGTGTGTGTTTCACAGTAAAATAATTGTTTGTTTGTTTTTAATGTGAGCATTGCAACTCAATGGCAAGAGATAGGGGAAAAAATCTGTACCATCAATTTTTTTTAAAAAAATTAATGTCTCCATATCATAAGGCCTAATATTGAGGGTGGATGGCCATCTGTCGGGGGTGCTTTGAATGTAATTTTCCTGCTTCTTGGCAGGGGGTTGGACTGCATAGCCCATGAGGTCTCTTCCAACTCTATGATTCTATGATTCTATTCTCAAGGCACCAGATCCTGTCTCAGAAGCTTAGTACTTGAATGGGAAACGACATAACCCAATATGGCGTACTGCATATTATATTTCAGAGGAAGGAACTGGCAAAGCTACCTCTGAATATTCCTTCTTCAGAAAACCCTATTCAAATTTCAGCATATCAGGTCTGTGTGCCAATTTTGGTCCAGATCCATCAGTGTTTGGGCTCATGCCATGGTCTCTGGGTGAAGGTGAACTACAACTCCCACAAATCAAAGTGAATTTTCCCCAGAGACCTCCAGTATTTCGTGCTGGTCACGGGGGCTCTATGCACCAAGTGTGGTCCAATTTCATTGTTGGTGGAGTTCAGGGTGATAATTGATTGCAGGTGAACTATAAATTCCAGTGCCCAGAACTCCAAAATGTCCAGGCCAATTACCCTCAAAACCCACGAATTTTCAAATTTGGGCATATCAGGTATGCATGCCAAGTTTGGTCCAGATCTCTCATTGTTTGGGTTCATAGTGCACTCTGGATGGAGGTGAACTACAACTCCTATGAATCCTTCCAAAGACCTCCAGTATTTGTGTTGGTCATGGGAGTTCTGCGTGCCAAGTTAGTTCCAGGTCCTTCATTGGTGGAGTTCAGAGTGCTCTTAGATTGCAGGTAAGGACCTACAACTCCTATAAATCTTGGTGAATACTCCCTGTTTGCTGTGTGCCATAGAAAATAATAGGAAAAGGGTTAAGGGAGAGGCAGTGGGCGGGGTCATGCAAATTCCACCCCAATGGAGAGAGTAAGAAACACTGGGATGTCTTTGGTGGAGGAAAAACATAACATCTAGGATGATATTGTCTTCGTATGAAAGCCTTCACTTGGGTGGCGGGCAGTGTTGTGTTTGTGGAGGACACTGGCAGGGCTCTTGGACATAGAATCATAGAGTTGGAAGAGATCTCGTGGGCCATGCTGTCCAACCCCATTCTGCCAAGAAGCAGGAAAATTGCATTCAAAGCACCCCTGACAGATGGCCATCCAGCCTCTGTTTAAAAGCCTCCAAAGAAGGAGCCTCCACCACACTTGGGGGCAGAGAGAGGGAGAGGGGGAGAGAGAGACTGTCTGTTCCACTGCTGAACAGTTCGCACAGTCAGGAAGTTCTTCCTAATGTTCAGATGGAATCTCCTTTCTTTTAGTTTGAAGCCATTGTCCCATTGTGTCCTAGTCTCCAGGGCAGCAGAAAACAAGCTTGCTCCCTCCTCCCTAGGACTTCCCCTCACGTATTTATACATGGCTATCATGTCTCCACTCAGCCTTCTCTTCTGCAGGCTAAACATGCCTAGCTCTTTAAGCCGCTCCTCATAGGGCTCGTTCTTCGGACCCTTGATCATTTGAGTCGCCCTCCTCTGGACACATTCCAGCCTGTCAACATCTCCCTTCAATTGTGGTGCTTAGAATTGGACAAAATATTCCAGGTGAGGTCCAACAAAGCCAGAATACCACATGGGGAGCATGACTTCCCGGGATCTAGACACTATAGAGGCCAAAATCCCATTGGCTTTTTTTGCCGCCGCATGACATTGTTGGCTCATGTTTAACTTATTGTCCACGAGGACCCCAAGATCTTTTTCACATGTCCTGCTCTCGAGTCATGCATCCCCCATTCTGTATCTTGGTATTTCATTTGTTCATGACAGTCACTATAACCTTGTAACACAGATTCACATTAGTGGAGTGCAAGCATAGTGCCTAAAAACATACATTGATTGGAAGAAGTTTCAAAAATCAATATATTATGCAATTAAAGTACATATAACCTGGATTAAACATATGTTATAAGAGAAGGCAGTACACATGGGCCGGTTAGCTACCGTGTTTCCCCGAAAGTAAGACAGCGTCTTACTTTCTTTCCCCAAAAAGTCCCCTACTTACTTTTTGGGTACGTCTTATATAACCCAAGACGCGTGCCCGTCGCCACGCCCACGCCGCCGCCACGCCGCTGCTGCAAATCGGCCCCATCGGCGCTGCACACCTCCGCGCACATCTTTCCGCCAGGCCTCCAAGGAAGGAGGGGGGAAGAGCCAGAGGCGTGGCGAAAGCGGCGCGCGTCACTCTGACGTGGCGCTGCCTCGCCACGCCCTGGCTCCTTTCCCCCTCCCTTCCTGGATGAAAGAAAGGGGGAGAAGGAGCCAGGCGTGGAGAAGCAGCGCCGCATCAGAGTGACGCAGCGGCGCTTCTCCACGCTTCTCCCCCCTCCCTTCCTGACGAAAGAAGGAGGGGAAGGAGCCAGGGCGTGGTGAAGCGGCGCGTCACTCTGACGCGGCGCTGCTTCGCCACGCCTCTGGCTCTCTTCCCCTCCCTTCCTTGGAGGCTGGCGGAAGGTGTGCCGCGGAGGTGTGCCGCGCCGATGGGCCGGTTATGGGCGCGGCGCTGCCGACGCGACAAGGTACGGCTTACTTTCGGGGTATGGCTTATATTAGCCGACCCCCCTGACACCCCCGATACATCTTACAATGTACGGTCACGATGCGGCTTCAAAAAGGTAAACAATAATGTGGTGGATAACTGACAAACTGCCGTAGGAAGATTAAACTCCGGGTAATTCACTGACGGAGAGAATCTTCGCTGAAGCAGCGAGAGAATCAAGCTGAGTCAATACAGTGCATCCATAGTCACAAAGCACCGCGTGGCTCCAAATGAAAACAATGTAGCAGTGTTCCGGGCCCACGTAGGAAGGTATAATCCAGATAGGAAGACCAAAATGTGGAAATCCAGTTAATAACAGTACTGTTCAAAGTGTCATCCGCCAATCTTGTATTGATAATGGTAAGGCAGCAAGCACCAATAACGGAGCAAACATTCAGTTCCTCAATGGGAAATCCAAACAGGACGCTGAGGGGGCGGCTACAGGCTGACGGTAATAATCCAGACCTATCCGTTTCACCTCCATGGAGGCTTCCTCAGAGCACAAAATAGCACGCAATATAGCGGGCGTCCAGACACGAAAATTCATGAGTAGCCATCATAAGCACATGCAGTATCGATCATTCTCATTGGAGGAGTTGCGTTTAATTCTGAGGAATTGCGAGTAAGGCAGATTATGCTTGAGTGCATAATTATGAAAGCTACTGAAGTGTAAGTAGTTATTTTTGTTGACAGGTTTACGGAAATTCCTAGTGTGCAGTTGATTGTCCTGGACAAATACTGTTACATCAAGGAAATTAATGTTATTTAGATCACAATTGCATGTAAAGGAAATGGATCCATGCCAAGTGTCCATCCAAGTGATGAAATAAGAGACATTGGAGTCCTTACTAAGAATAAGGAAGACGTCATCAATGTACCTGTAGTAGGCCTCCGCACAGCTTTGGACCTCTATTGCAGTGTTTTTCAACCTTTTTTGAGCCGTGGCACATTTTGTACATTTACAAAATCCTGGGGCACACCACCAACCAAAATGACACAAAATGACACTCTAACACAATAATATATATAGTTAATATGTTTTTAAATGTATTTATACACTCAGTGTGAAACCTGGGCCTGTTTCGATGGACACAACATAGAAGTCCTGGCAGGAATGGCAGAAAGACACAAACTTCCCACACAGAACTCCCATAACCAAGAGAAAATACTATAAGAGTTTGGTGGGCATTGACCTTGGGTTTTGGAGTTGTAGTTCACCTATATCCAGAGAGCACTGTGGACTGAAACAATGTTGGATCAGGACCAAACTTGGCATGAATAATCAATATGCCCAAATGTGAACACAGATGGAGTTTGGGGAAAATAGACCTTGACATTTGGGAGTTACAGTTTCTGGGATTTATAGTTAACACACAATCAAAGAGCATCCTGAACTCTTGCAACAATGGAATTGAACCAAACTTGGCATTTTGAACTCTCATTACCGACAGAAAGTACTGAAAGAGTTTGCTTGGGAATTGATCTTGAGTTTGGAAGTTGTAGTTCACCTACACCCAGAGAGCACTGTGGACTCAAACAATGTTATGTTATGTTGTTGTTTGTTTTCTATCCAGAATCACAATGTTGGAAGGAGGCTCCCCACTTCAAGGTCCCTAAAACAGGCATGGGGAAACTTCAGCCCTCTGGGTGCTTTGGACTTCAAATCCAACCATTCCTAACAGCCTGAGGCCCTTTCCTGCTTAAATGGCTGAAGGGGGGGGGGGAGGGCCCGAGGCTGCTAGGAATGGTGGGAGTTGGAGTCCAAAACACCTGGAAGGTCCAAGTTTGCCCATGCCAGCTTTCGACAGAGACCTCTTCCTCCCCCTCCCCCTTCACGCCCTTTCTTCCTCCTCCTGCCGAACACTTACTTTTTCTTCTACGCTGCCGCTTCTGCCGCCATTTTGA
This sequence comes from Anolis apletophallus, assembly GCA_030556195.1. Taxonomy (NCBI): domain Eukaryota; kingdom Metazoa; phylum Chordata; class Lepidosauria; order Squamata; family Anolidae; genus Anolis; species Anolis apletophallus. The sequence continues at coordinate 3,373,512 of JARBWK010000020.1, forward strand.
TCCGAGGGGGCAGCGTGAGCGTGTTCAGGAGGGGAGGGGGAGGCAGGAAGGCGTGACCCATGCGGGCGCTACTGCGCAGACTCGCCCCAGAGCAAAGCAAGCAGAGCGAGGCTGGGAAGAAGGGAGCCGGAGTGGAGAAGAAAAAGAGTTCGGCAGGAGGGGGAAGGAAGGGTATTGGAGGTTCCAATTTCCCACGGCACACCTGATGATCGCTCACGGCACACTGGTTGGGAAACACTGCTCTATTGTATGGTACTGTGCCACTTCACCCTAATTTGGGACGTTGTTTATCCTAATTTGCGACGTTGTTTACATCTTGGACTTTTCGCATTTGCGACGGACTTTATCTTCACGGAGTTTATTTCACTCCGAGGACCTTACTCTCTCCATTAGGAGACTTGCGTTGAAATACTTGCCGGTTTCCGTTTGGATCCTGGGTGGTATGACTCCTGTTTACCTTGTTTTATATGCTCTCCATTATGAGATAATATATATTAATTGCTAGTATATTTCATACTTCATATTATTGTTGTTCCATTCTTGTGCTTTGCACCTTTGTTGTTACTAGTCACTATAACCTGTTATGTCATTGGTGGGAGGGCAATGAGTGGTGGGAGCTATACAGGCAGGTGTCTGCGTAAGTGGGCACCTCAGCCACACACACACATACACATCTTCACTTTTATTATGCGTATAGATATTGTACGAGTCTCCGCATTGCATCTGTCCTCCTGATGTAGCAACTCCTGTCTTTAACTGTCGGTTCTAATAAAGCGCGTTGGTCAGCTCAAATTCCCTGGGAACGTCGAGCCGCGTTTTGCGAACTACACGCACCCGAGGCTTCTCATGCATGATTTAATGTGCTTTGTAAATGTCAATAGGTGGGGAAAGCACTCAGCTCCTTGTAGGCTTTCTCAAATCCTCGCAGGAGTGCCGGATCGATTATGTGGAAAGTATTGTGGCTTTTTTTCAATGCCCATCCAGCTCCACACCTGCCTATCTGGGGGTGCACGGGGTGCACAGGGTGCGTGTGCATCAGCTGCAGGCTTTGGCTGTCTGCAAAAGACGTCCAACTTGAAGATAGAAGAACCTTATTCAAGTACAAGAATACATAATTCTATAGGCTAGGAATTCAAACATTTGGTGCACATAAATAACAAAAGTGCTCTAGGCTATTTTTTCGAGCAGTGTTTCTCAACCTTCCTGATGCTGAGACCCCTTAACACAGTTCCTCATGTTGTGCCGATCCCAAACCATAACATTATTTTCATTGCTACTTCATAACTCGTAATTTTGCTATTGTCATGTGAATATCTGAGACGCAGGATGTATTCTCACTCACAGGCCAAATCTGGCACAAATACCTGATACGCCCAAATTTGAACGCTGGTGGGGTTGGTGGGGGATTGATTTTATTTATTACTAGCTTGGGGACCCGGCGGTGCCCGCGTTCTTTGAGGAAGGCATTGTGTGCCAAGGTTGGTTCCTATTAGATGTTTATGTCGCTTGCAGTGGTCTCAGAAACTTAGTGAAGGTACTGCAAGTCCTATTGGCCATGGTCCACCCCCCTCCAAACAGCACCAGGATGCAGAGTGGGTCATGGGGGCTCTGTGTGTCACATTTGGTCTTGATCATTCATTGGATGAAGATTGCAGTGGTCTCGGAAGGTGAGTGAAGGTATTTCAAGTCCCATCATCTGTGGTCCGTCCTCCTTGAAACAGCACCAGGGTGTAGAGAGGGTCAAGGGAGCTCTGTGTGCTAATTTTGGTCTGTATTGTTCATTGGTTGAGGGTCACGTTGTGAAGTGGGTCATTGGGCCCCTGTGTGCCAAGTTTGGTCCTAATCCGTCACTGCTGTGGGCTGCAGTGTCTGACTGCCTGAGGCCTTTCCTTTTCCCTCTGAGTCACCTTAGAATGTTATATTGTGGATGGCCAATTGGAGTCCTTTATGCAAATACCATTTCAGTGGCAACCAATTCCCTCTGTTTGGAGCCGTAGAATGTTCGAATTCTGAGGCTGGCCAATCAGAGTCCTTTATGCAAATAATCCCATAGTGGCAACCTACCGAAACGCTGTCGTATATTCCTTGGCACCTCCGCACCTCCCAGAAAATGAACATTCCATTTTCAATGGAAAAAAACCTGTCATTTGGCTAACTCAAGCATTCAGTTGCATTCTGTTTTGCTGGCCAATCAGAGTCCTTTATGCAAATTGTCTCTCAGTGGCAACCAATGCCCTCTGTCTGGTGCCTTAGAGTGTGGAAGTCCTGAGGCTGGCCAATCAGAGTCCTTTATGCAAATAATCTGGTGCCTTAGAGTGTCAGAGTTCTGAGGCTGGCCAATCAGTGTCCTTTATGCAAATAATCCCACAGTGGCAACCAATCGAAACGCTGGCACATATTCCTCCCACCGCACCGCCGCCGCAAACACTGACTTTTATTATATTACAAGCTTGGGGACCCGGCGGTGCCCGGGTTATTTGAGAAAGGCATTGGTTGCCTGTGATCCAAATTGAGTCTAGATCCAATGTCAGCAGGGTTCAGTGGATACCGGTGAAGTACTACTGCCATATGCATGTCGCATTGTCGATTTATATCATCCCCCAAACCACATCAGGATGTAGAGTGGGTCATGGGAATTCTGTGTGCCAAGTGTGGACTTGATCAGTCATTGGTGTGGTTCATAGTTGTCTCTGGAAGTGAGTGAAGGTACTGGAAATCCCATCATCCATTGTCTGTTATCCCCAATTCCGCACCAGGATGTTGAGTGGATCATGGGGGCTCTCTGTGCCAACTTTAGTCCAGATCTGTCACTGGTGGGCTTCACAGTGGTCTATGGGAGCCGAAGCAAATGAAAGTACTGCAAATCCCCTCATTTGTGGTCCATCCTCCCGTAAATGGCACCAGGATGTAAAGTGGGTCATGGGGGTTATGTGTGCCAGGTTTGGGGGAGGTCTGTCATTCGTGCGGGTCACAGTGGCTGGTGGAAGTGGGAGCGAATCAGAAAGCTGACACATACATACCCACATACACTGACTTTTATTATATGTAGTAATTAGGGTAGCTGGCAGTGCCTGGGATATTTGTAAAAAGGCATTGTTTGTTTTGGGGTGTTAAGTAATATCATGTAGTTAATTAGTAACATTATTTATTAGAAAAAAGCCAGTCTTTGATTCAGTTTTTATTAGTGCTCCCATTAGAAAATACATAGCAATGTGGATGAACCTCAATTCTCCCTAGATCAGTCCTGTATACACAGCTGGCCACGTAGAGTCTGTGTGCCAAGTTTGGTCCAGATCTGATGTCAGCTGGGGTTAGTACTCTCTGTATAAGAGTGAACTACAACTCCCATATGCCAAGGGCAGTCAGCCCCGAACCCTCTAGTTGGTCATGTTGAGTCTGTGTGCCAAGTTAGGTCCAGATCCAATGTTCGCTGGGTTCAGGGCTCTTTGGATGCAGGTGAACTACAACTCCTATAAATCAAGGTCAATTCCCCCTAAACCTGGTCATTGGGGCTCTACATGCCAAATGTGATCCAGATCTATTATTGAAGGGGGTGTTTCTTGATGCAAGGTGAACTACAACCCCAGCGTGTTGAATCAGTCCCCCAAGCCCATCCAGTCTGTTCAGTTGCTGATCAATTCCTCTGCTGTGTGCCACAGGGAAGGGTAGGAAAGGGTTAAGGGAGAGGCAATAGGTGGGGTGATGCAAATGAGAAGAGAAAGGAATCCTGGGATGCCTGCCTTGGAAGGGTTTGGGCCACAGATTCATGGCACTCACTCTAACCTGCATTGTCCATGAAGGGAGGGCCTTGGAGGCTTCTCAGCACTTGGAACTATAGCCTGTTTGTGGAGGCTGGAGGCTGTCTGTGTAAATGGGCAACTCCACCACATACATACATACACACATACACATTTTTCACTTTTATTATGTGTATATTAAAAATTAATAATAATAATTTATTATATTATTTATTATTTATATTTATTTCTTATTTCTTATTATATTATTATTATATATATTATATGTGTATATATATGTATGTATATAATACTATATATATATAGAGAGAGAGAGAAGATAGGTAGATAGAAGAATAGAATAGATAGAAGATAGATTATTTATATTTATTATATTATTATATTATTATTTATTTTATTATTTACATCAGTGTTTCCCAACCAGTGTGCCGTGCGAAATTGGAACCTCCAGGAAGGGGGGGGGGGAGAGTCTAGTGTGTTGAAGTATAAAAACCCTAAGAAACCTACCTCAATAAACAACCCCCCTCCCCACCCGTTGTCTACTTGATCTCTCCCTCTCCATGCATTGGAAAAACCAATCTCCCTTTCCCCAAGTAGAGACCTCCTCTTGCCTCCTGGGAGTTCTGTGTGGGAAGTTTGGCCCAGTTCTATCATTGGTGGGTTCAGAATGCTCTTTGATTGTAGAGGAACTATAAGTCCCAGCAACTACAACTCCCAAATGTCAAGGTCCATTTCCCCTGAACTCCATGTGTGTTCATATTTGGGCATATTGAGTATTCATGCCAAGTTTGGTCCTGATCCAACATTGTTTGAGTCCACAGTGCTCTCTGGATATAGGTGAACTACAACTCCAAAACTCAAGGTCAATGCCCACCAAACTCTTACAGCATTTTCTCTTGGTTATGGGAGTTCTGTGTGGGAAGTTTGATTCCATTCCATCATTGGTGGAGTTCAGAATGCTCTTTGATTGCGGGTGAACTATAACTCCCAGCTGTTGAGCAAGACCTTTGTCTTTCTGCCATTCCTGAGTCAAACACACAGGAACTGATATAAATGGTATAATCTGGTGAACAGCAATATCATATAAATACATTAGCAAATGCCATATAGTGGAGCAAGTACAAGTAACACATTACATCTCCATAATACAGTTTGATTCCATTCCATCATTGGTGAAATTCAGAATGCTCTTTGATTGCGGGTGAACTATAACTCCCAGCAACTACAACTCACAAATGACAAAATATTTTTTTTGACTGATGGTCCCTCCTTGGGTTGGTATTAGTATGTTTTGTGGCCAAATTCGGCAGCAATTTGTCCAGTGGTTTTTGAGTTATGTTAATCCCGCAAATGAACATTATATATATATATATAGAGAGAGAGAGAGAGAGAGAGAGACAGAGACAGAGACAGAGAGAGACAGAGAGAGAGAGAGACATAGAGAGAGAGAGAGCAACAGCACAGGCAGAAAAGCAAACATCACAGGGAAGCATGTCTGTGTAGGAAGGTGAACATTAGGAAGAACTTCCTGACTGTGAGAGCTGTTCAGCAGTGGAACTCTCTGCCTCGGAGTCTGCTTCTGTCTGGCTGCTCTCTTTCCAGCCGGCTTTCCTGCCATTCCTGCCAGGATATCTATGTTGTGTTCATTGAAACAGGCCCAGGTTTCACACTGAGTGTATAAATACATTTAAAAACCTATTAACTATATGTATGACTGTGTTAGAGTGTCATTTGGTGTCATTTTGGTTGGTGGTGTGCCCCAGGGTTTTGCAAATGTAAAAAGTGTGCCGCAGCTCAAAAAAGATTGAGAAACACTGATTTACGTCATTTATATTCCGCCCTTCTCCCCCCGCAGGGAACTCAGTGCGGATCACAATCTACATAGACAGGCAAACATTCAATGCCATTGACATACAACATATATAGAGCAAACTAGAAAGGAAATCATGGTTTCAGATTCACCCACCATTAGCAGGTGGCTCATGTTGGATCAGTCTCATGCAAATACATCTCTGGAGAGAGACAATCCTTGTACCAATGCCTACTTGTTTGGTACGAGATACATGCCAATTGTTTCAAGAGAAGTTGCAGGAAAAAAAATCATTAAGTTATTAATCTAATAAGAGAATGTAATGTTGCTTTTCAGGGCACATTGATCTCACAGTATTCTAACACAAGGCACAATAAATGAGTGTCGGAGTAAAATTGCACATTACATTCTCTTAAGAGGAGGAGAAATAATTTATCAAAGCATAAAAATTAATGAAACGTGGGCTGAAATAAAAATGTCTCAAAGAGCCTTCCTGAAAATAAACACAAACATGCCAAGCTTCTGCCTACCCAGCAGTTCGAAAACATGCAAATGTGAGTAGGTCAATAGGTACCGCTCCGGTGGGAAGGTAACGGCGCTCCATGCAGTCATGCCGGCCACATGACCTTGGAGGTGTCTATGGACAACGCTGGCTCTTCGGCTTAGAAATGGAGATGAGCACCAACCCCCAGAATCGGACACGACTGGACTTAACATCGTGGGAAAACCTTTACCTTAGTTATTTTTGTTAGTTTAAGCAAGTGTCTTCTTATCAGAGATACTGATGGGAGTTTCATATGAGGAACAGAAATGCCAGGAGTGCGTGTTAGAAATCACATTATCCTTATCATAGTTTACTATATGTTTGTGCATAAATGGACCTCATGTATGTCGAGGGTAGGTTATGGAGCCAAAGTTATGGATTTTGATGAGACTTGGGAAAACGTCAAACATCATACTGTGGAGTGTCACCAAAAGGTATGACTTCTCCCTTGAGTGCAAACTCAAGTGTGTGTGTGTATTTGTGTGTGTGTGCATCCAGAGGGCACTGCAGACTCAAACAATGATGGATCTGGACCAAACTTGGTGCAAATACTCAATATGCCCAAATGTGAACACTAGTGTAGTTTGGGGAAAATTGACCTTGATATTTGGGAGTTGTCGTTGCTGGGACTGCCCACTGGAGGGAAGGATATTAGAGGCAAAGAGGAAGGACTTTGGCCACATAATGAGAAGACAGGAAAGCTCAGAGAAGAGAATGATGCTGGGGGGAAAGGAAGGAAAAAGGAAGAGGGGCTGACCAAGGGCAAGGTGGGTGGGATGGTATTCTTGAAGTGACTGGCTTGACTCTGAAGGGGCTGGGGGTGGCCTCGGCCAGGGGCGGTCCTACAGGTAGGCCAAGGAAGTGGCCGCAGGGGGCGCCATCTGGGAAGGGGCACCATCTGGGATGTTCCTTAGGCAGCGCCGCGGCTGCCTGCTTTTGGGGCCAAGCTTTTTGCGCTCCGACGCCGCTTCTGGGCATGCGCGGAGGTTTTCGCGCAGGCGCAGTTGCTCCAGAGCTGAAGTTGAGCGCAGGAGCAACGGCGCATGCACGAAAACCTCCGCGCATGCTCAGTAGCTCCTGTGCGCAGAAGCCTGTAAGCAAAACACTCCCTATCGGGCAGGCAGGGAGTGCTTCCTCTCCCTTTGTCTCCGCCCTGCCGCCGAATACGGTGACCCAATTGGGCAGGCAGGGGTGTAATGATGTCGATTATTTGTGTGTGGATGTTGTGTGACATATGTTAAATGTATGTTGTTTTGTGTAGTTCGGGGGAATATTCTATGGATTGTTGCTGTGGGTGAAACAGAGGGAGGCTTGGCAGAAGCTTTGAAGAGCTGTCGCCATGGCAACCAGGGCTAGAGGCTTTTAGAATGTTCAAGGTTTGAATTTTACAGTTGGAAAAGAGCGGTTGGAAGCCAACTGCCACAAGAGAGGGGGAGGAGTTCTGTTTTGTGTTAGTTGGTCCTGAGGACTGTAAGAGAACAGTTCAGTGTTTTAGTTGGTCTTAAGGTCTGCAAGAGAGCAGTCCAGTTGTAGGGGTGTAGAGACCCTAGTTAAAGTTGAAAGAGTCCAGGGGTTTATAGAGGTTTAGTGGAAACCCTATAATATATCCCCATTGTGTTTTGTGTAACAGAATAAGTTTGTGCCTCTGAGGAAGTATAAAACCAACCAAGATTTTGTACCCATTTGTGTCATAATAAATTGTTTGCATCTTAAAAGAAAAACACCTCTCCTAATTCTTTTATTGGTGGTGGCCCTCAAGGTCAGTGGTCGGACAGATAAATGGTGGCAGCGTGGTCAAGTGGATACTGAGAAATTATAAATCTCTGCAGTTCAATGGTTAATAAAGGAGATAGTCTACCCTGCCATAAGACGGAAGTGGCTGAGGTAACTTCAAGGTCCCTTTGCATTGAGGGTCAGCAGTTTGGATATAGAAAGATTGTCCAGTCTGAGGCCGGTCAACAAGGGGTTGTCACAAGGGGGTGGAAACAAAGGGAGAGGGGAGGGCAGCCAAAGGGATATTGGCGACGTATTGCCTCCTGACAGCCGCCACCAGAAGTAGCTGCCGCGTGCTGAGGCGAACTCCCTCGCCAGGCCCAATCACGTGTGAACCCTACCACACCCGCCCACCTCCCCGCCCAGGCGCACCGGCCGGGAGCATCAAGGAGAGACAGGCGCAACTGCGCAGGGAAATAGTAATATATAATATTTTATTTTACTTTATTTTGGGTTATTTGAGTTTTATAGGAGTAACAAAAATATTTAGTAGAGGATAATGTTATTTAAATAAATAATTTTATTTATTATTTTATATTAATAATATAATATAATGTTATATTATATTATAATGTCAATATATTATAATATAATTATATTGTAATGTAGTATAATATCATTATGATATAATATAGTATGAGTATGTACTATAATATATTGTATATACATTGATATAATATAATACTACTAATGGTATTGTGATATTATAATTGTATATTTGTTTTACATGGGGGGGGGGCAAAATAATGTGGGGGCGCCAAAATAATGTTCGCTTACCATATAAAATTACCTTAGACCGCCCCTGGCCTCGGCCAACAAGGAGCTCTGGTGTGGGCTGGTCCATGGAGGTCACAAAGAGTCAGAAGCGACTGAACAATAAACAACAACAAAAGCCAATGGATACGAGAGCTGGACCTTAAGGAAGGCCAAACAAAGGACGAGAAATGCTTAAAGCAATAGTATTCCCCGTAGTAACCTATGGATATGAGAGCTGAGCCATAAGGAAGGCTGAGTGAAAGAAGATAGATGCTTTTCGATTGTGGTGTTGAAGGAAACTGTGAGAAGATCAAAGCAGTCCATACTTCAGGAAATAAAGCCATTGTGACACAACCCCCCAAGAAACACTGGCATAATGTAAAGGAAGGGTGCTGTTTCTTGCACTTGTGTGCATGCACGCGCGCGCGCACACACACACACACACATATAAATCAGTTCTTCAGAGAGTTGCGTGGCTATAAAAGAACACATCAGTTTTCTTGCTTTCCTCAGTGTAGTACCGAAACTGACCCTCATTGAAAACCATTCACCGTATCCTGACTCCATCAGGGACGCTGAAGTCTTTCCTAGCAGAATAGAAATTCAATGCTCATATTGTTATGCCTCTTTTGCTCAGTCACTTTTGCTTAAGCTGTAATGAGCCCTGAAACAAGCATAATGAAAGCTGTCTCAACAATATTTTCACTTTAATGCTTTATTATGTCTTTGAATATGTTTTAAGGAGCACCACTTCAGTGCCCACTTTCCCTTCTTTCTTTCTTTCTTTCTTTCTTTCTTTCTTTCTTTCTTCCTCTGCCTTTCTGTGTCATGTTTCATCTATGTATTTTCATGCTTTTCTCCTTCTATACTCTGGCCACCATCACTGTTGTGAAGCTCTGTGGGCAGCCGCCATGTCTACGGTTTTATCTTTGTGGCAAGGATAGGCACTGTATTTTATATAGATCCTGATTTCCTGCTCCAGAAAATGATCTGCCTTTGTTCCTTCAGAGCTCGTTCCAAATTTCAGATTGAGACATTTTTATTTTTTGCTCTTGCAGTTGGAGCGTAGGAAGTCTACTTCTGTGCATCCATTTGGGGTGGTGATAGTAGAGTATTTAGTGTTTAATGTTAGTTTTATTTTGAGTATTATATTATACTATCTTGAGTACCCAGGTTATATGAAAAAGTCAATTTTTAATTGGACAAAATGCAGAAGGTTGTAAGTGTGTTGTAGGTCTTGAACCAGGAACAAGACAGGAGTTTTCCACTCCAGCAGCGATGTTGCTTGATCTGAAATCCTAACAGTTCTCTCTCATTTAAGGACTGCAAAACATGAACACATTCCTTTGACCTTGAAAGGCCTGCTTCTGCCTCTCCTTCCCATGGCTTTGCTTGCACCTGCATTCCCTCCCCCTCAGGAACAGCCTGGTATCTCTGTCTAAACCAGTTGCTTCTTTGGATGAGCTAATGTTATCCTCCCCTCTCTGCCTGTCGGCTTCCAAAGTGGTTTCATTCCCACACTCAGAAAGAACATCTTGCTCCAAAGCCGCAATCCCATTGCAATGAATGGGATTTCTGTCTTGGGCATTTGGTGTGTTGTAGGTCTTTACTCACACAAACACAACCCCCAGCCGCCACCCCATTGCAATGAATGGGACTTCTGCTGGAGTCCTCTTTGGGGATCTTGGGCTTCTGGTGCATTGTAGGTCTTTACTCACATAAACACAACCCCAGCCACCACCCCATTGCAATGAATGGGATTTCTGCAGGAGTCTTCTTTGGGGATCTTGGGATTCTGGTGCGTTGTAGGTCTTTACTCACACAAACACAACCTCAGCCGCCACCCCATTGCAATGAATGGGACTTCTGCTGGAGTCCTCTTTGGGGATCTTGGGCTTCTGGTGCATTGTAGGTCTTTACTCACATAAACACAACCCCAGCCGCCACCCCATTGCAATGAATGGGATTTCTGCTGGAGTCCTCTTTGGGGATCTTGGGCTTCTGGTGCATTGTAGGTCTTTACTCACACAAACACAACCTCAGCCGCCACCCCATTGCAATGAATGGGATTTCTGCTGGAGTCCTCTTTGGGGATCTTGGGCTTCTGGTGTGTTGTAGGTCTTTACTCACACAAACACAACCCTCAGCCTCCACCCCATTGCAGTGAATGGGATTTCTGTCTTGGGCATTTGGTGTGTTGTAGGTCTTTACTCACACAAACACAACCCCCAGCCGCCACCCCATTGCAATGAATGGGACTTCTGCTGGAGTCCTCTTTGGGGATCTTGGGCTTCTGGTGCATTGTAGGTCTTTACTCACACAAACACAACCTCAGCCGCCACCCCATTGCAATGAATGGGATTTCTGTCTTGGGCATTTGGTGTGTTGTAGGTCTTTACTCACAAACACAACCCCCCAGCTGCCACCCCATTGCAATGAATGGGACTTCTGCTGGAGTCCTCTTTGGGGATCTTGGGCTTCTGGTGTGTTGTAGGTCTTTACTCACACAAACACAACCCTCAGCCTCCACCCCATTGCAATGAATGGGATTTCTGTCTTGGGCATTTGGTGTGTTGTAGGTCTTTACTCACACAAACACAACCCCCAGCCTCCACCCCATTGCAATGAATGGGATTTCTGTCTTGGGCATTTGGTGTGTTGTAGGTCTTTACTCACACAAACACAACCCTCAGCCTCCACCCCATTGCAGTGAATGGGATTTCTGCTGGAGTCTTCTTTGGGGATCTTGGGCTTTGTTGTAGGTCTTTACTCACACAAACACAACCCTCAGCCTCCACCCCATTGCAATGAATGGGATTTCTGTCTTGGGCACTTGGTGTGTTGTAGGTCTTTACTCACACAAACACAACCCCAGCCGCCACCCCATTGCAATGAATGGGATTTCTGCTGGAGTCCTCTTTGGGGATCTTGGGCATTTGGTGCGTTGTAGGTCTTTACTCACACAAACACAACCCCAGCCGCCACCCCATTGCAATGAATGGGATTTCTGTCTTGGGCATTTGGTGTGTTGTAGGTCTTTACTCACACAAACACAACCCCCAGCTGCCACCCCATTGCAATGAATGGGATTTCTGCTGGAGTCCTCTTTGGGGATCTTGGGCTTCTGGTGTGTTGTAGGTCTTTACTCACACAAACACAACCCTCAGCCTCCACCCCATTGCAATGAATGGGATTTCTTTGGGCATTTGGTGTGTTGTAGGTCTTTACTCACACAAACACAACCCACAGCCGCCACCCCATTGCAATGAATGGGATTTCTGTCTTACTTGGGCACACAAACAAACACAACCCCAGCCTGTCCACCCCATTGCAATGAATGGGATTTCTGCAGGAGTCTTCTTTGGGGATCTTGGGCTTGGGTAGGTCTTATTGCAATGAATGGGATTTCTGTCTTGGGGATCTTGGTCTGGTGTTGTAGGTCTTTACTCACACAAACACAACCTCAGCCACCACCCCATTGCAATGAATGGGATTTCTGTCTTGGGCATCTTGGTGTGTTGGGCCACCATCCCATTGCAATGAATGGGATTTCTGGTCTTGGGCTTCTGGTGTTGTAGGTCTTTACTCACACAAATTGCACAGGTCTTTACTCACACAAACACAACCCCAGCTGCCACCCCATTGCAATGAATGGGATTTCTGTCTTTTGGGCATTTGGCAGTGTGTTGTAGGTCTTTACTCACACAAACACAACCCCCAGCCACCACCCCATTGCAATGAATGGGATTTCTGGAGTCTTGGGGATCTTGGGCTGGTGTTGTAGGTCTTACTCACACAAACACAACCCCAGCCGCCACCCCATTGCAATGAATGGGATTTCTGTCTTCTTTGGGGATCTTGGCTGGTGCATTGTAGGTCTTTACTCACACAAACACAACCCCAGCCTCCACCCCATTGCAATGAATGGGATTTCTGTCCTTTTGGGGATTTGGGCTGTGTTGTAGGTCTTTACTCACATAAACACAACCCCAGCCACCACCCCATTGCAACGAATGGGATTTCTGTCTTGGGCATTTGGTGTGTTGTAGGTCTTTACTCACACAAACACAACCCCCAGCCGCCACCCCATTGCAATGAATGGGATTTCTGCAGGAGTCTTCTTTGGGGATCTTGGGCTTCTGGTGCGTTGTAGGTCTTTACTCACACAAACACAACCTCAGCCGCCACCCCATTGCAATGAATGGGATTTCTGTCTTGGGCATTTGGTGTGTTGTAGGTCTTTACTCACACAAACACAACCCCCAGCCGCCACCCCATTGCAATGAATGGGACTTCTGCTGGAGTCCTCTTTGGGGATCTTGGGCTTTGGTGTTGTAGGTCTTTACTCACACAAACACAACCCTCAGCCTCCACCCCATTGCAATGAATGGGATTTCTGCAGGATTTCTGTCTTGGGCATTTGGTGTGTTGTAGGTCTTTACTCACACAAACACAACCCTCAGCCTCCACCCCATTGCAATGAATGGGATTTCTGTCTTGGGCATTTGGTGTGTTGTAGGTCTTTACTCACACAAACACAACCCCAGCCGCCACCCCATTGCAATGAATGGGACTTCTGCTGGAGTCCTCTTTGGGGATCTTGGGCATTTACTGGTGCATTGCAATGAATGGTCTTTACTCACACAAACACAACCTCAGCCGCCACCCCATTGCAATGAATGGGATTTCTGTCTTGGGCATTTGGTGTGTTGTAGGTCTTTACTCACACAAACACAACCCCCAGCTGCCACCCCATTGCAATGAATGGGACTTCTGCTGGAGTCCTCTTTGGGGATCTTGGGCTTTTGGTGCATTGTAGGTCTTTACTCACACAAACACAACCCTCAGCCTCCACCTCATTGCAGTGAATGGGATTTCTGTCTTGGGCATTTGGTGTGTTGTAGGTCTTTACTCACATAAACACAACCCCAGCCACCACCCCATTGCAACGAATGGGATTTCTGTCTTGGGCATTTGGTGCGTTGTAGGTCTTTACTCACACAAACACAACCCCCAGCCGCCACCCCATTGCAATGAATGGGATTTCTGTCTTGGGCATTTGGAGTGTTGTAGGTCTTTACTCACACAAACACAACCCCCAGCCGCCACCCCATTGCAATGAATGGGACTTCTGCTGGAGTCCTCTTTGGGGATCTTGGGCTTCTGGTGTGTTGTAGGTCTTTACTCACACAAACACAACCCCCAGCCTCCACCTCATTGCAGTGAATGGGATTTCTGTCTTGGGCATTTGGTGTGTTGTAGGTCTTTACTCACACAAACACAACCCCCAGCCGCCACCCCATTGCAATGAATGGGACTTCTGCTGGAGTCCTCTTTGGGGATCTTGGGCTTCTGGTGCATTGTAGGTCTTTACTCACATAAACACAACCCCAGCCGCCACCCCATTGCAATGAATGGGATTTCTGCTCTTTGGGGATCTTGGGCATTCTGTGTTGTAGGTCTTTACTCACACAAACACAACCCCAGCCGCCACCCCATTGCAATGAATGGGATTTCTGTCTTGGGCATTTGGTGTGTTGTAGGTCTTTACTCACACAAACACAACCCCAGCAGCCACCCCAGTGCAATGAATGGGACTTCTGCTGGAGTCCTCTTTGGGGATCTTGGGCTTTGGTGCATTGTAGGTCTTTTACTCACACACACCTGGGAGGACCCGCCCCCAGCTGAGTAGCGGGGAGGAGGGAGGAAGGGAGGGAGGGAAGCCGCCGCTGCTCCTCGCCCTGCGTGTCCTGCCTTGAGACCAGACTCGGCCCTCCCTCCCTCCGGGGCCTTTATGCTTCAACTCCCGCCATTCCCAAGGGGTGGCCACAGAGGGTTTTAAAAATTATTATTATTAACATTTCTTTTGGTCCGTGATCTGCGCCCCCCTCGGCTTGCGCCCCTAGGCCATGGCCTAGGTTGGCCCTATGGGTAATCCGGGCCTGACACTACCCTAAAATATAGCATAGCATCCATAAACAAACAGGATACAAAATGCAGGAAATGCCGTGGATGGAGTGTTAGGGAAAACTACCCTCAAATATTGCAGAACATCCCAAAACAAACAGGATACAAAAGTTGAGCATCAGCTCATTAACGAGTAGAGCTTGAAGTACATTGTGATGTGGCTGTAAAGCAGTGTTTCTCAACCTGGGGGTCGGGGCCCTTGAGGGGTTTGTGAGGGGTTTTCAGAGGGGTCGCCATATATTTCTGATGGTCTTAGGAACCCCTTTGGCAGAGAAGGCTGAGGATCTCTCCGCCTGTCCTTCTCTTCCCTTTTGGAAACAGATGGCAAATCCTCCCACCAAAAGCCCTCCTCTGCTGTGATTGGCCAGCCTCTCTGCCAAGGGGAGAGCTGTTTCTGAAACTCCTAGCAGGGGGGGCAGAGGGAAACTCCCAGGGCCACTGCCGGGTAAGCGCAGCACCCAGAAACATGGCAGAGGAAGCAGAAGCGCTCGCGCCCTCCTGCTGCGCACGCCTGGCAGTGGCCCTGGGGACGGGGCTTCCCTCCTCCTCCTCCTTGCACCCTCCTTCCTTGACTCAAGGAAGGAGGGCGCGCTACGAGGACGAGGCGGAGGGAAGCCCCACCCCCGGGGCCGCTGCCAGGCATGCACGGCACCCAGGAACATGGTGGAGGAGGCAGAGGCGCTCGCGCCCTCCTGCTGCGCATGCCCAGCAGCGGCCCCGGTGGCAGGGCTTCCCTCCTCCTCGTGCCCTCATTCCTTGACTCAAGGAAGGAGGGTGCGCGCCACCGTGAGGAGTAGGAGGTAGGGGTGTGTGTGTGGTAGAGGTTGGTTTAGGGGCGTAATTCCAAAGTGTGGCCTAAGGCGCCAAAAGGGGTTAATCCGGGCCTGATTCTATCCTTACTCTAACTCCTCCCAGGGGGACGGGGGAACATTGCAGGAGACACAGAAGTCAGGGCAGAGCAAAATAGTGAAGCGTTAATTGGAGGAAGTTTTGCAGCTCATTTTTGTTTCCAGGTTTCTGGTTTGCTGTGTTACGTAACCCGGCATCAAGTTTTTCGACAGAAGGGAGGTAAGCTTGGGAGGAGAAGTTCAAGTAGCATCAGCTTCATTAAAGCACCGAGACCGAGACAGAAGAGTGCTCTCTGGTTGCATTTGCTTTCTGTCTTCCCCATCTGCTCACAGTGGTTTTAATTAAATCTACTGAGAGTGAGAGAAATATATATATATATATATATATATATATATATATATATTCCTCTCATTTCTTCTTTGCCTGCTTTGAGAAACTGGAAGGGTAACCAGTCTGTGCTAGTGTCCATTCAGCTCAGCGATGTTGCTGCCAGCCGGTAATGAGCAGACACAAAGGAGAATCGACGTCTGCTTTTTGCTCCAGCCAGCCAGCCAGCAGCGGCTAATAATAAGCACGAAACCAGGGCCCGGTGTCTCTCCCACACCTCCACCGCGCTCTGCAAACAAACATCTGTAGAGAACAGAAACTAACTAATGACTGATCCCATTTCTGCTCGGCTTGTTAATAGAAATGACAGGTTTCAAATCACCTGAAAGCAGATGCCGCGATGCTGGTCTGCCTGATCAGGGTGCCTTCCGCCGCCTCCTGACATTCCTAATACAACAATGGCATTTAGGAGGGTTCCTTCAGAATGCTGTCACAAGGCAGGATCTTCCTTCTCTTCATTTGGTTGGAGGGTGTCTGGAGGTGCTCTTGACACTTGGAAAGAGGGTGACAGTTCATTGTGGTGTTGAAGGCTTTCATAGCCAGAATCACTGAGTTGTTACAGGTTTTTCAGACTATAAGGCCATGTTCTAGAACAGACCTGGGCATCTTACAGGCCGCGGGCCGGATGTGGCCCAATGGCCGATTCTGACCAGCCTAGGGAGAAGGGCATCGGGTGGGGCCTTTTCTGCAAGAGGAAGGGCTGCTGCTGCCATCATCCCATCGCGGGCTGTGGGGCCTGCGTTGGCAGACAGCCCACCGCTCCGGAGAATGATCGGAGGAGCGGCGGCTTTGGAGTGCCTGCCATCCCGGGAGGCGTTCCGGGTCTGCAGCGGGAGCAGTCGGCAACCTGCGGCGGCTGATCGCCCTGGCGACCCGCAGCGTCTGATCGCTGCCATCATCCCATCGCGGGCTGTGGGGCCTGAGTTGGCAGACAGCCCACCGCTCCGGAGAATGATCGGAGGAGCGGCAGCTTTGGAGTGCCTGCCATCCCGGGAGGCGTTCCGGGTCTGCAGCGGGAGCAGTCGGCAACCTGCAGCGGCTGATCGCCCTGGCGACCCGCGGCGTCTGATCGCTGCCATCATCCCATCGCGGGCTGTGGGGCCTGCGTTGGCAGACAGCCCACCGCTCCGAAGAACGATCGGAGGAGTGGCGGCTTTGGAGTGCCTGCCATCCCGGGAGGCGTTCCGTGTCTGCAGCGGGAGCAGTCGGCAACCTGCGGCGGCTGATCGCCCTGGCGACCCGCAGCGGCTGATCGCCCTGGCGACCCGGAAGACTTGATCGTCTCCGGGTCGCAAGGACGATCAGCCGCCGCAGGTCGCCGACTGCTCCCGCTGCAGGCCCAGATCGCCTCCCAGGATGGCAGGCACTCCATGGCAGGGCGATCAGCCGATTGGGAACGGCTCTGACAGAACGGCTGGAGGCGAGAACGGGCGGAGGCCTGCAGCCTCCGATCGTCTGCTGCTCTGCTCTTGCGATTTTCCTGCTTCTTGGCAGAATGGGGTTGGATTGAATGGCCTACAACAGGGGTGCGCACACTTTTTCAGCCCGCGAGCTACTTATAAAACAACCAAGTCAAAATGATCTCTCTACCCACTACTCAGAGAGCCATAAAGCAAACTATTTGGAAATTTATTTCAGTGAGAGCCATATAATATATTTTAAGACTGAATTCAACTAAATGTGAATAAGCCCCTGAATTTTTTTCATAATAATGATGATGATAATATTCATTCAGCCTCTGCTACTACTACTACTACTAATAATAATAACTATAGTAACAACAACAATAGGTTCTAAGAGTAAAAGGAGACCTCCAAGAGCCATCCAGTCCAATCTCCTTCTGCCATAAGGGAAAAACACAATTAAAGCATTCCTCACAGATGGCCATTCAGCCTCTGATAATAATAATAACAACAATGGGTTCCTAGAATAGGAGGAGACCTCCAAGGGCCATCCAGCCCAACCTCCTTCTGCACCTGGGCAGCATCGGGAGCCTGCGGGGGGGACTGAGCCTTCCTCCCGCCCTGCCTGCGATCTACCAGTAGATCGCGATCTACCTAATGAGCACCCCTGGCCTACAAGGTCTTTTCCAACTCTATGACTCCATGATTGTATTCTATGATCCTATGCACAAAATTCTTATCCAAACCAAGATTGTGTTCCTCTAGTTGCCCACCAGAAGCTTATGGGAAGCCCCCAAGCATGGAATAATTGCTCGGGCATGCTGCTGCTCATGTTCCCCAACAGCTAGTACTAAGGAAGCAAACTAATCCGAGATAAGAAGATAGGATCCAGGAGGAGTGTGGCAGGATACTTGCTCATTTTAGAAATTTAGCGCTGGGGGCAGAGAAACTGTCAAGGCTGGAGAACATGGCATGAATTTTTCAGAGCTTCAATTGCTTCAGCTGCACACACAAAAAAAAAGAAGAGAGAATGTTATAGTCTCTGGCATCTTTCCGCAAATGGGGCCATGCATTAACATTAGATTTACAAGGAAGGGAGATTGAAATTCAGCAGCTTCGCAGCTCGGGTATCAATTAAGGTTGGCTTATTTTTTTTCTATGTCACGGCTGTGACCCTGTTGAAACAGTAGAGCAGTGGTGGAATCAAGGTGCTTTCCTGACCCCACCCTTCGCAAGTTGGCCAAAGCCAAAACGATTGGAAAGGACTTGCAGAATCGTAATGTGGAGGAAATATGCACCAAGCCAACCTTCTGCTGAGTCCCCCTCCTTCCATATCTCGCTTTTTTCAAAACTACATTCAGATCTGGTGGAAAAGAGAAGGCTTTCTACAACTATATCCCTGGAATGTACGTGGTTAGGTGCAATTACGATACTCTTAAATATTATTTGTCATTACTCAGTACTATGGAATTCTGTGAGTTGTAATTTGGTGAAGCTCTGGCACTCTTTAAGAAGCATCCACACCAGTGGTTCTCAACCTTCCTAATGCTGTGACCCCTTAATACAGTTCCTCATGTTGTAGTGACCCCCCAATCATATTATTTCATTGCTACTTCACAACTGTGATTTTGCTATTGTTATGAAGCATAATGTAAATACCTGATATGGTTCATTCACTGGACCAAATTTGGCACATATACCCAATACGCCCAAATTTGAAAACTGGTGAGGTTGGAGGGAGAGATTGATGTTGTCATTTGGGAGTTGTAGTTGCTGGGATTTATAGTTCACCTACAATCAAAGAGCATTCTGAACCCCAGCAATGGTGGAATTGAACCAAACTTGGGACACAGAATTCCCATGACAAACAGAAAATACTGGAAGGGTTTGTAGGGCATTGACCTTAAGTTTTGGAGTTGTAGTTCACCTACATCCCGAGAGCACTGTCAACTCAAAACAATGATGGATTTGGACCAAACTTGGCATGAATATCAATATGCCCAAATGTGAACGCTGGAGGAGTTTGGGGAAAATAGACTTGACATTTGGAAGTTGTAGTTGCTGGGATTTATAGTTCACCTACAATCAAATAGACTTCTGAACTCCACCAAAGATAGAATTGGGCCAAACTTCACACACACATATCCCATGATCAACAGAAAATGCTGTGTTTTCTGATGGTCTTTGGCGACCCCTCTGACACTCCCTCGTGACCCCTCCAGGGGTCCCGACCCCCCAAGTTGAGAAACACTGATCTACACCAATAAGTAGATTATATTCCTAGGGTTGCCCTGGTGTCAGAACTGCCTCCCTCCTTTTGTCCCTTCTTTCTCTCCCCACCATACCTTTTTCCCCTTTCCTTTCTCTTTCTTTCTCCTCTCCTTTCTCCCCCTCCGACACTTCTCCATTCCTTTCTTTCCTTTCTTTTTCCCTTCCTTCCTTCCCCTCCTCTTTCTCCTTTCTCCAGCTTTGGTAAGGCTGACCTCACACAGTCTCCATGGCAACATTGCTCTTTCTTTCCTTCCTTTCTCCTTTCCGCTCATACACACGTCACCTTCCTTTCCAATGATGTCACAGAGGGCCACTTCATGACCAGTCCTTCTTCTAACAACAGGGACACTTCACCTAGAAACAGCTTTTGTGGGACAAACCAATATCCATACTTTGACGTATACTTATACCTATACTAGCTTGGGAACCCGGTGGTGCCCAAGTTATTTGAGGAAGGCATTGTGTGCCAAGGTTGATTCCTATTAGATGTTTATGTGGCTTGCAGTGGTCTCAGGAACTTAGTGAAGGTACTGCAAGTCCCATTGGCCATGGTCCATCCCCCTCCAAACAGCACCAGGATGTAGAGTGGCTCATGGGAGCTCTGTGTGACACATTTGGTCTTGAGCATTCTTTAGATGAGGGTTGCAGCGGTCTCGGAAGGTGAGTGAAGGTATTTCAAGTCCCATCATCTGTGGTCCATCCTCTTTGAAACAGCACCAGGGTGTTGAGTGGGTCAAGGGGGCCCTGTGGTCTGTATTTTGGTCTGTATTGGTCATTGGGTGAGGGTCGCGTTGTGAAGTGGGCCATTGGGCCCCTGTGTGCCAAGTTTGGTCCTGATCCGTCACTGCTGTGGGCCGCAGTGTCTGACTGTCTGAGGCCTTTCCTTTTCCCTCTGAGTCACCTTAGAATGTTGGAATGTGGGTGGCCAATCAGAGTCCTTTATGCAAATACCATTTCAGTGGCAACCAATCCCCTCTGTTTGGGGCCTTAGAATGTTGGAATTCTGAGGCTGGCCAATCAAAGTCCTTTATGCAGATAATCCCATAGTGGCAACCTACCGAAACGCTGTCGCATATCCTTGGCACCTCCCAGAAAATGAACATTCCATTTCCAACAGAAAAAAAACATGTCTTTTGGCTAACTCAATCATTCAGTTGCATTCTGTTTTGCTCGCCAAACAGAGTCCTTTATGCAAATAGTCCCTCAGTGGCAACCAGTGCCCTCTGTCTGGTGCCTTAGAGTGTTGGAGTTCCGTGGCTGGCCAAACAGAGTCCTTTATGCAAATAGTTCCTCAGTGGCAACCAGTGCTCTCTGTCTGGTGCCTTAAGAGTGTTGGAGTTCTGTGGCTGGCCAATCAGAATCCTTTATGCAAATAATCTGGTGCCTTAGAGTGTCGGTGTTCTGAGGCTGATCAATCAGTGTCTTTTATGCAAATAATCCTACAGTGGCAACCAATCAAAACGCTGGCACATATTCCTCCCTCCGCACCGCTGCAAACACTGACTTTCACAATATAGATATATAGATAGATAGATAGATAGATGGATAGAGAGAGATAGATTTCTGATTCTTAAAGAACTCATGTCTAAGATAGAACAAAGTGAAGATTAAACAAACATTAAGGCAGAGGAATGTGAGGAAATTGATCGTTGTTCATTATTGGACTCCTCACTCCTCTTATACATCTTCCCGCATTGTTGGGATATCTCGGTTACCTTCCTTTTGTTGACCATTGTCCATTTTGGTCTCTATCCTGAGCCTTTCAGAACGAGTTTTCTACCAAAGGCTCTGCTTTTCTCCACTGGGCCATGCCACCACTAATAAAAAGAGTGTCCTGCAGAGTCAATCACAAAAGGCTGACCTAGTCTTGGCTGGAAAATTGCTTCCGATTAATCTAACAGCCCTGCTAGAGAGTAATTTGTCCCAGAGGGAAGCCTGATCAGAACTAGTCTGGTTGAATCTTGAGTACCATTTGTTTCGAATCACAAAGAGGAAAAAGATGGAGCATCTATCTTGGACCAAAACCTGGAGGACATGAGTTTAAATGCCTGCTCTCCCATAAAGGTAGACTTTGCCCAGTAATGCTCTCCCAACCTCACCTGAGAGTCGAAATAGAGGGGAAGAACTTGAGTTCCTTGGGAATAAGCGGTACCCGAATGAAACAATGACTCTCTCGGCATTACTTCGCGAACGAAGATTCTTAGGAAGGACTCATCCCACGCTTTTTACAAGCATGTTGATGACTAAAAAGGCCAATCTGAGATAGGCAAGTTTGGTTGCAGAAAGCACAGCAGAAAGTCTCCTTGGATGATGTTGTTTCCAAGTTGCGGTTCTTTCTACGTTGTCGTTTCTCTTCGAGACCCGTTAGGCGTGTCTTCTCGAAAGAGGCCGCAGCATTGTGTCTTCATGCCTCTCAATGTGGACCATTGCTGGTGATCAATCTGGCCAAGCCTGAGATGTGGTTTCAGGGAGTCCTTATATCTCTTTTTGGGGTGCCTCTCCTGCACTGACCCGTGGCGAGTTCACCGTAGAGTAGTATCTTTGGGAGGCGGTGGTCCTCCATCCTAGAGACCAGTGCAGCTGTGTTTTCAATAGCATGGCGTCAATGCTGGTGACCCCTGCTTGCTCAAGGACAGCAACATTATTCACATAGTCGGTCCAGTGTATACTTAGGATTGTCCGAAGACAGCGCTGATGAAAGCATTCGAGCCGTCGTAGGTGTTGGCGATAGGTGACCCATGTTTCAGACTCATATAGGAGAATAGACAGTACGATAGTTCTGTACACACTGATTTTGGTGCTTTGCCTCAAGTGCTTGTTGCTCCAGACTCTTTTGGGAAGCCTTCCGAATGCACTCTATGCCTTTGCTAATCTGTGATCTATCTCTTTATCAATCTTGGCATCTGAAGAGATGATGCTTCCCAGGGAGGTGAACTGCTGAACGGACTTAAGCACAGATTTGCCTATGCTGATGTGATGATGATGGTGTTCTTCCTGTGGTGCGGGCTGGTAAAGAACTTCTGTTTTCTTCAGGCTGACTTCCAGCCCAAACGGCTCTGCATCTGTTGCAAAGCAGGATGTTAAGTGCTGCAGAGCTGCTTCTGAATGGGCAAAAAGGGCAACATCGTCTGCAAAAAGCAGCTCACGGATGAGATAGTTTAGAGTCTTAGTGCGAGCCCTCAGACGGCTTAAGTTGAACAAGCTGCCATCAGTACGATAGCGTATATATATGCCGTCTTCTTCTTCAAGGTCTGCCGTAGCCCTTTGGAGCATCATGCTCAAGAAGATTGACTAATGAAACGATGACTAATGTCCTAGGAATTGGAGGTCAAGCTTTCTTAAGGCTTATCTAGATTAGCCACTTATTCTAAGCCTGATATATTCAACTAATAGGGTGGTTTGATGCAGCCTTGTCTGATCCCCTCCCTCTCTGCATCTTCATATTGTGTCTGGACAGTATCCTCTTGTTCAGGACAATTCAGTATTGTGACACTCCCATTTCTTTTATGGTAAATCATAATATCTACACAGTTATGTCTTTGAAGTACAGGTTGATTTTCTTCCAAAATTCTTTAGCGCAGTCCATTGTCCAACATGCATTTATTAAGTACAAACACACTAAGCATGAGAAGACTGGTAAATCATGTATAAAGCCTGTATTGACCATATATCAAATAATACATATAGAAATATAATTCACCATATAATGCACAATAGAAAAATCTCACATTTCCAACGCACTCAATATACAAATCACATATAATACAAAGACCTCGAACTATATTGCCGAAAATAAGATGCAAAGTCACAGATGGAATACCTCGCAATGAGTCCTGGTAAAGTAGTAACAAGGTAGTGAATCTTTGTGGTTAAATCCAATTCGGACTTTGTTCCTGGAAGATCCAGACTATATATCCATGATGGTACAAAGTCAACGAAACAAATAATCCAAAGAGACAAAACGTCCCAGGCTCATCAAGGGAGGGATAAATATTCCACGGCAGTAGTAGTAACGGTGGTTGTGTTGAGACATGAAGACCAATTGTTGGAGGAGGACGCTGTGGCCGGCCACTAATGGTGGAGCTGCAAGGCCTGACCCGTTTCCCCTCGTTAAGAGACTTTCTCAAAGCGGAAAGGATGATAACCAGCTTAGTAGTGGGCGTCCCGATTAATCTGAGAGACATATCAAGCAGTACATTGAAAGTATCTCATCTTAAAACTATAGTGATAAATATAATAATGATAATGTAGATAGATCCAGTCACATATGGAAATGCAAGGTTCCCACTAGAGACAGACCCAGGATGGGATCCAAATGAAGAAGGCCATCGTAAAACCAGCAAATACTTTTACAAGCAATAAGGAAAGGACCACCCAGGCCCTCCAGTATACAAAAAATACAGGGGGTGCTACAGGAGAAGACGGAAATGCCTGCTGTGTTTCTGGAGAGATTATAGCATACATACAATAGAACAGGGCTGCCCAGGAAGTAGATCGTGATCGACCAGTCGATTGCGGGACCGAAGGAGGTCGATCCCAGCCGGACGGGGCGCTTCTCAGAGAGGGCGGAGCCATGCCGCGCCAAGCCCTGCCCCCTCCCCGGTTTCAGCACTACCACAGCTTCTCCAGGCTTGAGGAGGGTAGTGCCAAGCCAGTAGTGAAGGAAGGAAGGAAGGGGGAGGAGGGTGTGGGGCCAAGGCAGACCTTGGTGTTGATGTCGGCAAGGCAGTCCCTCCGGAAGGTGGGTCTTTTTTTTTGAAATAATTTTTATTGACAAGATTTTCTGTTTACAAGACTTACATCATCACAGCAGGGAGGGAGGGAGGTAGGGGGTAGGGGGGGGGTATGAATACAAAGGGATAAGTTGACTTCCATTCTCATTCTGCACTAAATATACATTTTCATCACAAAAACTCTTTCTCGATCATGAGACATCCCCCCTGCGGCACTAGGCCGAGGCCCGCCTCCGCCGCCTCCCCTGAGGCCCGTGGCAGAGGACGAAGAGGGAGCCAAGGCGCCGCTGCTGGGGTCCACCATCTCCGGCGAAGAGGGCACAGAGGATTAGGAAGGGACGGCGATGGCAGCGCAGAAGCGGCAGTCGTGGCGCATTTGCGTCACTCCTCCCCACTGCATGCTGGGAAACCGAGGCCCGGGTTGCTCTGGAGAGCCAGATGCAATCTTGGAAAGAGCCGCATCTGGATCGCGAGCCATAGATTCCTGACCTGCGCTAAATAGTCTTCACTTTTGGGGTGGTCCATGAGCTCATTCTAGTATAGCTGACATCTCCTTGTTTTCTTTTTATCACCTGTTATTTTACTTGAGTGTTTCTCTCTCTCTCTCTCTCTGCATTCTTTTGGAATGATTGCCTTGAGACACACAAATACATATATATATCATAGAAGAACAGATTGAACCGTGTCCATCTTCTATAGTACAGGTTTGCATTTCAATTCCTGACTGTTGAGTTGGTAAAAGTGGTGGATTGTATGAATATTTTTTTTACTATTCCTTCCCCTCCTCCATATTAATATTTTATATCATTTCCCAATCAGAAGAAAAAGGGGTTAGTTGGGTTTAACGTGATAACATTGTACATTCAGAAGCAAAGTCTCCCTTAGTACTAAGCAATTTTGAAACAGGGTTCCTTCCGAGCAATTAAGAGTTCGGTAATAAAACAAAGTCTCTTGTAATAATTGAGTGGAATTAGTGGTGGCACTAGAAACTTTGGAGATGCATTAAGTTCTTCACTTTGAATTAAGAGGAGAAGAGAGAGTTTTATGTGAGGTTGGTGGTGTACGCAAAGAAGCTTGCAACGGGAATGGATGTGAGAGGAGTGGGAAGGAGAGCTGCAACTAGGGTTGCCACCTTTTGATATCTGTATACCTTTATAAAACGGAATGTTTGTATGTGTGTATGTGGAGGGCGGGAGGGCAGAAGGGCGGAAGCAGCCACTTTCACAGGCCAGGGCGGATATGTGGCAGCCACTTTCACAGACCAGGGCGGATATGTGGCAGCCACTTTCATAGGCCAGGGCGGATATGTGGCAGCCACTTTCACAGGCCAGGGCGGATATGTGGCAGCCACTTTCACAGGCCAGGGCGGATATGTGGCAGCCACTTTCACAGGCCAGGGCGGATATGTGGCAGCCACTTTCACAGGCCAGGACGGATATGTGGCAGCCACTTTCACAGGCCACAGCGACCAGCGCGGGTGATGGACCTGCACCAAACTTGGTACACATAACCCCCCTAACCCCCTTTACGTCCTGGCGCGGGTCGGGGGACATGACCCACGGATTATGGGATTTGTAGTACTTTCCAACACTTTGGTTCCCACAGACCACTGAGGCCACCAAAAAGGACCAATACAGACCACACTCAGCACACACAGCCCCCATGACCCACTCTACGTCCTGGTGCAGTTCAGAGGAGGGTGGACCATGGATGATGGGACTTGAAGTGCCTCTACTCACTTCCCAAGTCCGCTGCAACCCTCATCCAATCACTGATCGAGACCAAACTTGGCACACATAACCCCCATGACTGCCTTCACGTCCTGGTGAGGTTCAGGGGAGGACTGACAATGGATGATGGAATTTGTAGTATTTTCACACCCCTCTGTTCCCACAGACCACTGCGGCCCCCAACAAACACCGAGAAAGTCCACACTTGGCACACAGAGCCCCAGTGACCCACTCTACATCCTACTGAAGTTTGGAGGGGAGAGAACATGGATGATGGGACTTGCAGTACCTTCCCTCACTTCCCAATCCTGCTACAAACCTAATCCAATGACTGATCAACACCAAATCTGGCACACAGAGCCCTCGTGACCCACTCTACAGCCTGGTGCAGTTTACTGTGAGACGGACCACGGATGATGGGACTTGAAGTACCTTCACTCACTTCCGAAAAAGAATGCATCCCTCATCCATTCACCAATACAGACCAAACTTAGCACACAGAGCCCCCATGACCCAATCTACATCCTACTACACTTTGGGGGGGACGGGACGGGACACACAGAGATGATGGGACTTGCACTACCTTCAGTAATTTCATGATACCACTGCAACTCCCAATAATGATGGATCAAGACCAAACTTGGCACACAGAGCCCCCATGACCCACTCTACATCCTGCTGCACTTCACAAATAACCCGGGTAGGGCCGGGTCCCCAAGCTAGTAAGAAATAAGGGACAGATGCCCGTCTGGCTCAACAGCCCTCCAGAGACCCCCACCCGCCCCTCAGCCCTGTTGTGGCTGTGATTTGTGTGTCTGGCAGGGGGTCACCTTCCTTCCTCTCCCAGTGGCCCTGCGGTATTGGTGGGCAAGGGCACGGCAGACCTGGCTCTAGGTCTCCATGTCTAAGTAACAATGGTGAAACTGTAATAATATCAACCAAGTGGCATATATCACGGCTTGTGAAGGATAATAAATGCATACATACGGTTTGGAGATTTGAAAATATATCTATTATTCCCAAAAAAAAGTCGTTTTGCATTCGGGAGAACCCAAGAGTCAATGGTTCAAAGGTATTATATATCCAGTCCCATATGAGTCCAAGTGAGTCCGTAGATGTAATTAGTTCCCGTATAGAATCCAAAATATTCCAGTCTGGAAAAATAAACGGTAGCGTTCAAAGGTCGCGGATGGGATATGGGTGTCCCGACTTTTAAACAGATGATCCAATACACAAGCTCGTAGCCATGGCGAAGGAGCAAGATACTCCAATAGGAAAATTCCCAGGACGCAAACAGTGAGGGCGTTTCTGCCGAGTATAGGTAATCCACACAAAAGACCCTACTCAGATGGGAGTAGGGTTATGTTTGTATCATCCTCCTACATGATTTATGGACGCCGATACTGTTATATCTATGAGCCTTGATAAAGGATCCCGAAACGGGATCGGAGCATCCGCGTACCGTCGGCTCTTTTGTGGTTCAATTCCATTTTTGCAAGAGTTCAGGATGCTCTTTGTTTGTGTGTAAACTATAAATCCCAGAAACTGTAACTCCCAAATGTCAAGGTCTATTTTCCCCAAACTCCATCTGTGTTCATATTTGGGCATATTGAATATTCATGCCAAGTTTGGTCCTGATCCAACATTGTTTGAGTCCACAGTGCTCTCTGGATGGATATAGGTGAACTACAACTCCAAAACCCAAGGCCAATGCCCACCAAACTCTTATAGTATTTTCTCTTAGTTATGGGAGTTCTGTGTGGGACGTTTGTGTCTTTCTGCCATTCCTGCCAGGATATCTATGTTGTGTTCATCGAAACAGGCCCAGGTTTCACACTGAGTGTATCAATACATTTAAAAAACATATTAACTATATGTATTACTGTGTTAGAGTCTCAATTGGTGTCATTTTGGTTAGTGGTGTGCCCCAGGATTTTGTAAATGTAAGAAATGTGCCGCGGCTCAAAAAAGGTTGAAAAACACTGATCTATAGGATGTGTGTGTTTGTGTGTATACACACATATAACCATCGTTATAGGCCAGCACTCATGTCTGAGCACTATCATCTTCCAGTGGTAGAGTCTTGGCAGTGGGTCCATAGTTAATTGCGGGGACCTATTACGGATCCACATGATCTTTCACATTGAGAACATAGATTTCCAAATGGAAAGCGATCACAACAAGGGTTTGCTTGAGGTGCCATCCTCTTTCGTCCTGTATTCGTGCCTCTTTGATATCCATACATAGACATACATATAAACAGGTGTATATATGTATATTTACTTTTCCTCTACTGCTTGTTCAAATGGCATTTAAAAAAATAGATACACTGCAATACGTTTTAATATTAAATCCCATCTGATTAAAAGAACTGCCAAATTAAAAACAGCTTAAAAACACATTAGTGGGGAGAGGAATAAGTACAGCAT
Organism: Anolis apletophallus; assembly: GCA_030556195.1. Classification (NCBI taxonomy): domain Eukaryota; kingdom Metazoa; phylum Chordata; class Lepidosauria; order Squamata; family Anolidae; genus Anolis; species Anolis apletophallus. The sequence continues at coordinate 3,401,922 of JARBWK010000020.1, forward strand.
TCCCCATTAAAAACCCAGGTGCCAGTTAGTTGACTGAATATTGGCAATTGAAGGTTTGGGTTCTGTGAAATGAGGTTTGGGCAAATAGGGTATCCACCCTCCTTATGGTTCCGTCGTATACCAGAGCAGGAACGCCTCTGACCTTAAACACCACGCCAGCTTGGTAAACTCAGCTTGGTAAAGTCAGCCTTTGGGGAATGAATATATTGAAGAATATATGAAGGCAAAGCAGAAAAATAAGTAAAAATGGTAAAGTTCCAAAACATAGAATAGTTCATAAGCTTCAAGAGAAAACAAGATACATCTATCTATATCTATACATATAATAGAAGAGAATGTTTGTATGTATGCATGCAGAGGGCGGAAGTGCGGAGGGCAGATATGTGGCAGCTTTATGATTGGCTCCCACTGTGGGAGAATTTGCATAACGGACTCCAATTGGCCAGCACCACCAACATTCCGACACTCTAAAGTGGCAGAGGGGGGTAAGGAAAAGGCCTGAGGCAGTCAGGCATGGTGGAAGTTTAAGACCAAAACACTTCGCGGCTCCCAACAATGACAGAACAAGACCAAACGTGGCACACAGAACCCACTCAAGACCCACTCTACATTCTGGTACAGACCACCCCCCCCCCAGATGAACCCTACATCCTGGTGCAGTTTGAGGGAGGATGGACCATGGATGATGGGACTTGCAGTACTTTAATTCACTTCCTTAGAGTACAGTGGCCCACACCAATGACAAATCAGGACTAAACTTGGCACACAGAGGCCCAATGGCCCACTTTACAACCTGGTGCGGCTTAGGGCAGGATGGACAACAAATGATGGGATTTGCAGTACGTTCACCCAATTCACTTCCCACAGAAAACTGTAGCCCCTACAAATGACAGTCCAGGCCCAAACTTGCCACACAGAGTACTCATGACACACTCTACATCCTCCTGCAGTTCTAAGAGGGATGGACCATGGATGATGGGACTTGCAGTACCTTCAGTAATTTCATGACACCACTGCAACTCCCAATAATGATGGATCAAGGCCAAACTTGCCACACATAGCCTCCATGGCCCACTCTACATCCTGGTGCAGTTGAGAGGAGGACAGACCACAGATGATGGGACTTGCAGTACCTTCAGTAATTTCATGACACCACTGCAACTCCCAATAATGATGGATCAAGGCCAAACTTGCCACACATAGCCTCCATGGCCCACTCTACATCCTGGTGCAGTTGAGAGGAGGACAGACCACAGATGATGGGACTTGCAGTACCTTCAGTAATTTCATGATACCACTGCAACTCCCAATAATGATGGACCACAGCCAAACTTGGCAGACAGAGCCTCCATGACCCACTCTACATCCTGGTGCGGTTTGGAGGAGGATGAACCATGAACGATGGGAGTAGCAGTGCCTTCACTAACTTCCTGACACCACTGCAAGCCACATAAATAACTGGTAAACACCAACAAATACCTTTCTCAAATAACCCGGGCACCGCCGGGTCCCCAGGCTAGTAGGTACATAAAATTCAGGGGGAAATCCCATACATGAGCTTGACAAAAACTTGGTACATGAAACTAAGAGCACTTAAAAGCAAGACCGTTGTGAAATTCCAAAGTTGACCCGACTGAGGCAGCTTTTCCCCATGAATTAATATAAGGCTTTTCCAGATCCCAAAGCATTTCTCTTGACCTTACCACCACATAAAGGTTTGTTATCTATCTTTTCCTGTAAACAAATGGATTGTCTTTGCCTCTGAAGATTCTGTAGAATCCTAGAGTTGGAAGAGACCTCATGGGCCATCCAGTCCAACCCCATTGAAAGCCTTCACTTGGGTGGCGGGCAGCATTGTGTTTGTGGAGGACACTGGCAGGGCTCTTGGACATAGAATCATAGAGTTGGAAAATCCAAGTCCAACCCCATTCTGCCAAGAAGCAGGAAAATTGCATTCAAAGCACCCCTGACAGATGGCCATCCAGCCTCTGTTTAAAAGCCTCCAAAGAAGGAGCTTCCACCAAACTCCAGGTCAGAGGGTTCCACTGCTGAACGCTCTCACAGTCACGAAGTTCCTCCTAATGTTCAGATGAAATCTCCTTTCTTGTAGTTTGAAGCCATTGCTCCATTGCATCCTAGTCTCCAGGGCAGCAGAAAACAAGCTTACTCCCTCCTCCCTATGACCACCCCTCACAAATTTATACAAGGCTATCATGTCTCCTCTCAGCCTTCTCTTCTTCTGGCTAAACAAGCCCAGCTCTTTAAGCCACTCCTCATACGGCTTTTTCCCCAGACCCTTGATCATTTTACTCGCCCTTTTTCTCTGGACACATTCCAGCTTGTCAATTGTGGTGCCCGGAATAGGACTCAGTATTCCAGATGTGGTCTAACCAAGGCGGAATAGAGCATGGGGAGCATGACTTCCCTTGACCTAGAAGGAAGGGGGGGGAGGATGTGGGGCTAAGGCGGACCTTCTTCCCAGCCTCGCTCTGCTCGCTTTGCCTCGCTTTGCTCTGGGGCGAGTCTGCGCAGTAGCGCCCGCACAGGTCAGGTCTTCTTCCCTCCCCCTCCCCTCCTGAACACGCTCACGCTGCCCCCTCAGATCAAAATGGTGGCAGAAGCGGCAGTGTAGAAGAAAAAGTAAGTGTTCGGCAGGAGGGGGAGAAAGGGCGCGAAAGGGGAAGGGGGAGGAAGAGATCTCTGTCGAAAGCTGGCATGGGCAAACGTGGACCTTCCAGGTGTTTTGGACTCCAACTCCCACCATTCCTAGCAGCCTCAGGCCCTTTTCCTTTTCCCCCCTCAGCCATTTAAGCAGGAAAGGGCCTCAGGCTGTTAGGAATGGTGGGAGTTGACGTCCAAAGCACCCAAAGGCCGAAGTTTTCCCATGCCTGTTTTAGGGACCTTAACGTGGTGAGCCTCCTTCCAACATTGTGATTCTGGATAGAAAACAAACAACAACATAACATGACATTGTTTGAGTCTACAGTGCTCTCTGGGTGTAGGTGAACTACAACTTCCAAACTCAAGGTCAATTCCCAAGCAAACCCTTTCAGTACTTTCTGTTGGTAATGAGAGTTCAAAATGCCAAGTTTGGTTCAATTCCATTGTTGCAAGAGTTCAGGATGCTCTTTGATTGTGTGTTAGCTATAAATCCAGGAAACTGTAACTCCCAAATGTCAAGGTCTATTTTCCCCAAACTCCCATCTGTGTTCACATTTGGGCATATTGAGTATTTGCACCAAGTTTGGTCCAGATCCATCATTGTTTGAGTTGACAGTGCCCTCTGGATATAGGTGAACTACAACTCCAAAACCCAAGGCCAATGCCCACCAAACTCTTATAGCATTTTCTCTTGGTATGGGAGTTTTGTGTGGGAAGTTTGTGTCTTTCTGCCATTCCTGCCAGGATATCTCTGTTGTGTTCATCGAAACAGGCCCAGGTTTCACACTGAGTGTATAAATACATTTAAAAACATATTAACTATATGTATTACTGTGTTCGAGTGTCATTTTGTGTCATTTTGGTTGGTGGCGTGCCCCAGGATTTTGTAAATGTAAAAAGTGTGCCGCGGCTCAAAAAAGGTTGAAAAACACTTATCCAAGGCATGAGTTATGTAATCACAAGAGACAAAGAGTCAAACCATGAAGCAAGAAATCCTTAAACATGAATCGTCCAAGCAAAGCTTCCATGAAACAAGGACTTAGCAGGATTCTAAACGATGCTTCCTCTGGCTATATTTCCCATGCTTGGAACTTTTTATCCCTCGTTAAGCCATTCCCAGCACTCAGGAATTGGTTTCGCTTTCCTCTTATCTTTTCCTGTCGAAGCCTGGCAGAACACCGAAGGCCTTGGTCGAGCTGTCTGTTTTGGCTAATTTCCACCCGCCAGTCTATATGTGTTCATCGAAACAGGCCCGTTTTTCACACTGAGTGTATAAATACATTTAAAAACATATTAACTATATGTATTACTGTGTTCGAGTGTCATTTTGTGTCATTTTGGTTGGTGGTGTGCCCCAGGATTTTGTAAATGTAAAAAAGTGTGCCGCGGCTCAAAAAAGGTTGAAAAACACTTATCCAAGGCATGAGTTATGTAATCACAAGAGACAAAGAGTCAAACCATGAAGCAAGAAATCCTTAAACATGAATCGTCCAAGCAAAGCTTCCATGAAACAAGGACTTAGCAGGATTCTAAACGATGCTTCCTCTGGCTATATTTCCCATGCTTGGAACTTTTTATCCCCTCGTTAAGCCATTCCCAGCACTCAGGAATTGGTTTCGCTTTCCTCTTATCTTTTCCTGTCGAAGCCTGGCAGAACACCGAAGGCCTTGGTCGAGCTGTCTGTTTTGGCTAATTTCCACCCGCCAGTCTATATGTGTTCATCGAAACAGGCCCGGTTTTCACACTGAGTGTATAAATACATTGAAAAACATATTAACTATATGTATTACTGTGTTAGAGTGTCATTTTGTGTCATTTTGGTTGGTGGTGTGCCCCAGGATTTTGTAAATGTAAAAAGTGTGCCGCGGCTCAAAAAAGGTTGGGAAACACTGATCTATACGGATATAACAGTTAATATAAATTTAATACTAAATATACAATATAAATTTAATACTAAAGGTTGAAAAACACTGGCATCAACAACAGGTTCTTCTTCATCTGGGCTTGAGCTGCAATGTCTCCAATAGAGGGCTGTCTTCCGTGGAGCAAGACATCTCTGGTGGCTTCACAGCTCTCTCTAGGAACAGCCGAGCAGAAAATAATGGGCGATGCCATGCTTTGTTGCCCCCTGTATCATGGCTGATTCTGGCCCGCTGAGTCCGTCGCCAGCCTGGAATACAGATTGGACCTTCCATTCTTTGTTTGTGTAATATGTTCTGGCTGCAAGATGTGGCTTTTCCTTGTCGAAGAGTACAAGAGATTTCTCCCTCTCTTCCCTCACGGCAGGCCCATAGAAAGCCGGCGCGGAAAGAACTGATTGCTTAACCTCTCCTGACTCTACCCTTGTGGTAGATCATTAATGGTGTAGAAAATAGGCCCATCTCTGGCAAGCGCAGGGTGGGGCGGAGGGGGCATCTTCCCGAGATTTATGTGGAGGTCTGAGAAGAGGAGACAGCACCGCGGTACATCATCATGCAGAAGACATCAGAGACACTCTTCTCCGCTTCAGTGCATTATCATAAAAAGTGATTTAGACCCAAGCTGATTGATGCAAATGGCTCTCTGTTCTTTCCTATCATTAGCGTCCTCTTTCAGTGGCCAGAGGCAGTGATTAAAGCTGTCATTTGGAGCTGCTCGTTAAAGATGAGCGCCTGAGTAGCACACAGGGGGTAGCACGGGGCTCTTTCCCCCCTCTCCCTTCCTTGAAGACAAAAAAGGAAGAGAGAGAGAAACTACATCCAAGTTTCCAATATGGTGCCAAAGCAGAGAAATATCAGGACATGCAGAATCTTTGACTTGGAAAGGAGGGACTCCAAGGACCATCCAGTCCAGGGGTGCCCACACTTTTTCATCATGCGAGCTACTATATGAACAATCAAGTTGAAAAGATCACCTGTTGTGTATGTGAGTGTGTGCACGCGTGCTCGCATGCTCCTACTGCAGCCTTCCGTCCACGCGGGGCTTCTTTCTTGCCTGCCCACGAACTCGCCGCCGCGCGCACCCGGGAAGGGGATCCTCCTTGCCTGCCTTCGTTGCCTTCCTCCTTCCTGCTGCGTGCTTTCACGAAGCAGGAAGTCCCCATCCCGTCCTGCTTCTTGCATGCACAGCAGGCCCCTCCCACGCACGCAGCAGGAGGGTATTTATAAGCGCACCCGCCAGCGCTCCGGCCAGATATGGCTTCGGCGGCGGCTCAGAAGGCGCAGGGCTGGGAAGAGGGGTGGTCTGGCTGCTACCTGGGCCGGGAAACTCAACCGAGAGAGGGACCCATGTGAGGCTGGATCCTCCTCACGGCAGCCTCCCCCCCTCCCTCCTCCCTCGAGGCTTCTTTACCTAGGCAGGAGAAGGAAGAGTGGAAGAGGTGCTTCCCCAAAGTGACAGATGCAGCGGGGGGCTTCCTTCCTTTCAAGGGTGTCACTCAGAAAGGACGCCGAAGTGGACGGCTGGCAGGAAGGAGGACCCCTCCCACTGGTGGCAGTCCATGCCCACGGGGGGGGGGGGAGGGTGGCTCTTCCTAGCCCGCTCTGAAGAGCCAGCCTCTCTCTCTCTCTCTCCCTCTTTCTCTCTCTCCCGTGGGCCCTCGCCGCCTTTCTCCTTTGAGGGCGAGGGAGGGCAAGGCGGAGAAAGGCGGTGAGGGCACAAGCAGCAGCAGCAAGTGGAGTCTCCATCCCCGCAGCCCCCTCCTCCTCGGGTTCAGCCCCAGGAACACGGCGGAGCCCTCCCTCCTCGCCCCCAACCAAGGAAAGAAAGCAGCCCCACATAGCTCGCTTGCCCAGGTTTCGGCTTGGAATGGGAGTTCCGAGGGCAGCAGCAAGGTTTGCGGCGGGGCTTGCTTGGCTTTGCCCCACTTTGCCCGGCCTCCTTCGCCTCTTTCTCTCTTTCTCTCCCTCTCTCCTTCCAGCGCCCGCCTGCCTGCCTGCCAAAAGGATCCGAAAAAGTTCTCTGGATTTCTTTCTTCTCTCCTTGGCTCTCTCTCTCTCACACACACACAAATTCCCTCCATCCCTCCCACAGCCTCGCATCCTATCCGTGCGCGTACCTTCGCCTTGCTCCCGCCCCCCGAGCAGCAACCAATGGGCGGTTATGTAACCACACCGTGCGTGGCAAGACGAGCGCCAGGGCCCACCCACTAAAGCCCCATTTTGGCAAAAGAAGCCCCGCAAAGGCGGCGGCAGCAGCGCACGTGCGCGCGCATGGCAGGAGTGCGCCATCTGGCTGGTGAGGCCCAAAGATCACCTGGAAGAGGACCAAAGATCACCTTGGTGCTCCCGATCACCGTAATGAGCACCCCTGATCCAGTCCAACCCTGCTCTGACATGCAACAACACACAATCCAAGCCCTCCTGACAGATGGCCACCCAGCCTTTGTTTTCACATATCCAGGGAATAGTATCCATAGTATCATAGAATCATAGAATCCTAGAGTTGGAAGAGACCTCGTGGGCCATCCAGTCCAACCCCATTCGGCCAAGAAGCAGGAAAATCACATTCAAAGCACCCCCGACAGATGGCCATCCAGCCTCGGCTTAAAAGTTTCCAAAGAAGGAGCCTTCACCACACTCTGGGACAGAGAGTTTCACTGCTGAATAGCTTTCACAGTCAGGAAGTTCTTCTTAATGTTTAGATCAGGGCTGCCCAGGAAGTCGATCGCGATCAACCAGTCGATCCCGGGACCGAAGGAGGTCGATCCCAGCCGGATGGGGTGCTTCTCAGAGGGGGCGGAGCCAGGCAGCGCCAAGCCCCATCCCCTCCCCTGGCTTCGGCACTCCCAGCAGCTTTTCCAGGCTTGAGGATGGCAATGCCAAGCCAGTGGTGGCATAACTAGCACAAAGCTGGCTTGGCATTGCCATCCTCAAACCTGGAGAAGCTACTGGGAGCTCCAAAGCCAGGGGGGAGGGGTGGAGCTTGGCACAGCCTGCAGCTTCTCCAGGCTTGAGGATGGCAGTGCCAAGCCAGCCTTGTGCTAGCTATGTCACCACTGTCTTGGCACTGCCATCCTCAAGCCTGGAGAAGCTGGTGGTAGAGCGGAAGCCAGAGGGAGGCGGAGCCAGGCCGCACCAAGCCCCGCCCCCTCCCCTCTCCAGCCTTGAGGAGATAGGTAGATCTTTCTGACTTGATTTTATTATAAGTAGCTCGCGTGCTGAAAAAGTGTGGGCACCCCTGGTTTAGATGGAATATCCTTTCTTGTAGTTTGAAGCCATTGTTCCATCGCATCCTAGTTTCCAGGGCAGGAGAAAACAAGTTTGCTCCCTCCTCCCTAGGACTTCCTGTCACATACTTGTACATGGCTATTAGGCCTGGACAATCCATGGTTCTAAATGGTTCTAAAGTACTTACAAAACTAAAGTTCTGGTGGTGAAAACTAGGTGTTGCTGGTGCTTTGCTTCTATAGTGTTGCTAAAGTTCTGGTGGTGAACATTTCAGAACTTTAACAAAACTTTCAAAATTTCATTGTAAATGGCAGTTCCTAATTGGTTCTGTGTTAAAAATCGCCAGTAATGAAATAATAATTAAATTTTGAAAGTTTTGTTAGAGTTCTGAAATGTTCACCACCAGAACTTTAGCAACATTATAGAAGCAAAGCACCAGCGCCACCTAGTTTTCACCACCAAAACTTTAGTTTTGTAAGTTACGATTCTTTCTGCATTGCTGTTTCTCTACGAGACTCGTTCGGCGTGTCTTCTCGAAAGAAGCCGCAGCATTATGGATAGTGCGTCTCCATGCCTCCTGATGTGAGGCCAGGGTGGGCCATTGTTGGTGATCAATCTGTCCGAGCCTGAGATATTGTTTCAGGGAGTCCTTATATCTCTTTTTTGGGGCGCCTCTCTTGCGCTGACCCGTGGCAAGTTCACCATAGAGTGAACTTTGGGAGGCTTTGGTCCTCCATCCTAGAGACGTGCCCTGCCCAGTGCAGCTGACTTCTCAATAGCATGGCCTCAATGCTGGTGATCCCTGCTTGCTCAAGGACAGCAACATTCGTCACATAGTCAGTCCAGTGTATATTTTGGATTGTGCGAAGACTGTAGTGCTCCTATTAGCTCTGAAGCCACATTGGCTTTCCGGAATAAGGTTTTCTGCAATAGCAGGAACTAATCTGTTCAAGAGTATCCTTGCAAGGATTTTTCCAGCAATGGAGAGCAGTGTTATACCTCGATAGTTTGAGGAATCGGATTTTGTTCCTGTTCTTTTATACAGGGTGATGATAACTGCATCTCGGAGATCTGATGGCAGTTCACCTTTTTCCCAGCAACTCACAAGGAGCTTGTGGAATTTAGCATGGAGTACATGACCTCGTTGTTTCCAAGCTTCGGGTGGGATTCCATCGATCCCGGCTGCCTTGCCATTTTTCATTTACTGTATGGCCTTACGAGTCTCTTCCAGAGTGGGGGCTGTGTCCAGTTCATTTTCCATTGGTTATTGTATCATGTGTTGGATAGCTGAGCTTTGGACTACTCGATTGGCACTGAAGAGACTCTGAAAATGTTCAGCCCATCGGTTCAGGATGGAGACTTTATCTGTAATTAGTGTTTGACCATCTGTACTGTATAAGGAGCTTTGGACCCGATAAGTAGGTCCACAGTGCTCTCTGGATGTAGGTGAACTACAACTCCAAAACCCAAGATCAATGCCCACCAAACCCTTTTGTTTTGTTCTATTGGTCATGGGAGTTCTATGTGCCAAGATTGGTTCAATTCCATCCTTGGTGGAGTTTAGAATGCTCTTTGATTGTAGGTGATCTATAAATCCTAGCAACTACATCTCCCATAGGACAAAATCAATTCACACAACCTGGACACTTCTGACCTCACTCCATGGCTCTGGTTTGTGCCAATGTCCGACTCCACCCCAAGTCAATCATTTGCTTATAGCCCTGGCACGGCATTCATTGATAAATTGCCTTCAGATTTAAAAAGGAAACAGGTTCTTTTTATATGCCACAAAAAATGTGACACTTACATGAAAGGCATGCCTTGTTTTGCCTGGGAAGCGCAACAAAGCTCCCATTGAAAGAGTCCGGGCCCTCAGGTTGTAGGAGTCAGATGAGCAGTCAGCAGACCAGGCATGCAGAGGAAGAAGCAGACCGCAAAGGTCCCTGCTGTGAAGACCTGGCATGGGGAAAAGGGAGAAAGAGCAGCACATTTTGTCCAATATCCATCAGGGTGATGATTTCCAAGAATTCCTTCAAGAACTTTTTCCAGTCCCGGAGATCTCCAGTTTCAGGCAGTCCCCTAGTTACAAACATCTGACTTACAAATGACTCATACTTAAGAACAGGGGTGAGACAACAGGAAGTGAGAGAAATCTACCCTTTGGGAGGTAAAATTACTCCAGAGTGAAAAAGTGCCTTTACTGAAGCTTTATCACCAAGCCTTGTTTTCACAACAAGACATTTTTTTTGCAAAATCCAATTCTCACAAGGACAGAAAGTGAGGTGACATTTTCTGAATAGGAGCACAGACAACAACACAAACTCTACAAGGGTGTTAGCCCTTCCCTATGTTATCCAAAGCACCTATCTATCTATCTATCTATCTATCTATCATCTATCTATCTCCTACATTCTATCTGTCTGTCTGTCCCCCCGCCCATCCATCCAGCCAGCCATCTATCTTCTATATTCTGTCATCGATCGATCGATCGATCTTCTATCTGTCTGTCCGCTTGTCCATCCATCTACTATATATTTTGTCATCTATCGATCTTCTATTTGTCTGTCCGTCCATCCATCCATCTATTCTATATTCTGTCATCTATCTATCTATCTTCTATCTGTCTGTCTATCTGTCCGTCCATTGATCTATTCTATATTCTGTCATCTATCTATCTATCTATCTATCTTCTATTTGTCTGTCCGTCCGTCCGTCCATCTATTCTATATTCTGTCATCTATCTATCTGTCTGTCTATCTGTCCGTCCATTGATCTATTCTATATTCTGTCATCTATCTATCTATCTATCTATCTATCTATCTTCTATTTGTCTGTCCATCCGTCCATCCATCTATTCTATATTCTGTCATCTATCTATCTATCTTCTATCTGCCCGTCCGTCCATCCATCCATCTATTCTATATTCTGTCATCTATCTATCTTCTATCTGTCTCTCCATCCATCCATCCATCTTTTCTATATTCTGTCATCTATCTATCTTCTATCTATCTTCTATATTCTATCTTCTATCTGTCCGCCCGCCCGCCCATCTATCCATCCATCCATCTATCTTCTCTATTCTGTCATCTATCTATCTATCTATCTTCTATCTGTCCGTCCATCCATTTTCTATATTCTGTCATCTATCTATCTATCTATCTTCTATATCTATCATCTATCTATCTATCTTCTATATTCTATCATCTATCTATCTACTAGATTATATCATCTGTCTATCTATCTATCTATCTATCTATCCACATTATGAAAGTGAAAATATGGATGTGTGTATGTGGTTGGGCTGTCCACTTTCACAGACAAGCTCAATGCCCACCAACCCCTTCTAGTGATTTCTGTTTGTCATGTGAGTCCTGTGGGCCACATTTCGTTCAGTTCGTTCATTGGTGGAATTCAGAATGCTCTTTGATTGTAGGTGAACTATAAATTCCAGTAACTACAACTCCCAAGTGTCTATTTCCCCCAAACTCCATCTGCGTTCATATTTGAGCATATGGATTATTCGTGCCAAGTTTGGTCCTGATCCATCATTGTTTGAGTCCATGGTGCTCTCTGGATGTAGGTGAACTACAACTCCCAAACTGAAAGTCAATGCCCACCAACCTCTTCTAGTGATTTATGTGTGTCATGTGAGTCCTGTGTGCCACATTTGGTTCAGTTCATTCATTGGTGGAGTTCAGAATGCTCTTTGATTGTAGGTGAACTATAAATCTCAGCAACTAAAACTCCCAAATGACAAAATCATTTTTTTGATTGATGATCACTCCTTGGGTTAGTAGGTGTCTTGTGGCCAAATTTGGTGTCAATTCGTCCAGTGGTTTTTGAGTTACATTAATCCCACTAACGAACATTACAGTTTTATTTATACTAGCTTTGGGACCCGGTGGTGCCTGGGTTATTTGAAATGGGCTGAGGCCTAGGAAGCCTTAATGTCCATTCAGGCTGAGGCCTAGGAATCCTTACTGTCCATTCAGGCTGAGGCGTAGGAAGCCTTGCTGTCAATTGAGGCTGAGGCCTAGGAAGCCTTACTGTCAGTTGAGGCTGAGGCATAGGAAGCCTTACTGTCAATACAGGCTGAGGCCTAGGAAGCCTTACTGTCAATTTAGGCTGAGGCCTAGGAAGCCGTACTGTCAATTTAGGCTGAGGCCTAGGAACCCTTACTGTCAATTCAAGCTGAAGCCTAGGAAGCCTTACTGTCAATGCAGGCTGAGGCCTAGGGAGCCTTAATGTCAATTTAGGTTGAGGCCTAGGAAGCCTTACTGTCAATTTAGGCTGAGACCTAGGAAGTCATACTGTCAGTTTAGGCTGAGGCCTAGGAAGCCTTACTGTCAATTTAGGCTAAGGCCTAGGAAGCCTTACTGTCAATTCAGGCTGAGGCCTAGGAAACCTTACTGTCAATTTAGGCTGAGGCCTAGGAACCCTTACTGTCAATTCAGGCTGAAGCCTAGGAAGCCTTACTGTCAATGCAGGCTGAGGCCTAGGGAGCCTTAATGTCAATTTAGGTTGAGGCCTAGGAAGCCTTACTGTCAATGCAGGCTGAGGCCTAGGAAGGCTTACTGTCAATTCAGGCTGAGGCCTAGGAATCCTTACTGTCAATTTAGGCTGAGGCCTAGGAAGCCTTACTGTCAATTCAGGCTGAGGCCTAGGAAGCCTTACTGTCAGTTTAGGCTGAGGCCTAGGAAGCCTTACTGTCAATTCAGGCTGAGGCCTAGGAAACCTTACTGTCAGTTTAGGCTGAGGTCTAGGAAGCCTTACTGTCAATGCAGGCTGAGGCCTAGGAAGCCTTACTGTCAATTCAGGCTGAGGCCTAGGAAACCTTACTGTCAATGCAGGCTGAGGCCTAGGGAGCCTTAATGTCAATTTAGGTTGAGGCCTAGGAATCCTTACTGTCAATTTAGGCTGAGGCCTAGGAAGCCTTACTGTCAATTCAGGCTGAGGCCTAGGAAACCTTACTGTCAGTTTAGGCTGAGGCCTAGGAAGCCGTACTGTCAATTCAGGCTGAGGCCTAGGAAGCCTTACTGTCAATTCAGGCTGAGGCCTAGGAAGCCTTACTGTCAATTCAGGCTGAGGCCTGTTGGGAAAAGTGGTGTTTTCACCTTTGGCTGGAAGGATGTATGTCTATTTTTGGGCCTAGCTTGTAATGCTAGTAATGCTCTCAGTACATCAGGAAACCCTGTAGTGAAATCCTCTCCGAAAATGAACATTCCATTGCCAACTGAAAAAAAACTGTCAACTGTCGCCAATCAGTGGCTATATGCACTGCTCACAAGCATTCAGTTGCATTCGGTTTTGCTGGCCTATCACAGTCATTTATGCAAATTGTCTGTCAGTGGCAACCAATCCCCTCTGTCTGGGGCCGTAAAATGTTGGAGTTCTGAGGCTGGCCAGTCAGAGCCATTTATGCAAATAATCCTGGAGTGGCAGCCAATCGAAACGCTGGCACATATTCCTCCCGTCGCTCAGCCCACCCGCCCACCGCCCGCAAACACTGACTTTTATTATATGTAATAGATAGATGGTCCCGCTGTCACAAGTGTGACCCAGTTACTGGAGTTTGTAATGAGTACAACCATAACATCACTTTGGACCTTTTGGTGGGCAACACTGGAGGGATTAAGCTGTTGTGAAAGATGGCTGTGACGTTGGTCTGTGTGTCACCTGATTCGATTTAGTAGCCCCACTGTGGGAGGTTTGTGATGTCCCACTGAGTTTAATGTTCTGTACGGGAAAACAGATATGAAACCAGAGGATGCCCTTAATGGCGAGAGACATTTAACCCTTTGCTTCCTGCTGATTCACACTTTCTCAGTTTGTTTTGTTTATAGTCTTCACTGCAGCCACACTTTCTGGGTCTTTGTTTTACAGCTGTGAAGCCTCTCCATCTTCCCTATTGGCACATCTGTCATGACGTGCCACAAAACAGGCCTTCTCATCTGTCATGACCATCCATAAAAAAGCACCTGCAGAAAAGGAAATATCATTATCTTATATGTTAACATTAAGAGGCTGTTTCCCCAATATTTTGGTTCTATTCCAATTGTATATCTATATTTATTTATTTATTATTAATTATTATTTATTAACTTCACTTATACCCTGCAACCATCTCCCCAAAGGGACTTGGTGCGGCTTACATGAGGCCGAGCCCAACAACACATCTCTCGGCATTACTTCGCGAACGAAGATTCTTAGGAAGGACTCATCCCACGCTTTTTACAAGCGCATTGATAACTAAAAAGGCCAATCTGAGATAGGCACGTTTGGTTGCAGAAAGCACAGCAGAAAGTCTCCTTGGGTGATGTTGTTTCCAATTTGCGGTTCTTTCTGCGTTGTCGTTTCTCTTCGAGACCCACTCGACGCGTCTTCTCGAAAGAGGCCGCAGCATTGTGGAGAGTGCGTCTCCATGCCTCCCGATGTGAGGCCAGGGTGGACCATTGTTGGTGATCAATCTGGCCGAGCCTGAGATGTTGTTTCAGGGAGTCCTTATATCTCTTTTTTGGGGCGCCTCTCTTGCGCTGACCCGTGGCGAGTTCACCATAGAGTAGTATCTTTGGGAGGCGGTGGTCCTCCATCCTAGAGACGTGTCCTGCCCAGCACAGCTGTGTTCTCCATAGCATGGCCTCAACGCTGGTGATCCCTGCTTGCTCAAGGACAGCAACATTCGTCACATAGTCGGTCCAGTGTATATTGAGGATTAAGAACATAAGAACATAAGAAGAGCCATGCTGAATCGGGCCTCAGCCCATCTAGTCCAGCATTCTGTGTCACACAGTGGCCCACTAGTTGTACACAGGGATCTCTAGCAGAAAGGAGGGCAAAACCCTCACCTGCTCCCGACCCCCACAATCAGTGCCCGGGGAAATCCTGCCTGCCTCCATCAACACAGAGGTGGCACTTGGATGTCCATTTCAGTAACTCCTGATTCCCTTGGTATCCATGAATCTGTCTAATCCTGCCTTGAAGCTGTCCAGGCTGACCGCTGTCACAACCTCCTCTGGAAGTGAGTTCCATAACCCAATGACCCTCTGGGTGAAGAAATATTTCCCTTTATTAGTCCTAACTTTCCTACCTTGGAGCTTCAGGGAGTGCTAGTGTTGTGTGACAGAGAAAATATTTTTTCTTTATTCACCTTTTCTATCCCATGCATGATTTTATACACTTCGATCAAGTCACCTCTTAAACGCCGTCTTTCAAGGCTGAAAAGACCAAGGCGTTGCAACCTGATTTCATAAGGGAGCTGCTCCATCCCTTGGGTCATTCTTGTTGCCCTTCTTTGTACCTTTTCCAGTTCCGTTATATCCTTCTTGAGGTGCGGTGACCAGAATTGTACACAGTACTCCAGATGTGGCCTCACCATAGATTTGTAGAGAGGTAATACAACATTTGACGACCTATTTTCGATTCCCTTCCTGATCATGCCAAGCATAGAATTTGCTTTTTTCACTGCTGCTGCGCACTGGGTTGACATCTTCATTGAGCTGTCCACCAAGACCCCAAGATCCCTTTCCTGGTTTGTCTCGGAAAGCTTTGACCCCATCAATTGGTAGGTGTAGTTGGGGTTCTTTGCCCCGATGTGCATGACTTTACACTTGTTTAGGTTAAAATGCATTTGCCACTTTGTTGCCCATTCACTCAATTTCGAGAGATCTTTCTTGAGCTCTTTACAATCATTTTCATTTTTAACTACCCTGAACAGTTTAGTGTCATCTGCAAACTTTGCTACCTCAGAATTCACTCCTACATCCAGATCATTAATGAATAAATTAAAAAGTAACGGACCCAAAACTGAACCTTGGGGTACGCCACTTCTCACCTCTTTCCATCCAGAGAAATGTCCGTTTATTACCACCCTTTGTTTCCTACAGTTTAGCCAGGTTCCAATCCAGGACAAGACCTGTCCCCTGATTCCATGGCTGAAGAGCTTATTTAGGAGCCTTTGGTGAGGGACTTTGTCAAGAGCCTTTTGAAAGTCAAGGTAAACAATATCGACTGGGTCCCCTTTATCTATGTGTTTATTTGCACCCTCAAAGAATTCTAACAAGTTAGTAAGACATGATTTGCCTTTGCAGAAACCATGTTGATTTTCCTTCAGCAATGCCTGTTCTTCTATGTGCTTAGTAATTTTTCTTTAATAATGGTTTCCATCACTTTGCCTGGAACTGAGGTTAGACTAACTGGCCTATAATTTCCTGGATCACCCCTGGATCCTTTCTTGAAGATCGGAGTTACATTTGCCTCCCTCCAGTCCTCGGGTACAGTGCCTGATCTTAGAGAAAGGTTATATATTTTGGCTAGAATTTCAGCAATTTCACACTTGAGTTCCTTAAGAACTCTGGGGTGGATGCCATCTGGCCCTGGTGATTTGTTGACATTTAGTTTAGTAAGGCATGTGAGAACATCTTCCTTGTTTGTGCGAAGACAGCGCTGATGAAAGCGTTCGAGGAGTCGTAGGTGTTGGCGATAGGTGACCCATGATTCAGACTCATAGAGGAGAATAGACAGTACGATAGCTCTGTACACACTGATTTTTGTGCTTTGCCTCAGATGCGTGTTGCTCCAGACTCTTTTGTGAAGCCTTCCAAATGCACTATATGCCTTTGCTAATCTGTGATCTATCTCTTTGTCAATCTTGGCGTCTGAAGAGATGATGCTTCCCAGGTAGGTGAACTGCTGAACGGACTTAAGCACAGTTGTGCCTATGCTGACGTGGGGATGATGGTGTTCTTCCTGTGGTGCGGGCTGGTAGAGGACTTCCGTTTTCTTCAGGCTGACTTCCAGCCCAAAGAGCTCTGCAGCTGTTGCAAAGTAGGATGTTAGGTGCTGCAGAGCTGCTTACAAGAATTGTAAAACAATACCATCAATAAAACTCAAACATAAGTAATAATATACAGTTTAGAACCATTTCGGGCGGGAATGTGAATATTAAAATTTTAAAATAAATAAACACGGGATGCAGACAAAGGTAGATTGTATTTAACAGGAAGGTTTAAAGGTTTCCAACCTGTGATTAAAGTGCTTCTGAGGACCTTTGCAAGGATTGAACACAGCAGGGCATTATTTACTTTATTCAGGGATGGCACATTGGAACAGCCACGTCTTCAGGCTCCTCCTAAAAACTGCCAAACTGGGGACTTGTCTAATCTCCTTGGGGAGCGCGTTCCAGAGTCGGGGGGCCACTACAGAGAAGGCCCTCTCCCTCCTCCCCACCAAACGTGCCTGCGAAGGCAGTGGGAGCGAGAGTAGGGCCTCTCCAGATGATCGGAGAGATTGCCAGGGTTCATAGACAGAAATGCGTAGGTCACTTAGATAGGCGGGTCCCAAACCTTTCAGGGCTTTGTAGGTAAGAACCTGCACCTTGAATTGGGACTGGAAGATGAATGACAATGGAGCTCCTTAAACAAGTGGGTTGACCGTTCCCTGTAAGTCACTCCAGTTAACAATCTGGCTGCCGCTCATTGGACCAGTTGAAACTCCCGGGCCGTCTTCAAGGGCAGCCCCACATAGAGTGCATTACAGTAATCCAATCTGGAGGTGACTAAGGCATGGACCACCATGGCCAGATCCAACTCTTCACGTAGAGTGCATTACAGTAATCCAAACAGAGAATAATACATCAGTGGGGGGCCCTGGGCCCGTTTCACCTCGGAGGCTTCCTCGGGGCCTTATACAATCAGTAGTACCATCAATTGTAACATCTGTTGGCCTTCTTTGAGACTATTGTACATCCACAACCTAGAATATAACCATTTTGAATGTAAGATCATGCGTTTTGTCTGTGTGTTTTTCCTGGACTTCTGGAGGAACTTATAGTTTACACTAACCGTGAACCTTACTACGTCAGGATCAGCAGCAGCGCCGGACACTCTGCCGATCTATCATTATTTGGATTGATTACACAGGTCTGTTTTCAGCATTACTCATCTCCCACATTGCGGAACAGGAGCGCTCAGGACTCAAATGCTGTGTAGGGCATTTCCCATTGGGTTTGCATTTATTGTTATGTGTACATGTTGACGCCTGACTCTGGTTTTTTACCTTACTATTATGTAGTATAGACTGTATCCCCAAGGTCTGAGGGATAGCATGGACTGCAGTTGTAATTACACACAGGAACTGGACCTCTTTTGACGCTGCAGCATTATTACTTTCATTTTGGTATATAGTAACAGGCATAGTGCCATAACATTATTTCTTTACTAGTCCTTTATTTGTCCTCTGGTGTCTTGTGGATGATGGTGTCCTCCCTGTGGTGCGGGCTGGTAGAGGACTTCCATTTTCCTCAGGCTGACTTCCAGCCCAAACAGCTCAGCAGGTGTTGCAAAGCAGGATGTCAGGAGGTGCAGAGCTGCTTCTGAATGGGCGACAAGGGCAGCATCGTCAGCAAAAAGCAGCTCACGGACTAGATAGTTTAGAGTCTTAGTGCGAGCCCTCAGACGGCTTAAGTTGAACAAGCTACCATCAGTACGATAGCTATATATATATGCCATCTTCTTCTTCGAGATCTGCCGTAGCCCTTTGGAGCATCATGCTGGAAAAGATTGTAAATACGGTTGGTGCAAGAACACAACCTTGTTTCACTCCGTTAGTTATTGGAAGGGGCTCTGAGAGAAACTAGGCAAGTGGGTGTGACAACCCCTTGTCGACCGGCCCCAGATTGGACAATCTTTCGGAATCCAAACCGCTAACCCTAAATGCAAGGGGGCCTCGAAGTTACCTCAGCAACTTCTGTCTTATGGCAGGGTAGACTATCTCCCCCCACTAACCATTGAATTGCAGAGACTTTAAATTTCTCAGTAACCACTTGACCACACTGCCACCATTTGTCTGTTTGACCACTGACCTTGAGGGCCACCACCAATAAAAGAACTAACAGAGGTGTTTTTCTTTTAAGATGTAAATAATTTATTATGACACCAATGGGTACAAATCTTGATTGGTTTTATACTTCCTCAGAGGCACAAACTTATTCTGTTACACAAAACACAACTGGGGTTATACTATAGGGTTCCCACTAACCCTCTATAGACCTCTGGACTCTTCCATCTTTAACTAGGGTCTCTACACCCATAAAACTGGACTGCTCTCTTGCAGACCTTAAGACTAACTAAAGACTGAACTGTTCTCTTACAGTCCTTAAGACCAACTAACTCAAAACAAACTCCTCCCCCCTCTCATGGCAGTTGGCTTCCAACCGCTCTTTACCAACTGTAAAATTCATACCTTGAACATTCTAAAAGGCTCTGGCCCTGGTTGCTATGGCGACAGCTCTTCAGAGCTTCTGCCAAGCCTCCCTTCTGTCTCACCCACATCAACAATTCATAGAATATTCCTTTGAACTACACAAAACAACATACATTTAACATATGTTATACAACATTTACACACCAATAATCGACATCATTACAGTGGGGTCAGGAGAGAATGCTTCTGGAACATGGGCCATATAGCCCTGAAAATTCACAGCAACCCAATAATTGCGGCTATGAAAGCTTTCGACAACAGGATATCAATAAGCTGGAAGGTTGCCCATAGAAGGCCAACTAAGGCCCCATCTACACTACCATATAATGCAGTTTTGGAATGCAGATTAACTGCATTGAACTGGATTATATAGCAGTGTAGACTCATATAATCCAGTTCAATATGTATTATATGAGTGAGCATTATAATTCAGTTCAATCAGTGTAGATGGGGCCTAAAATTCATCATTATCATCATAATCATCGTCCTGATGCATTTTATTTCTTACCTGTACAATATAGGTACAATATAGGGTTAAAATGCCATAGACGAAAACATAAAACTGTTTTAAATAGATAGATTAAATACATAAGATTAAAGCACACATTAAACTCATTCATGCCTATGATCAAAGGTCTGGAAACCAAGTCTTATGAGGAACAATTTAGCAGTGTGTGTTTAACCTGGAGAAGAAAAAAAAACGAGAGGTGACATGATAGCTATCTTTAAATATCTGAAGGGATGTCGTGTGGAAGATGAATCAAGCTTGTTTTCCGCTTCTCCAGAGACTAGACTTTGAACCGAGACATTCAGATTACAAGAAAAGAGAACACGTTAGCATTAGGAAGAGCCGGGGATGTTTAGCTTGGAGAAGAAAAGTCTGAGCGGGGACATGATATCCATGTTTATATACGTGAAAGGATGTCACATTGAAGAGGGAGCAGGCTTGGTTTCTGCTGCTCCAACATGGAGCAATGAATTCAAGCCGTGGTAAATATTAGGAAGGACATACCAATGGTAAGAGCTGTTCAAGAGTGCAATATGCTGGTGGAATCTCCCTCACTACAGATCTTTCAGTCGAAGTTGGGGTGACCATCTATTGGAGTGCTTTAGTTGTGTACAGGACCGGACGGAGGTAATAAAAAGTAGTAAGCGAACATTATTTTGGTGCCGCCTGGCTCTCCAGCCTGGTGGACATTGCGCATGCGCGCAGCCAGCTAGTTTCGCACATGCACTATTGGGACAGAGCGCTTCTGGTGGACCATGGGTGCTCATTAGGTAGATCGTGGTCTACTGGTAGATCGCGTAGGGCGTCCTGGTAGATCGCAGGCAGGGTGGGAGGAAGGCTCAGTCCCGCCCTGCAGGCTCCCAACGCCACCCAGGTGCTGCTGGCCAGTCAGCGTGGCGGCGGCGTGACCGGCGTCGCTATGGCCCATATGGGAGCCATACACAGTGTGTATGGCTCCCATGCCATTTCTGCCGCCGCCATGACGTCATGTGCGCCATTTTCCCTACCATTTCGTGGTCTCGCCAGAAGAAGGGCGTGGGGAGGGGCGCGGCCAGAGGCGGCTCCAACTGCGACTGCTGCAGCATGGACTGGGACTCAGAGCTGTTGGTAAGCCAGTGCAGGGGCTTCCTCTTTTCCCCCTCCCTGTCCCCCCCTCGCTCTCTTTCCTTCCTTCCTTCCTTCTTCCCTTCCTTCCTTCTTCCCTTCCTTCCTTCCCTACTTTCCATTCCTTCCTTCATTCCTTTCTTCCCTTCCCTTTCTTCCCTTCCTTCCCTTCCTTCCTTCCTTCCTTCCTTCTTCCCTTCCTTCCTTCCCTCCTTCCCTCCTTCCCTCCTTCCCTTCCCCTCCCTCCCTCCCTTCTGTTCTTCCTTCCTTCTCTCTCTCTCTCTCTCTCTCCCCCTCCTTTTTCTTCCTTCCCTCTTTCCTTCCTTCCCTACTTCCCATCCCTTCTTCCTTCCCATCTTTCCCTCCCTCCCTTCTGTTCTTCCTTCCTTTCTTTCTCTCTCTCTTCCTCCTTTCCCTTCCTTCCTTCCTTCCTTCCTTCCTCATCTCCTTTCTTCCTTTCCTTCCTTTCTCTCCTCCTTCTTGCCTTGCCTTCTTTCCTTCCTGTTTCCTCCCTCCTTCCCTCATTCCTTCCTTCCTTTCCTTCCTCTCTGACTTGAACATTTGCTGTTGGTTGTGGGGGTTCTGTGTGGGAAGTTTGCCCCAATTCTGTTGTTGTTGGGGTTCAGAATGCTCTTTGGTTGTAGGTGAACTATAAATCCCAGCAACTACAACTTCCAAATGACAAAATCACTCCTTGTAGGTGTCTTGTGGCCAAATTTGGCAGCAATTTGTCCAGTAGTAAGAAATCAGTTTGTGTGTGTCAACTGTAAAATAGGATGTGTGGAAGGGCCCTGGGTTATCTGAGGCCCTTTCTACACAGTTGAATAACAATCCCATGTTATCTGCTTTGAATCAGATTATATGGCAGTGTGGACTCAGAAAACCCAGTTCAAAGCAGATATTGTGTTACATGTTTCACATTTTTGTAGTGGGTAGGTAGATCATTTTGACTTGGTTGTTTTATAAGTAGCTCACATGCTGAAAAGGTGTGAGCACTCCTGGTTTAGGGCTATATAGGTGATCACTGTATAAGCAGGGGGGCAGCACTGTGATACAACACAATAAGCAACAGGGGTTGTAAATAAGCAAAAATAGTCCGTTCAATATCAAAATGTGTTTAAAGAGTGTCAATCCGCACTATATGAGTGAAGAGACAAACATACAATTCAATATAGTCGTTCTATACAATTCATATATTCTGTTGAGTTAATAATACATATTCATAAGGGGTGCAAACAATACATGTAGCCAATGATTCAAGTTGTAACCAGTCACATTGTAAGTGGAATCATGGGCTAAAGGAATGCTGGGGGTCTGACTCGTTATTACAGTACCTGTGTTTTCCTGGGAGTCGGAGCCCTGTGTGGTAGAGGAAAATTCTTGGGGGCAAAAAGCCCAAAGTAAAGCCCGTAATAGGGTACCAAAAGGAGCATTTTCACCGGGTTCTTGCTCTGAGCGCTGTGCAAAATGCTCTTCCAAAGGCGCGGGCACCGCCCAATGGCGTGCTGCTAGGAATGCTGGTAGTCGTAGTCTTTCTGTGAGCAAGAAGACCCGAGCTCTGCTGGTATGAGCGGTGCAACGAAGAACTCAGTCCCCAACACGGCGGCTCACCAGGGGCCGTACCATGTGGGGAAGGTGCCTGACGGCGAGAGCTCACTGCGAAGCCGGCAACGGGCCGTTTCGTCCTTTTCTATGGACTTCCTCAGAGGCAGCGTACAAGAGTGACGTCCTCACAAGTGCATGATCTGAATAATATACATTATGATCAATATGACATTCTAACCTCAGTAAACAGTGCATATGGTGAGGATAATATAATGTGTTTAAAAGATATTTACCATCATAAGGTTCTCAATGGTCGCGGAGGACGGACCATCCCATATGGTGGAAATGGTGGGGATGGGTGTGGCAAGACCGGTTCTTATAGAGGCCTGTTTAAAGGGGAAGCCAACTATTTATTTAATAGCGCATTCAAGCTCAAGGGGTCATTCAGGCCTCCGTTTTGTTTTTCTGAAGCTAGCTGGACTATCCAATATGTTTCCCTTCTTTTAAGTAAGCTTACTAAGTCACTGTGGGGAGGGCCTCTTACTTTCTCAAGAATCTGTATCTTGATGTGGTCAAATGAGTGATTGCGTTCTGTACAATGTAAATATAGTGTGGAGTCAGTAGCCTTGAGTTTAATCCTGGATTTGTGTTCCAAAGCACGCTCCCTGAGACTTCTAGTGGTGAATCCAGTGTACTGTTTGGAACAGCTGCACTCTAATAGGTAAATGACACCTGTTGTTTGGCAATTAGTGAAATTCTTAAGTTTAAATTGTCTACGGTTGACGGTACTGACTATAGTCTTCTGTGGGTTAATGTTTTACAAATCATACACCTCCCACATGGAAAAGTGCCAACTCCAAGAGTACTCTTAAGGATGGGTTGATGTAAATTGGTATGGGAGAGATAATCTCCAATATTACGTGTCCTCTTGTGTGCCACCTCAAGGCCCTGTGTGTTGGAGACTAGTGGCCAATAACGTCTCACGATTTTTACTATTTGTTGTTTATGTGGACTCAATGTGAGCGGCCATACTATGCGTTTACTTTCCTCCCTGGTCTTGGGTTGAAGAAGAGTGGATCTAGGTGTGTTGTCAGTTCGTCTTTTTGCTTTGATCAAGATATCTGAGGGGTAACCTCTCAGGGTTAAATTTTCAAGTAATTTATCCGTTTCTTTGACATAATCAGTTTCTCTGGCGCAGTTGCGTTTCAGTCTCAGTAATTGTGCATAAGGTAAGTTGTTCTTAAGACTGTGTGCATGGTAGCTCTTATAATGCAGTGCCACCACAGCCCCATAGCTGGTATACTTTTAGTGCTGCAGGAATGTTCCTCAGCCCAGCCGCCATCAGGACTAGAGCATTCATTATTATTTTAGCACTACTTTTGGTTGAGGGACCCAAAGTGAACATCTGTGCTGGAGACCATAGACGGAGCATCTGCCTGGCCCTGCATGCACTGCCAGTGTATTGCTCTTTTTCAGACTGAAACTGGGATATGGAATCCCTTCCTAGCTGTCAGGGCAATTATATGAAGAAATCAGACCTTGTTATTTCCTGCATGTGGAAGCCAAGAATTCTCCGGTGTCCCCCTTTCCCCCCCTTTCGCATCTACCTGTTCTTCCTTGTCTGCTCTCCATATGCCGCTGTTGCCGTTGTCTTTCTTTCTAAAGGCATGGACGCAGCCAGGAAGCCAGCTGGCGGAGTCTCCCCTCACCACGGTTTCCTGAGCAGGATAAAAAGAGAAGGGAGGGAGGGTCGGCAATGAGGTACCATTACATGCATAATTCTCCTGGAGAGAGAGAGAGAGAGAAAAGTATATCCAAGGGTCTTAGAAATCATTGTTCGCTGTTAGCCGAGCTTGAGCCAGAGCTGAAAATAGTAAAGTTGGTTGTGCCTTTGAGCAGTGTGTAACAGCACCCTTTGGAGACCCATTTCATACAAAATTTGAAGCCGGTGTTTATTGCCCATTAAAGCAACCTTTATTTTATGGCAAATGTTGCAGTAATTGCCTTTTACGAAGAGCACTTTGTAACACACATGCACCGTTGAAAGAAAACCACTCTGGTATTGTCTATCGGGACTTAATGGCGCAATTAATTTTACTCCATCTGTTCCTGAGACTTTAAAGGAAAATGGATTTTTTTTCTTCCCGAGCACACTTTAATGAAGAAGATAAAGCGGCCCGGCTGGTGTCCCACCGGCTCAGTGCAGTAAGTTCAGATTATTGCTCAGTCTGTCAGAATAGGCTGCGTCCCTCGGCAGCCGCCACAGTGAGCAGCCTTTGCTGGCCCCTCGCCGCACCGTTCCTGGTGACATACTGCCAGCCGGCTTCCACAAAAGCACGATTAAAATGTCAGCATAGGATGACGAAGGGGGCCAGGAAGGTCCTTGGAGACAAACTGTGTTCAGTGTGAGTTAATACTTCACTGCGGCGTCGGGGTTGGGCTGCGCCTGCTGTTTTGCAAGCGCACAAAGAGGGAAGCAAATAAGCTGGTTAAAAGGATATGGACAGCTGAGGCCACGCGGGCAGGAAAGCCCCAAAATGGCACAGGGGCATGGTTGGCTTAAAGCCAATCTCAAGCCAAACACAGTGTCAGTCCAAATTAACATGGGGACAGGGCCGGTCTCACATGGAAGCCAAGTACGCCGTCGCGTAGGGCGTCATCAGTGGGAAGGGGCGAATTCCCCGCCCCCCGGGCGCCAGCGTCCTGGCCCTGCCGATTCCCTCCGAAGGTGACCTCTGCCTCCCGCTCTCCTGGTTCTCAGGTGGCCGCGCCACGTCACGTGGCTCCGGGCACCTGGCGGAGAGTCCGAGGTGCGAACAGGTGCCGCTCCACGCCCCCTCCCCTCCAGGCGTAAAATGGGCAGAGGGGGCGGGGCCTGGGCGCGGTTCCCCTGGTGGCGGGCGCCTGTTGCCTGGTGATGGGGGCGGGCCTCTCCGCGGGAGCCAATGGCGTGCGGGCGTGGCCCATGAGTGGCAGGAGGAGCAGCGGAGGAGTCAAGAGGCTGAGGGAAGGAGGAAGAAAGGGAGCGCCATTCATGTGGTGTCAGGGTAGATGCGCCACCAGGGAGCAGCAGGCCTGCGTTGCCTTTGTTTGCTTGGCAATAGGCTCCCTCACCCTCTCTGGAGGCTTGGAAACAGAGGCGGGATGGCCATCTGTCGGGAGGGATCGGAGGGTGCCGAAGAGGCCTGGGCAGGGTGGCCCCTGGGAGCCCCTTCCAGCTGGACCATAGAGATGGATGGAAGAGACCCCCAAGGGCCACCCAGCCCAACCCCAATCTGCCATGCAGGGGGAAAGCACCACCAAAGCACCCCCAATCTAATAATAATAATTTATTATTCCATGCAATAATAATAATATAATATATTAACTGACTCTCCCCTCTAATAATAATAATAATAATAAATTATCCCTGTCCCTTTAATAATAATAATATTCGCCTCTGCCCTCTAATAATAATAGTTTATTACTTGCCCCTCCCAACCTAATAATAATAATTTATTATAATTTATTATAATAACAATAATAATTTTGGGGGCGCCAAAATAAAGTTCACTTACCATTTAAAATTACCTTGGACCACCCCTGCATGGGGACAGTTGAGGCCATGTACGCAGTCCAAAATGGCATAAGAGCATGGTTGTGTTGAAGGGCTAGCCGGGTTGCCGATTTCATGCCAATCATAGCATCTGTTCAAGTCAACGTTTATTTGCCCGGGTTATTTGGGAAAGACATTGTTTGTCTGTGCTCCAAGTTTAGTCTAGATCAGGGCTGCCCAGGAAGTCGATCGCGATCGACCAGTCGATCCCGGGACCGAAAGAGGTCGATCCCAGCCGGATGGGGCGCTTCTCAGACGGGGACGGAGCCAGGCTGCGCCAAGCCCCGCCCCCTCCCCCGGCTTCGGCACTCCCAGCAGCTTCTCCAGGCTTGAGGAGGGCAAGGCAAAGACAGCCTTGTGCTAGCTATGCCACCAGTGGCTAGCCATTGCCATCCTCAAGCCTGGAGAAGCTGCTGGTAGCTCCAAAGCCAGCGGGGAGGGGGCGGGGCTTGGTGCGGCCTGGCTCCTCCCCTTCTGGCTTCAGCTCTACCAGCAGCTTCTCCAGGCTTGAGGATGGCAGTGCCAAGCCAGCCTTGTGCTAGCTATCCCACCACTGGCTTGGCATTGCCATCCTGAAGTCTGGAGAAGCTGCTGGAACTCCAAAGCCAGCGGGGAGGGGCTTGGCATAGCCTGGCTCCTCCCCCTCTGGCTTCAGCTCTACCAGCAGCTTCTCCAGGCTTGAGGATGGCATTGCCAAGCCAGTGGCGCCAAGCCCCGCCCCCACGCCAAGCCCCGCCCCTGCCCCTCCCCAGCCTTGAGGAGGTAGGTAGATCTTTCTGACTTGGTTTTATTATAAGTAGCTCGCATGCTGAAAAAGTGTGGGCACCCCTGGTCTAGATCCAATGTCAGATGGGTTCAGGCGGTGTGGGTGAACTACAGCTTCCATATACAAGTCCCATTGTCCATGATCCAT
This sequence comes from Anolis apletophallus, assembly GCA_030556195.1. Lineage (NCBI taxonomy): Eukaryota > Metazoa > Chordata > Lepidosauria > Squamata > Anolidae > Anolis > Anolis apletophallus. Next base: position 3,428,654 of record JARBWK010000020.1, read on the forward strand.
CCTCCTCCAGACTGCACCAGGATGTAGAATGGGACATGGGGACTCCAGATGCCAAGTTTGGTCTTGATCAGTCATTGGTATGCATCGCAGTGGTCTCAAGAAGTGAGTGAAGGTACTGCAAGTCCCATCGTCCATGGTCTGTCAGCCCAGAAACTACACCAGGATGTAGAGTGGGTCATGGGAACTCTGTGTGCCAAGTTTGCTCCAGGTCTGTGACTTGTGTTCTGTGGGAAGTGAATCGGATGAAGGTACTGCAAATCCTATCATCCGTGGTCCATCCTCATCCTAACTTCACCAGGGCATGAAGTGGGCCATGGCGGTTATATGTGCCAAGTTTGGTTCTTGTCCGTCATTCATGCTGGTCCCAGTGGTCTCACCAAGTGAGCACTATGAGCATTTAGCATCCCACTACTAATTGTGAGATACTTCAATAATAGTTATCATTTTGATACTACGATCTGTTGTTTTTTGTTATATACATTGTATGATCTTATTAGACACCAACTTGCGTTTTCAGTTTTGATATGGGGACAGCCGGGGCCATGCATGCAACTGGCCTCAAATGGCATAAGGGTGTGTGTTGACGGCGTAGGTGTGTTTTCCAGTCCCACACAAATCAGAGCACCTGTCTAAGTCAAAATGAGCATTTTGCTATGGAGATATCATGAGTTGTGTATCGGCATTAATGCCACTGAGTGTATCTTGCCCTACTCCAGGGCTGTCCAACTTCTACCGGCCCAGGGGCCTGAATTCCGGTCACTGATGACCTGGGGGGCCGAAGGGTCTGCCCCGGCCCTGGCCCCTCCCCGCCCCTCCCCCAGCTCCAATTTACTTAAAATTCATAAGAGGCATCCATACAATCAAATATAATCTTTTACTAAGGGGAAATGCAGGGTGGGAATTCATAAGAGGCATCCATACACAATTACATAATAATAACATAAAGGTTAGCCTACCTTCCCAAACGCGCAGGATCCAGGAGTAGCCGGACCACGAGCAGAGGCGACGACCGACCGAGGCAGCAGCCGAGAAGGTCCAAATCGCATCTGCATGGGCCGCAGATTTCGCCAACAGGAGTATCGCGATACTACGGAAGCCCCATGGGATTTCGCTCGCAACTCAGGCGTGATCTCACATTGAGAGCGAAATCCCCGGTGGCTTCCGTAGTCTCGCGATACTTGCTCCGGAACCCGGAAGTGGGTAATTTTTTAAAATATTTTTTTATTTTTATTAAAAAGCTTAGGGGGCCGCAGGGAAGGGGCTGGGGGGCCGTATACGGCCCCCGGGCCGCCAGTTGGACAGCCCTACCCTACTCGAACGAAGTCCTCCATTGTGGCCCAAGAGAGGCCTCTGGAGAGTCCAAGGCAACCATGCCCGGATTACCCATAAGGCCAATGAGGCCATGGCCTAGGGGCGCAAGCTGAGGGGGGGGGCAGATCATGGACCAAAAAATCCCAAAACTGGTCTGCACCCCTCTTTCCCCCTTTCTCATGCCCCTCCTCACTCCTTCTCCCGGCAAAGTCTCTGCTCCGTCCCCTCCGTCTCTCTCTCTCTCTCTCTCTCTCTGTACGCGTTCTCTCTCTCTTGCTCTCTTTCTCGCGCACGCTCTCTCTCTCATGTGCGCCTTTGGAGCGAGTTTGCACCCGCTGCGCTCCCCCCAAGCCTCCCCCCAAGGAGACCTTCAGAGCACAGCGGAGCTTTCCAGGTAGCAGGAGGTTGGCTTAAAGGTTGGCTTAAAGGGGGCGTAATTCCAAACTCTGGCCTAGGGCGCAAAAAAGTGTTAATCTGGGCCTGAAGGCAACCATTTTCCTTTCATTTCCCAGCCTTAGCCAAACTAGTCTGTGCCACCTGGAACAATAAGTAGATAGGGTTGGGCATTTCCCCGAATTCCTCAGTGCCATTCTTGGCTCAGGCATGCACATAAAATGTGAGCTTCTGGGAGAAATAAGTACGATTTAACGTCAGTTTTCATGCATTTTTAAAAAGAAATAGGGAAAGGGACACAATGGACTTACGATTATGATGGAACAGATGTGAAATTGAGAGGGCCTGGAAACAGAACACTCCAGCCATCCGTTGCTCTGTCTCTCGGCATTACTTCGCGAACGAAGATTCTTAGGAAGGACTCATCCCACGCTTTTTACAAGCGCATTGGTGACTAAAAAAGGCCAATCTGAGATAGGCAAGTTTGGTTGCAGAAAGCACAGCAGAAAGTCTCATTGGGTGATGTTGTTTCCAAGTTGCGGTTCTTTCTGCGTTGTCGTTCCTCTTCGAGACCCGTTCAGCGTGTCTTCTCGAAAGAGGCCGCAGCATTGTGGATAGTGCGCCTCCATGCCTCCCGATCTGAGGCCAGGGTGGAGCATTGTTGGTGATCAATCTGGCCGAGTCTGAGATGTTGTCTCAGGGATCTCTTTTTGGGTGCGCCTCTCTTGCGCTGACCCGTGGCGGGTTCACCATAGAGTAGTATCTTTGGGAGGCGGTGGTCCTCCATCCTAGAGACGTGCCCTGCCCAGCGCAGCTGTGTTCTCAATAGCATGGCCTCAACGCTGGTGATCCCTGCTTGCTCAAGGACAGCAACATTCGTCACATAGTCGGTCCAGTGTATATTTAGGATTGTGCGAAGACAGCGCTGATGAAAGCGTTCGAGGAGTCGTAGGTGTTGGCGATAGGTGACCTATGTTTCAGACCCATAGAGGAGAATAAACAGTACCACAGCTCTGTACACACTGATTTTGGTGCTTTGCCTCAGGTGCTTGTTGCTCCAGACTCTTTTGTGAAGCCTTCCAAATGCACTCTATGTCTTTGCTAAACTGTGATCTATCTCTTTGTCAATCTTGGCATCTGAAGAGATGATGCTTCCCAGGGAGGTGAACTGCTGAACGGACTTAAGCACAGATGTGCCTATGCTGACGTGGGGATGGCGGTGTTCTTCCTGTGGTGCGGGCTGGTAGAGGACTTCCCTTTTCTTCAGGCTGACTTCCAGCCCAAACAGCTCTGCAGCTGTTGCAAAGCAGGATGTTAGGCGCTACAGAGCTGCTTCTGAATGGGCGACAAGGGCAGCATCGTCAGCAAAAAGCAGCTCACAGACTAGATAGTTTAGAAGAGTCTTAGTGTGAGCCTTCAGATGGCTTAAGTTGAACAAGCTGCCATCAGTACGATAGCGTATATATATGCCGCCTTCTTCTTCGAGGTCTGCCGTAGCCCTTTGGAGCATCATGCTGAAGAAGATTGTAAATAGGGATGGTGCAAGAACACAACCTTGTTTCACTCCATTAGTTATTAGAAAGGGCTCCAAGTACAGTCATTATAAATAACTAGCTGTACCCGGCCACGCGTTGCTGTGGCGTAGTCTGTGGCAACCCCCTTTGACCCTCATGCTGGAAAAGCACAATCAAAGGACCCCTGACAGATGGCCATTCAGCCTCTGCTTGATAACAATAGGAGACCTTTACCAGTTAGATCAGGAAGAGTTGGGATTTGGACCTTGCTATTGTTTTATTAAAGTCCTTATCCTGTATTCCCAGGCCTGGGCCAACTTGGGCCCTCCCTCTTGCCCTCCAGGTGTTTTGGACTACAACTCCCCCGATTTCTTATAGCTTGCCAGGACTGACTTGGGGCATAGACCCCTGATGACCAGTTGAATATACTGGGTGGATTTTGGGTGAATTGCCATTCATTTTGGAAGTTGCAGTTCACCCACATCCAGAGAAACTGTGAGTCCCCTCTCCACACCCCCCCCCCCATGACAACGGACTAGACTGAAACACAGAGAACCCTCATGACCATCTGAGCATATTGGAGGGGTTTGGGTGGGGAATTGACCTTGATTTTGGGAGCTGTAGTTCCCCCGCATCCAGAGAAACGGTGGAGGATGAGGAAGAGAGAGATAAGGGCCTGGCTTGGCTGTCCTGCCACTCCCAGAATGCAAGGCCAGGCCTGCCACCCCCCCCAATTATGGTGCGTAACATGGCTTCTTCCCTGCCCCCCCCCTCCCTGCATGTCCCTGGCCCCCATCAGGCCACCTCCACACGAAGCCACGGCAAAGGAGGGTGGCGGAAGGCAGGAGGGAGGAGACGGGGGCTTACGTCCTTTCGGCTGCCTCGGAGAGACAGAGAGGCAAAGTTGCCATGGAGCCAGGGCATCTTTCGGCGGCCCCGGAGGCAAGGGAGCCATGGAGCCAGGGCATCTTTCGGCGGCCCCGGAGAGAGAGGGCTGACTTGAGCCCACTGCCAAGCCGCTCTGCCTCCTCCCCCATTGGTCAGGCAAGAGGCAGGCATGGCCTTTGCAAATGTGGAGGACGTTGAGGAGGTGAGGCTGGCTCCAGGAGGCCTCCCGGCTGTGGCCGACATAGGCTGGGCCACAAGACGTTGGAGGAGCTCTCTTGGACGCACGTGCTCACCCCTACGTATGTGCGTGACCTGTTCTCCTTTTTTAGGTTTTGTAAGTTGTTTTTAGGGTTTTTTTTCTTTTTTAATTGTTTTTGGTCACACCTCGCTTTGTGAGGCGTTTACTTGCCAAATTTGGTGTGCCTGCGTTCAGTGGTTTTGTTGTTTTTAAGCCACTTATGACGACATGAAGATGTTTATATATATAGATTACACACATTACGCATGCACACAGGGATGCATACGTCCTCCATCTCTTTCTTCCAATCAATTGAATCAGGAGCATGGGTAGACATTTCTGAAAATGGCAGAGGGAGGCTCCTTCTTGTATTATTCAAGTACAGTTCCGTAAAGTATGATTTTAGATATTTTGTGGCTTTCTTATCATTGGGTCCCATTCTCTTCTGGTCTGAATTCATTGTGCTCATGATGACCTTTTGAAGTAGCTTGGGATGTTGATACTTTAAGGAGACCTTTCCTGAGAATGTACTGTAGGTTTTCATGCATTTTTGACATTGGTAGACAGTCCACCTTTTGCAGGCGTATAACAGGGTTGGGAGGGCAATAGCTTTATAAACAAGCCCCTTGGTCTCCCTACAGATGTCCCGATCCTCAAACACTCTCTGCTTCATTCGGGAAAATGCTGCACTCGCAGAGCTCAGGCGATGTATTTCAGTGTCAATGTTGACTTTTGGAGAGGTGGCTGCCAAGGTAGCGGAAATGGTCAACATTTTCTGGTACCTTCTGGAAGAGTGGCTGGCCAATCAGAGTCCTTTATGCAAATAATCCCACAGTGGGAGCCAATCAGAAAACTGCCCCATATCCTTCCACCCTCCGCACACATACACACGTACATACATACATACATACACACATTGACTTTTATTATATATACAGATTATATTAATAGATATAATTTATGAATATGTTTATGATGCCTTTGTATACGTTGTGATGTATAAGACTATATTTTCGCCTTAACAGTTCCCACGTTCAATGTGTTTTTATTATTTTCAATTTTTTTCTGCTTTTAATCTGAAAATGTTTTCGATTGATTTTGAACATCACCCTGCGACAATCAAAGCCAAGACCCAAGTATCTCAATGAATAAAATAAATCCTCTGCACGCAGCATTTAGAAAGTGCTTGCTGCATTTCTCAGCCGCAGCTGGTGCTGGGAAGTACAGTTCCCAAGGGCAATATGATCAGTCACATGCGTGCCATACCATCCACACATGTGTACCAACATTAGTAAACAGCTGTGTTTGTTCTCCCCCGCCCAGTGCTAGGAAAGCCCATATATACTGAGCTAATGCAGAATTAACCTGCAGGGAGTTCACACATCACTAGTTAAGAGAGTGACTTCCCATCCTTAGACATTGTTTGGGTTCTAGAGGTGAGACAGTTTGGGGTGAAAAGAAGCATGAAAAGAGGCCAGAACTTCTATCAGGATCAGATGGGGGTCTAGTTCTCACCATTTCTTTTCAGCCTGGCCAGTCATAAGGGATGGTGGACCTTGTCATCCATCAAAATATGGATGTCTCAAGTTTACTGGCCAGTTATGAGGGATGGTGGACCTTGTAGTCCATCAAAATATGGATCTCTAGAGCAGTTTTACTGGCCAGTTATGAGGGATGCGTGGACACTTTAACATTAAAAATTTGGGGGCACACCACCAACCAAAATGACACAAAATGACACTCTAGCACAGTAAAGAACGGATGGGGACCTTGTAGTCCATCAAAATGGGATCAGCTGCTGGGAGTTACTGGCCAGGGGGGGGGGATGGTGGAGCCATGCCCCGCCCCCTACCCAAAATATGGATGTCTCCCAGCAGCTGCTCTAGCCTTGAGGGCATGCCAAGCCAACGGTGCCAGAGCCAGCAAAAAGCTGGAGCAGCTGCTTTATTGCCAAAGCCGAGGGATGGGGCAGAGCCAGTAGTCCATCAAAATATGGATCCCTCCCCCAGCTGGCCAGTTATGAGGGATAGCCATGCTTGCCCCTCCCCAGCTTCAGCCTCCTACAGAGGACATGAGCGTTATAAGGGAGTGGGCGGACCTTGTCCACCATCTAAAGCGAGCTCAAGTTTACATGGTGGGAGTTATAAGGGATGGAGGCTGGCTGGGAACAAAAGTTTACTCCCCCTTATTTTTCTTCGCCACTGCCCTTGTTCCTCCTCCCCTCCCCAAGCAGCAGGAGTTCGGCTGGCCAGGGGGAGGAAGGGGGCAGAGAGCTTTTCTCGTCCAGCAGGAGGTCCGTCTCATTTACTGGCCAGTTATAGTGATGCCACGGCACACTTGTTGTCCATCTAAAAGACTGCTCTAGAGTTTTACTGGCCAGTTATGAGGGATGGTGGACCTTGTAGTCCATCAAAATATGGATGTCTCGAGTTTTACTAGCCAGTTATGAGGGATGATGGACCTTGTAGTCCATCAAAATATGGATGTCTCGAGTTTTACTGGCCAGTTATGAGGGATGGTGGACCTTGTAGTCCATCAAAATATGGATCTCTAGAGTTTTACTGGCCAGTTATGAGGGATAGTGGACCTTGTTGTCCATCAAAATATAGATGTCTCAAGTTTACTGGCCAGTTATGAGGGATGGTGGACCTTGTTGTCCATCAAAATATAGATGTCTCAAGTTTACTGGCCAGTTATGAGGGATGGTGGACCTTGTTGTCCATCAAAATATAGATGTCTCAAGTTTACTGGCCAGTTATAAGGGATGGTGGACCTTGTTGTCCATCTAAATATAGATGTCTCAAGTTTACTGGCCAGTTATAAGGGATGGTGGACCTTGTTGTCCATCAAAATATAGATGTCTCAAGTTTACTGGCCAGTTATAAGGGATGGTGGACCTTGTCATCCATCAAAATATCGATCTCTAGAGTTTTACTGGCCAGTCATAAGGGATAGTGGACTTTGTTGTCCAGCGAAATATCGATCTCTAGAGTTTTACTGGCCGGTTGTGAGGGATGGTGAACCTTGTCATCCATCAAAATATGGATGCGAAAATAGGTGAACTACAACTTCAAACTTCAAAGTCAATGCTCCTTTGAACAAGGGGTATTCCCAGACACTCTAAAGGAAGCTGTAGTCCGCTCCCTGTTGAAAAAACCAAGCTTAGACCCTGCAATTCCTGCCAACTATCGACCAGTCTCTAACCTTCCCTTTCTGGGTAAGGTGATTGAGCGGGCAGCATTTGGGTAACTACAACAGTTTATAGACAACACTGCCGCCCTGGATCCCTTTCAATCTGGCTTCCGCCCTGGCCATGGGACAGAGACAGTACTGGTCGCCATCACTGATGACCTTTGCCGCCAGCTTGACAGGGGGATCGGCGCTGTTGGTGCTCCTCGATCTCACTGCAGCGTTTGATACTGTGGACTATGATCTACTGATCTACCATCTCGCCATGTCTGGAGTCCGCGGCCTGGCCCTTAAATGGCTTGACTCATTCCTCCGAAATCGGAAACAGCGCGGGGAGTATTTGGACCAAGCTTCTGAAAGTTCCCCCCTTGTGTGTGGAGTCCCTCAGAGTGCAATTTTTTCACCCCTACTTTTTAACATCTACATTTGACCGCTGGCCAGTCTGATAAGGAGTTTCGGGCTGGAGTGCTACCATTATGCCGATGATACCCAGTTACTTCTGCGCCTGGAGCCTGGAGTCTCTGAAATACCGGACAACTTCATCTTATGTCTGGAAGCGGTGATGAAATGGTTGCGCGCTAGTAGGCTAAAAGTAAATCTGGTAAAGACCGAGATCCTGTGGCCGGGCAGCCCGACAGGAGTAATGTACCCTCTGCCCTTTCTTGACGGCGAACCCCTATGTCCATCTACCTCTGTCAAGAGCCTGGGCGTTGTTCTAGACCAGAGCTGTCCAACTGGCAGCCCGGGGGCCGTACACGGCCCCCCAGCCTGTTGGACACGGCCCCAGCTATGCCCCCGGCCGCCATTTTTAAATTTTTTCTCCGTGCCGCCGCTGCGAGATCGCAGGGGCGGGGGAGGGAGGGGAGGAGGCGGGGCAGGAGACAGAGGGAGCCAGCTCCTCCTCCCTGCACCACCCTCTTCTTCCCTCGCTGGGCGCCGATGCAAACCGGTTTGCATCGGCGCCGGTGAGAGGGACAAGGGGCGGTGGGGGAGGAGGAGCCAGGTAGGGAGGCGTGCCTAAAGAGGAGGAAGGCAAGCGCTTGCCTTCCTCCTCTTTAGGCACGGCTTCTCCCGTTCTGTCTCTCCCACCGGCGCCCTGATCAGTGCGCCGGTGAGAGAGGCAGAACAGGGGGAGGGGGCTGGCGTGACACTAGGAGGGGAGGGAGAAGCCATGGAGGGCTCCCTTGGCTTTGCCTTCCCTCCTAAGGGTCACGCCAGCCTCAGAAGCGGAATCGCCGCTTCTGAGGCTGGCGTGACACTTTAGGAGGAGGGACCAGGGGCGTGGCTGGGGGCGTGGCTGGGGGCGGGGCTGAGCGCCCCCCCCAGGTCTTCAGTGACTGGAAGTCCGGCCCTAGGTCCAGTAGAAGTTGGACAGCACTGTTCTAGACTCATCCCTGTCAATGGAGACCCAGGTTGCCACTGTTAGCAACCAGGCCTTCTTTTATCTCCGCCAGGCGAAGCGGCTAGCACCATACCTCGCAAGGGAGGTCTTGGCGACAGTCATTCATGCCACGGTGACATCTAGACTGGACTATTGCAATGTGCTATTGTGAAGACGATCCGTTTGACTAACTGGACAGGGTGGACCTTCTTTTAAAATCCCACCGCTGTCGCCAGAATATGTAAGGGACACAGCTTACAGCTGCCACCACTCGTGAGGAAAGACTTCTGTTGTTTCTACTTCCTGCCACCAGGTCAGTTTTCCCACTGACCTTTCGATTACTATGTCAGGGCAGGGAACCCAAACTCCCACTGACAGTATTTATTAAATTTTGCTGCCACCATTCACTATTCTTGGCTACCCACTGGTAAGAATTGGATTTAGAGGCCAATTACGAGAGGAGATATCTTTGCTTAAAGAACTGTAAAGTTTATTCAAACAGTGTTCTAAGCGTGGAGGTTTCAGAGTTCAAAGCTTAGGTGGTTGCAATATCTTCTCAGAGACACGTATCTTAAGGTTACAATACACTAACTATGGAGATACAACTTAACACTATATAGCTGTACTTCTAGAACCAATAACTCAGCAGTCTTTAGCTGCTAGTCCTTTTAAACTCAACTGCTCTCCCAGCAGTTCAAACACAGCTTTCATTCTACTCTTTCACAGAGTAGAGACAGAGTCCCGTTTAAAACCGCTGACAACTGGCTAAAATGGACTCTCAAAATCTCCACACACCCTCTCTCCTTCCACGTTCCTGCCAACTGCCAAAGTTTGAATATGAAGCCTCTAAGGCCAGTTGCAGGCTCCGCCTCCTGTTTCCACGGTAACAGAAACCTCTTGGAGGTTTGGCACGCTAATATCGCTGTTAACCCTTTAGGGTTTGCTAAGTTTTTTACCCTTTCAACCCACATACATATATATAAACTAGCTGTACCCGGCACGCGTTGCTGTGCCCTGTTTTGGAGATGCGAGGAAGTCTGAGTATGTAAGGGTTGGAGTTGTTAGTTATGGTGTTGTTGGGGTCATGGCTGTGTTTTTGTGGGTTGTTTTGGTGGCTGGGATGTTGGAGTCCTGTGGAGTTGTTGTTGTGTGGTGTTGGTGGCGTTCTGCATTGCTTGTGGATATACAAGGTTTTTTGTCTTTCCGTCTGCTGTGTTGATGTAGAGGTTGATGTGTGTGTGGGTGGGGTACTTTGGAAGTGAGTGGAGGTACTAGAAATCCCATTATCCATGGTGTGTCCTCCTCTAATCTGCAGTTGGATGGAGTGTGGGTCATGGGAGGCATTGTTTGCCAAGTTTGGTCTTTATCGGTCTTGGTTCTGGGACACAGTGGTCTGTGGGGAATGATGGGTTTTGAAGTACTACAAATCCCATTATACATGGAGGTACTTCGAGTCCCATAATCCATGGCCCACCCTCCTCCAAACTGTAGTAGAATGTAGTGTGGGTCATAGGGGCTCTGTGTGCCAAGGTAGGTTACTGTAAATTCAGGCCATACACAGTGTCCCATGAGCTGAGGCCTAGTCAGGAACAGCAAGTTATTGAAGCCTTACTGTCAATTCAGGCCATACACAATGTCCAATGAGCTGAGGGCTAGTCGGGAGAATCAAGTTAATGAAGCCTTACTGTCAATTCAGAGCGTAAACAGCATTCCATTAAGTGAGGCCTAGTCAGGGAAATTAAGTTAATGAAGCTTTACTGTCAATTTTGGGCGTGGTCTGCGATTTGTAGGGGTGTAAATTTTCTGTGGGAAGTGAATTGGGTGTTTGTGTTTGTGCCTCAGCCCTTTGCCTTATCCTCCTCTGACAGTTTATTATGGGTCGGAATGTTCATGTTGGCTGGCCAGTACAGGAGTTATGCAAATCCGCCCTTATTGGCAGCCAATCATGTTGTCAGAATGTAGAGGCTGGGGGAGTCGTTGGCAGCCCTGGAGGATGCTGGGAAATGTAGTTTTTTTACTCGTTGTTTTGGGGGCCTTTAGGTTTTGGGGGAAGTTTCTTTGCTACAAACGTACCTTGTCTGAGGCCTATTTCTGTTGGCAAGTTTGGTGTCTCTGCATTGTAAGGTTTCTCTGTTTGGGACGGTCGTTCCATGACGACTCTTCCTTTATATATATAGATATCCACCATATTCAAAACCTGTAACAAAGAAATATAACTTCACCACAGCTATACACTGGTCTTCCTAGGTCTGTGACTCGGAAGATCCACATTGTCCAGAACGTGGCAGCTAGGCTGCTTACACTAACACCCTTGAAATGCCGTATAGCGCCAGCTCCCCAACAGTTGCATTGGCTGCCAACAGAATATCGGAGTCTTTATAAGACACTGGTCCTGACGTTTAAGGCCCCGTATGGCCAGGGTCCGATATATCTCAGAGACCGCTTTTCCCCTTGTGGCCATCAGTGGTCACTTAGACCCTCCCAACGCAATCTGGTTTACATTCCAGGCCCCAGAGAAGCACGTCTTACTACCGTAGTACGAGGCATAGGGCCTTTTCTATCTCTGCCCCAGCACTGTGGACCTCATTGCCTCCGTATATGGGAGCAATGTGCGACCTGCGCCCTTTCACCCAGGCTCTCAAGACCTAGCTTTTCAGTAGAGCATTTGAGATGTAATTTTAACTTCTATTTTCATGTTTTATCCTGTTTCTGTGTAAATCGCCTGGAGCATCTTGATGGAGGGCGATTAATAAGAAATAAAGTGATGATGATGATGATCCTTCAGGAAGGTATTGAGGAAATAAATACTTAAGCCTTGGTGGCTTTGGTTTTAGCTTGCAGCTAGGCAAAGCACTACAATTCAGGATCACTCAGTGGAACTGGCTTCCCATTGTTCGGGAAATATGGAATCGATTGGCATAGGAGGCTGTGATGACTCTTGGCTTAAATGGCTTTGCAAAAGCATTGGATGGATTCCTGGAGAATTGCTTTGTGGCTATTAACCATGATCGCTTTGAATGGGATGTCAGCCACCGGAGGCAATATACCTGTGATTGCCCATCGCTGGAGACAAATGACAGGGTTGGCGAGCGTTGGCTTCTTCTGCTAAGCAGTAGGTCTTCCTCAATTATGAACTATCTTCTGGACCTTAGTTCTGAACGCATGGTTATGGTTAACCAGCTGAACCCAAATGACTCATCATCCTGGAGAGAAGAGTTTAGTGGGGGTCTTGTCCTGGGCCTAGTGCTATTCAGCGTCTATATCAGGGGTCGGGAACCTTTTTGACTCAGAGAGCCATGAAAGCAAAATATTTGGAAATTTATTTAAGTGAGAGCCATATCTATCTATATATCTATCTCTGTATATAATAAAAGTCAGTGTTTGCGGCGGGAGGTGCGGAGGGACGGAGGAATATGTGGCAGCGTTTTGATTGGTTGCCACTTTGGGAATATTTGCATAAAGGACTCTGATTGGCCAGCCTCAGAACTCCAACATTCTAAGGCATCGGACAGAGGGGATTGGTTGCCCCTGAGGTAGTATTTGCATAAAGCACTCTGATTGGCCATCTACATTCCAACATTCTAAGGTGACGCAGAGGGAAAAGGGAAGGCCTCAGGCAGTCAGTCACTGCAGCCCACAGCAATGACGGATCAGGACCAAACTCGGCACACAGGGGACCAATGGCCCACTTCACAACCTGGCGTTGTTTAGGTCAGGATGGGCCACAAATGATGGGATTTGCAGTACCTTCACCTGATTCACTTCCCAAACAACACTGTAGCCCCTATAAATCACAGACCAGGCCCAAAATTGACAGCAAGGCTTCCTTAACTCGATTTTCCTGACTTGGCCTCAGCTCATGGGATATTGTTAGGCTTCCTCAACTTGATTTTCCTGACTAGGCCCCCAACAATGAAAGAACAAGACCAAACTTGGCACACAGACACCCCAACATGCACCCTACATCCAGGTGCAGTTTGAGGGAGGATGGACCATGGATGATGGGACTTGCAGTACTTTAATTGACTTCCTTAGAGCACTGCGGCCCACACCAACGATGAATCAGTACCAAACTTGGCACGCAGAGGCCCAACGCCCCAGTTTACACACCTGGTGCGGTTTACGGCAGGGTGGCTCATAAATCATGGGATTTGCAGTACCTTCACCTGATTCATTTCCCATAGAACATTACAGCCCCTACAAATCACAGACCAGCCCCAAACTTGGCACACAGAGTACCCATGACCCACTCTACATCCTGGTGCAGTTTTGAGTGGGATGGACCACGGATGATGGGACTTGAAGTACCTTCACTCACTTTCTGAGACCGCTGCAACCCTCATCCAATGACTGATCAAGACCACACTTGGCACACAGAGCCCCCGTGACCCACTCTACATCCTGGTGCAGATTGGAGAACGGGGGACCATGGATGATGGGACTTCCAGTACCTTCCCTGACTTCCAGAGACCGCTGTGACCATCATCCAATTACTGATTTATAGTAAACCTACAATCAAAGAGCACTCTGAACGCCACCAATGATGGAATTGAACCAAACTTGGCACACAGAACTCCCATGACCAACAGAAAATACTGGAAGGCTTTGGTGGGCATTGACTTTGAGTTTGGGAGTTGTAACTTGGTGCACATTTTGGTATACATTGGCCTTGAGTTTTGGAGTTGTATGTAGTTCACCTACACACAGAGAGCACTGTGGACTTAAACAAAGATGGATCTGGACCAAACTTGGCACGAGTACTCCGTATGCCCAAATGGGAATACTGGTGAAGTTTGGGGAAAGTAAACTTGATGTTTGGGAGTTGTAGTTGTTGGGATTTATAGTTCACCTACAATCAAAGAGCACTCTGGACTCCGCCAATAAATGAATTGAACTAAACTTAGCACACAGAACTCCCATGACCAAAAGAAAATACGGGAAGGGTTTGGTGGGCATCGACCTTGAGTTTTGGAATTGTAGTTCACCTACATCCAGAGAGCACTGTGGATATGGACCAAAGTTGGCACGAATACTCAGTATTTTGCAAGAAAGTCAAGACCTGGCTGTTTGAGCAGGCATTTGCAGATGAAATATAAAGGTTTCATTAGATATATGGAATGACGACGATGTGACGGAAACTTATTTCAACATGACGCTGAGACTGCAATTGTATGTTTTTAATTGTTAATTTGTTGTTATATGGTTATTTTTTTGGTTTGTTGCTTGTGTTGTATTGCGGGCATAGACTGCCTTGTGTAAACCGTCCCGAGTCACCTTCGGGCTGAGAGGGGCGGTATAGAAACGTGACAAATAAATAAATAAATAAATAAATAAATAAATAAATAAATAAATGCCCAAATGGTAATACTGGTGAAGTTTGGGGAAAGTAAACTTGATGTTTGGGAGTTGTAGTTGCTGGGATATATAGTTCACTTACAAGCAAAGAGCATTGTGAACTCCACCAATGATGGATTTGAACCAAACTTGGCACACAGAAGTCCCATGACCAACAGAAAATACTGGAAGAGTTTGGTAGGCATTGACTTTGAGATATGGAGTTGTAGTTCACCTGCATCCAGACAGCACTGTGGACTGAAACAATGAAGCATCTGGACCAAACTTGGCACAAATACTCAATATGCCCAACTGTGAACACTGATGGAGTTTGGGGGGAAATAGACTTTACATTTGGGATTTGTAGTTGCTGGTATTTATAGTTCACCTACAATCAAAGAGTATTCGGAACCCCACTAACAATAGAATTGGGCCAAACTTCCCACACAGAATCCCTATGACCAACAGAAAATACTGGGGCACACCACCAACCAAAATGACACAAAATGACACTCTAATGTCTTTATACATTCAGTGTGAAACCTGAGCCTGCTTTGATGAACACAACATAGATATCCTGGCAGGAATGGCAGAAAGACTTCCCACAGAACTCCCATAACCAAGAGAAAATACTATAAGAGTTTGGTGGGCATTGGCCTTGGGTTTTGGAGTTGTAGTTCACCTATATCCAGAGAACACAGTGGACCGAAACAATGTTGGATCAGGACCAAACTTGGCATGAATACTCAATATGCCCAAATGTGAACACAGATGGAGTTTGGGGAAAATAGACCTTGACATTTGGGAGTTACAGTTTCTGGGATTTATAGTTAACATACAAACAAAGAGCATCCTGAACTCTTGCAACAATGGAATTGAACCAAACTTGGCATATTGAACTCTCATTACCAACAGAAAGTACTGAAAGGGTTTGCTTGGGAATTGCCCTTGAGTTTGGAAGTTGTAGTTCACCTACACCCAGAGAGCACTGTAGGCAGGAGGGGGAAGAAAGGGTATTGGAGGTTCCAATTTCCCACGACTCACCTGATGATCGCTCACGGCACATTGGTTGGGAAAAACTGATCTGGGTGACCCCTCTGACACCCCCTCGTGACCTCACCCTGACCCCCAGGTGGAGAAGCACTGCTATAGGGTCTCTTCCAGTTCGATGATTCAATGACTTTCTGGCCTCCTGGTAGAGGAGAAGTGCAAACAGTTCCCCTGATTCTTCAGATCAGGTTCATTGGATTCTACATTAACATCCTTCTGGAGTAAAGGGAAGAGGGGGGTTGGATCAGCCTTTCTAATGAAGGGGGAAGCAGATCCCATCATACTGAAGCCTCCTGCTGGGTTCCAACTGAGCTCCTGTTGGGCAGCAGGTGTGAACTCTCACGGTTGGCCCTGACGGTTATTAGGCAATGATAAGAAGGGCAAATGTAAGGTGTCATCTCCCGCTGGTAGGTCAGCAGTCGCAGGATGGAATGCTCCTTGGAGAACATGATACACTTAGCGCCTCCATCTCAGGGTAAGAGATGCTCCTTTTTAATAGACTTTCCAACTCTGGGGAAAGGAAGGTGGAGGCAGAGTCTTGCTACTGAAGAGGCTTATCTCAATTTCAGTGCTATACGTTACTTCCTTAAAGGCAATCAGAGGTCATTTAGTAATCATCTGAATCATCACCAAATGACTCATTTATTTATTTATTTATTATTAATTAATATTATCAATTTATTATTATATAATTTTAATTACATATAACTAGCCGGCCCCTGCCACACGTTGCTGTGGCTCAGTCTGTGTGTATATATTTGTTTATACGTGTATATATGTGTTATTGTGTGTATATGTGTATATATATATATATATGAGGGGGAGGTTGAGCATGCATTGCAATGGTTTTTTAGGTGTGTTGGCTTTTTAAGTCTCTTCTGCTGTGTATACATCTATCTATCTATCTATTGTATATAATAAAAGTCAGTGTTTGTGGGCGGTGGTGTGGTGGTGCGACAGGAGGAATATGTGCCAGCGTTTCGATTGGCTGCCACTATAGGATAAAGGGTACTGATTGGCCAGCCTCAGAACGCCAACATTCTACGGCCCCAGACAGAGGGGATTGGTTGCCACTGAAATGGTATTTGCATAAAGGACTCCGATTGGCCAACCACATTCCAACATTCTAAAGTGTCTCAGAGGGAAAAGGAAAGGCCTCAGGCAGTCAGCCACTGAGGTCCACAGCAATGACGGTTCAGGACCAAACTTGGCAAACAAGGGACCAATGGGCCACTTCACAGCCTGGTGTGGTTTAGGGCAGGAGGGGCCACGAATGATGGGATTTGCATCATTCACTTCCCAAACAACATCATTCACTTCCCAAACAACACTGGAGCCCCTATAAATCACAGACCAGGCCCAAAATTGACAGCAAGGCTCCCTTAACTTGATTTTCCTGACTAGGCCTCAGTTCATTGGATATTGTTAGGCTCCCTCAACTTGATTTTCCTGACTACGCCCACAACAATGACAGAACAAGACCAAACTTGGCACACAGACCCCCCAAGGTGCACCCTACATCATGGTGCAGTTTGAGGGAGGATGGACCATGGATGATGGGACTTGCAGTACTGCAATTCACTTCCTTAGAGCACTGTGGCCCACACCAATGACGAATCAGGACCAAACTTGGCACACAGAAGCCCATAAACATCTAATAGGAACCAGCCTTGGCACACAATGCCTTCCTCAAATAACCCGGGCACCGCCTGGTCCTCAGCTAGTCTATATAAATAAAAATGTAATGTTTGTTTGTGGGATTGACATAACTCAAAAACCACTGGACGAATTGACACCAAAATTGGACACAATACACCTATCGCCAACAAGTGACCGTCACTCATAAAAACACTGAAAAACACAGTAGAAGGGACTGAAAAACCAAAACCTAAAAAATACATTACAACGCATGTATATATATACACACACATATATACACACAAAACACATATACACAGACTGGGCCACAGCAATGCGTGGCAGGGGACGGCTAGTATATGTATGTGTGTGGGTGTATAGTTTTTCGCATGTGTTGTCATGTATTTTTTTTGTGTTTTTTGGCTTTTTACATCTCTTCTGCTGTGTGTTTCAGTGTTTTTATGAGTGATGGTCACTTGTTGGCCTGATCGGTGTATTGTGTCCAAATGTGGTGTCAATTCGTCCAGTGGTTTTTGAGTTATGTTACTCCCACAAACTAACATTACATTTTTATTTATATAGGTTATGCATTAGTAATATTAATAATTATCATATCATTATATCATTATATATTATTATTGATTATTAGTATTTATTATTGTTAATAATTAATATTGGAAGTTTCAAGGATGCATGTAAACGCAGGCTTTAGAAAAACAGGTCCCTTGTTTGCAACACCGTCCAGCTTTCTGCTTTGAATTTAAAGCTCAGCTGCAATGTCATAAAACCATGAAACTTTATGCGGTTTGGGAAGAATTTTGTCAAGCTGACCTCTACAAAGAAAGAGAGAGAGAGAGAGAGAGAGAGAGAGAGAGAGTTTCTACTCTGTTCCTCTTTGATCTGCGCACAACCCTCCATTCGCCTTCCCTTCTTTATCGATCCCTTCGCCCTCCCTCTCTCCGCAGGGAGGAAACAGATTGTCCTTTGGCATAGGCTCAACCCACTCCATTTCCATATTTACTTATTTGATTTTTAAGCGGGGATAAACAAATTTCCCATCGTCTGTGTTTTTCTTGCCTGATTAATTCAGCCTGGCAAGCCACTCTTTCTGCATTCCAGTTGATGTATAGAGAAGCATCCTCCGTCCAAAAGAAATTTGTTCCAGGATCCGGGAATGGTTCTTTTGCCATATTTTGAGTGCCTTGAGTTTGCTTCCATTTTGTTTTCTCATTTCCTGTGCATTGCAATTTAAACAAAAAAATCCTACTATTTCTACTACTACTCTTTTTTTTCTTACCCGTCTCTCCTCAAGGCTCAAAGCAAGGCACAATATAGTTTAAACCAGGGCTGCTCAGGAAGTCGATTGCGATCGACTAGTCGATTCCAAGCCCATATAAAGTCGATCCCAGCGGATGGGGCGATTCTGCCCTCCGCACGCACCTGGGAAATGGATTCTCCTTGCCTGCGCGTGCGCTCTCTCTCAATCTCTTTGCTGCCTTCCTTCCTGCTGCATGCTTTCGTGAAGCAGGAAGTCCCCATCCCTTCCTGCTTCCTGCGTGTGCAGCAGGCCCCTCCCACACAGCTCCTGCTGCATGCGTGGAAAGGGCTTGCTGCACATGCAGCAGGAAGGGATGGAAATGGGAAGGGCCGCATCAGATGCGCAGGCGCAGAACCAGCTGGTTCCGTGCATACGCATTTAGTGCAGCGCGGATGTGCCATCTTCCACTGAAGCGGCAATTTGGAGTCCCAAAACTCCTTAGGCAGTAACTTTTACCTCAGGCGACGTCTCCGTGCGAGCACAGGGGCAGATGGATGACGCGACAATCTTTACTATGGTACAATGAAGCCAAACTTTATTTGCAGGACATCAGCTGATGGGTTCGGCCCGCAGAACTTGCTGCTAAGGGGATGGCGACAAACCCCTTTGTCCCGCCCTCTTTATGCCCGTTACTGGCTGGCATTCATGAACTCATTTCATTATCCAATTAAACAAAGCATTATTCTAGCATCTCACTCCTATTTGTTAAAATGCATGGCGTATGTATTAATTCTCTTTCCCAGGGTATGTTATCTACTTCTGATGCAGCGTGTTCTCAAAATGTTACATATCTATGCAGCTTCTCCCTAGCACTCACAGGAGGAGCCTCTAATTGCCATGTGCACAATATTGTAAACAAACGCACGTTGCTAGCTTTCGGCCTATCAGGGCCGCTCTTATCTAGAAGGCACATGATGTTCCCTGGCAAATCACTGCTTGTGCCTTGGTACCAATCAGAGTAGCTTATTCTCGTCATTATTACTTGGCAAGCTACCCCGGTATTCTGAAGCCTATACTGAGCAGCACTCTCTCCTGACATTATTTCTACTAAAAGCATCAATTTCCCCTTTACCACAGGGCCGGAAACTGAGAAGGGGCATTTGGCGGCTGGGGCCGGAGGCTCTGCCTCTGGCTGCTGGGCGCTCCTCCTAGTTTTCCGGCCTCGTGGAGCCGCTGTGGGCGGCTCTGGCTTGCTCGCGCTGCACTAGATGTGCATGTGCGGAACCAGATGGTTCCGCGCGTGCGCATTTGGTGCGGCGCGGGCAGGCCGCCTTCCACGAGGTCGGAAACTGAGAAGGGGTGTTTGGCGGCTGGATGCACCCCTGAATATGTGACGCCCCACGCGGGCGCGCAGTTCGCATAATGTAAGATCCGGCCCTGGCCAGATTCATTCTATTCTATGGTAACTTTGACTTCCAGATATTTTTTTTTAAAGGTGAATTTCCACCCTCTCTCGATACAAAAGTCGACCTTTCCAAAGTAGCACCAGTCCACCATTTAAAAATCTCCCGTTCCTTTCCTTTGGGGGAAACACAGATTTTTGTCGTCGGCGAGCTCTGCAAGCTGAGTCTTGGGTGTGAAGAGCCGTTTCCTCCTGCCAAGTTGGTTGAAGCTGTGCCAAATGAACTTTTGTAAAGAGTTATGTAGGCATTGGCATTAGAGCATTGCACGCACGCCTGTTCCCAATCACTCACGGGGAGTTATTTTGTAGTTAACCCCCATAAAGGACTCCGTGGCTGAAGCAAGGCCTGTCAGGTGTGCATTATTTAGAAGCCTTTATTATGATTTTATAGCCTGTCCTTGACAGCTGAGGAAAAAGCCCTGCACTTTAATCTTTCTCTCCCTTTGGTTTTTGGCAGAAAGGCCCCCACGTCGGGGGCTTTTGATTAATATGTAACAGAGATGCAATTCTCTGTAAAAATCTGTGGTGCTTTTGGAAGCCTGGAAAACAAACGGCACCACAATGGTTTACATCGCGGTCTATTGTAGTATATAGACACCATAAATAATGGAGAGGAGGCAAATATTGCTGCAGGCTTCATCTACATAACACATCTGAGCTTTCTATAATGTGTTCAACTTGTCACTTTTAGTACAGAGGCAAAGCGATAAAGCTAACAGCGGACGAAACCACACCAGCCTTGGCTTCCTCTGCTTCGTGGACCGTGCCTATTAAACAATCGTAGATATCACTTTTCAAAAACCGATTGAAATGTCGAGAGAGAGAGTTGTATTGTTGAAGGTTTCGTGGCTAGAATCACTTGGTTCTTGTAGGTTTTTTGGGCTATATGGCCATGTTCTAGAACAGGGCTGCCGAGGAAGTCGATTGCGATCGACCAGTTGATTCCGGGACCAAAGGAGGTCGATCCCAGGATGGGCGCTCTCAGGAGGGGGTGGAGCCAGGCACTGCCATCGTCAGCCTAGAGAAGCTGCTGGGAGCTCCAAAGCCAGAGGAGGGGGGGCTTGGTTTGGCCTGGATACACCCCCACTCTGGCTTCCGCTCTACCAGCAGCTTATCCAGGCTTGAGGCTGCTGGGAGTGCCAAGCCCCTCCCTCTCCCCTGGCTTCGGCACTCCCAGCAGCTTCTCCAGGATTGAGGATGGCAGTGCCAATCCAGCCTTGTGCTAGCTATGTGACCACTGGCTTGGCACTGCCATCGTCAAGCCTGGAGAAGCTGCTGGGGGCTCCAAAGC
Source organism: Anolis apletophallus (assembly GCA_030556195.1). NCBI lineage: Eukaryota > Metazoa > Chordata > Lepidosauria > Squamata > Anolidae > Anolis > Anolis apletophallus. Next base: position 3,449,601 of record JARBWK010000020.1, read on the forward strand.
CAGAGGGGAGGGGACGGAGCTTGGCGTGGCCTGGCTCCGCCCCCCTCGGGCTTCTGCTCTACCAGCAGCTTCTCCAGGCTTGACGATGGCAGTGCCAATCCAGCCTTGTGCTAGCTATGTGACCACTGGCTTGGCACTGCCATCGTCAAGCCTAGAGAAGCTGCTGGGAGCTCCAAAGCCAGAGGGGAGGGGGCAGGGCTTGGTGAGGCCTGGCTCCACCCCCACTCTGGCTTCCGCTCTACCAGCAGCTTCTCCAGGCTTGAGGGTGGCAGTGCTAAGCCAGCCTTGTGTTAGCTATGTCACCACTGGCTTGGCATTACCATCCTCAAGCTTGGAGAAGCTGCTGGGAGCTCCAAAGCCAGAGGGGAGGGGGCGGGGTTTGGCACGGCCTAGCTCCGCCCCTCCCTCTAGCTTCCGCTCTACCAGCAATTTCTCCAGGCTTGAGGATGGCAATGCCAAGCCAGTGGTGGCATAGCTAGAACAAGACTGGCTTGGCACTGCTGTCCTCAAGCCTGGAGAAGCTGCTGGTAGAGCAGAAGCCAGAGGGGGCAGAGCCAGGCTGCGCCAAGCCCCGCCCCTGCCTCCTCCCCTCTCCAGCCTTGAGGAGGTAGGTAGATCTTTCTGACTTGGTTTTATTATAAGTAGCTCGCATGCTGAAAAAGTGTGGGCACCCCTGCTCTAGAAGCATTGTCCCCTGATGTTTCGCCTGCATCTATGGCAGGCATCCTCAGAGGTTGTGAGGTTGGTTAGCATTTGATGGCCGGACAGTTTTTAGGTGTTGCATGACTGCATGGAATGCCGTTACCTTCCTGCCGGAGCGGTACCTATTGATCTACTCACATTTTGCATGTTTTCGAACTGCTAGGTTGGCAGAAGCTGGGGCTGACAGCGGAAGCTCACGCCGCTCTCCGGATTCGAACCTGCGACCTTTCGATCAACAAATTTTTAGCAGCTTAGTGGTTTAACCCACTGCGGCACCGGGGGCTCCAAATTGTGGTCAAATTTGACGGCAATTCATCCAGTGGTTTTAGAATTATGCTAATCCCACAAACGAACATTACATTTTTATTTATATAGATAACTACGAAAAACCGGGAATGTGGCACAGCTGGCTGGGTGTCACCTGCAGAAGATCTCTAATGACCAGAAGGTCATGAGTTCGAGGCCTGCCCGGGTCGGGGTTGTCAGTGCAAGAATGTATGACAAAGATGAGTTTAAAATGTTTTCTGTAAAAAGTGTCTATTTTCTGAGCTGTATTTGGTTAGGTGATTACAGGGTTAACTGGAGAAGTAGAAGAGTTCATGTCTGTGACGAAAGTAAAAGGTCCCAGATCTTCGACCTGTGGAATGTAAACTTTGTAGATAAGAACGCTGTCCAGTAGCCATTGTTTTATGCTGTGAGAGCCACGCTGTGAAAATGCTCCAGTATATGTTTGGTCTTCTTTATAAATAAAATGAACTTATGGTTCAGCTCTGGCTCTGCTGCTTTATCAATGATAGGGGTGAGCTCTCGACCAGTTGTGTAGCTCGTTGCTGACCTTTGCATCCCGAAAGACAGTTGCATCTGTCCTTGACGACGGTCCCTACCGTCCCAAAAAATTATGATCAGGCCCTTACTGCCGGTGCTTTCCAGAGCTTTTTCACGGACAAGATTCTGAGCTTCCGCCGGGATCTTCCGGCCACGATTGACACAGTAAAGGAACTCGAGACCCCGTGCCCTCCGCCGGCCCAGCCTCGACCGGTTTCGCCACTGGACGCAGATGCTGTTGATAAGATAGTGGCTGCAACCAGGCCTACCACCTGCTCCCTCGACCCGTGCCCCTCCTGGCTTGTTAGATCTTGCCTGGGGGCTACGTGGCCTCTGTTGAATATCGTAAACAGCTCCCTTGAGCAAGGAGTTTTTCCAGAGTGCTTAAAAGAGGCGGTGGTCGCTCCATTACTGAAGACCCTGCGGTTCCCTCCAACTACCGACCAGTGTCGAACCTTTCGTACCTGGGGAAGGTGGTTGAGAGGGCAGTAATGGAGCAGTTGCAGTCCTTCTTAGATGATGCAACATGGCTAGACCCCTTCCAGTCCGGCTTCCGTTCGGGGCACGGGACGGAGACTGTCCTGGTCTCCATCACAGACCAACTCCGCTGCCAGCTCGACCAAGGCGGGTCTGCGCTGCTCGTGTTATTGGACCTCACGGCAGCGTTTGACACGGTCGACCACAATCTTTTGACCCACCGCCTGGCCATGGCTGGAGTGAGGGGACAGCTCTGAAATGGCTGACCTCCTTCCTCCACCAGCGGTCTCAGCGTGTGAGGAGGGGCGAGGTGGTCTCCGAGGGCTCCCCATTAGTTTGTGGAGTTCCGCAGGGGGCCATCCTCTCCCCTCTGTTATTTAACATCTACATGCAGCCGCTTGCACAGCTGGTGCGGAGTTACGGGCTGGAGTGTCAGCAGTACGCTGATGACACCCAGCTCATCCTGAGGATGGAGGGCAGGCCGGGATCCGTCCCGATAATTTCCAACACTGCCTCGGCCATTACTGAATGGCTGCGAGCCAGTAGGTTGAGGGTGAATCCGGCGAAGACGGAGATCTTGTGGCTGGGTCGCCCGGGTGATGTGGATGTCCAGCTTCCGAGCCTGGACGGTGTGGCGTTATGCCCATCGTCTTCCATTAAGAGCCTGGGGGTCCACTTGGACTCCCAGCTGACCATGGAGGCCCAGGTCTCTATGGTCAGCAAGAGTGCTTTTTTTCATCTGCGACAGGCAAAGAGGCTGGCCCCCACGTCTCCCGGAACGACCTGGCCACGGTGATCCAAGCCACGGTCATCTCGAGGCTAGATTACTGCAACGCGCTCACGTTGGCCTTCCTCTGTCGGTGACCCGAAGCTCAGGCTAGTGCAGAACACTGCCGTCCGGCTCCTGTCTGGCACGCCAACAGGTAGCCACATAACACCCGTCTTGCAGGATCTGCACTGGCTGCCTATCGAGCACCGGATCACCTTCAAAGTGTTGGTTCTCACCTTCAAGGCCTTGCACGGTCTGGGGCCAGCGTATCTGAGGGACCGTCTCACCCCATACTGTCCTTTGAGATCACTACGGTCCAAGGACTCCAATCTCTTGGAGATTCCCTCGGCCAAATTTGCAAGACTGACATCGACCGCCCGGGGGCGTTCTCTGTTATAGCGCCCACACTATGGAACGCCCTCCCGGCCGAAACCCGAGCCATGAAGGACCTGCTCCCATTCAGGCGGGCCTGTAAAACCCACCTGTTTAAGCAGGCCTTTGGTGGGTAGGTCCTCCCCATGTCCCGCCTTTTGGCCGTTCGCGTTAGGACGATCAGCTGCCTATTGTTGAGTGATGCTACTGTTCTATTGTTTTATTGCGTTGTGTGCTCTTTTTAACTGTTTTAATTGTTTTATTGCCTGTTTTTATGCCTATCGGCTCTTGTAAGCCGCCGCAAGCCCCAGGGAGTCGGCGGCATAGAAGCCCTAATAATAAAATAAATAATAAAATAAAGTAGGAAATTCAGGTACCACTTGTGTGGAGAGGCTAAATTTAACTGATTTACAAGGGCATAAAATCTCCAGGAAATACACACGAAAAAGAATGAAGGAATGCGACAGCTCCTCCTGGTGACCAGAAGCTGGAATGTTAAATTGCCTCTATGTCTGTCTATATATGTTGTATGTCAAATGGCATTGAATGTTTGCCTGTATATGTTCATTGTGATCCGCCCTGAGTCCCCTGCGGGGTGAGAAGGGGCGGAATATAAATGATGTAAATAAATAAATAAATAAACCTGAAATGAAGATCACCTCTATGCCATGCGTAGACAAAAGCATAAAGTAGAGGAAAAGCAAGACATTTCCATCGATCGATGGATGTCTAAAGCCAGATACCCACGGGTCAATATATGCAAATGCCATTTAATGCAGTTCTACACTGACCCATCATCCCGAAGGCCGGATGAATCAGCTAAGATGATAGAAGTCCAAGACTTACGACGGAATGGATGAAGGAGTTCAATATATAAGTTTGAAGGAGAGAAGACTGATGCTTTATCTCGGCATGGTGCCGAATACATTTTGGAGGCATGGCCACCCCCAGTTCTTCTGTCTTCAGAAGCACATGCCCCAGATCTCCAGGGGCGTGCAAACCTTGGCTATCAGTGCAGCGCCATTGCTCTCTCGACTAGCATTTGGGCAGGCCTGGCTCAAAGCAGCTGGCTCCAGCTGGCTCCTCGTTCCTCTGTTAGCTTGTGGTGCCAACAACGCAGCCAGCGAATAAGTCATCCAAGTCGGGAGGCCTGCCGGTTATCAATACTTCCAAATCTTCCATTGGATTTTGTTTCAGTTGATTGAGATCCAGAGAACTGTGCCAAAGCCTGAAAGTCAGTCCCAATGAACCTGGTAGGAAGCAAAGGATCACATTCTCTTGTGAGGTTGTGTTGATTTGAGTGAAATCTTGGGTACCGAGATGGGAAATCAGCAACTACAATACAAGTGATTGGTGGTCACATTTTGGTTTTTTTTCGCGAACGAAGATTCAGGAAGGACTCATCTCACGCTTTCTACAGGCGTGTTGATGACTAAAAAGGCCAATCTGAGATAGTCAAATCCGGTTGCAGAAAGCACAGCAGAACGTCTCCTTGGGCGATGTTGTTTCCAAGTTGCGGTTCTTTCTGCGTTGTCGTTTCTCTTCGAAACTCATTCAGCGTGTCTTCTCGAAAGAGGCCGCAGCATTGTGGATCTTGGTGCTTTGCCTCAGGTGCTTGTTGCTCCAGACTCTTTTGTGAAGCCTTCCGAAAGCACTATATGCCTTTGCTAAGCTGTGATCTATCTCTTTATCAATCTTGGCGTCTGAAGAGATTATGCTTCCCAGGTAGGTGAACTGCTAAACGGACTTAAGCACAGATTTGCCTATGCTGTCGTGGGGATGATGGTGTTCTTCCTGTAGTACAGGCTGGTAGAGAACTTCCATTCTCTTCAGGCTGACTTCCAGCCCAAAGAGCTCTGCAGCTGTTGCAAAGCAGGATGTTAGGCGCTGCAGAGCTGCTTCTGGATGGGCGACATACTCTACTCAAAAATATCCTAAAATTGAGTATCCGCCACCTACCTTCAAAGACTATTTGGATATTCCACCATGCCGTGTTTCTTACTAGTCAGTCAAAATCACCTTTTGAGCCATTTGATGGCTCAAATGGATCAACAAATGTGACAATTTGATAATAACGGAAGTTAGGCCTCATAATATATGCTAAGTGTGGATTAGTTGTTCCCAATTAATACACAACTATATAAAAACAATACAATTAGCAATTAAAATTATAAAATACAAATCTCAGTGTCTCCGCCTAACGCCAGGACCCAGCCTGATGAGTGAGCAAGTGAGGGAGGGTGGGTGAGAAAGCGAGCGAGGGCTGCAAGGACAGCAGTGGCGGCAGAAGCAGGAGCCTGATCACCTCTTCCAGGCTCCTGCTTCTGCCACTGCTTTTGCCTTTGTGCCCCTCCCTCCCTCGCTCGCTTACTAGCTACTCACCAGGCCGGATCCTGGTGGCAAAACCAGGATTCAGCCCAGTGAGTAGTGAATGAGCGAGGGAGGATGCGTGGGTGAGGAAGTGAGGGACGGCCACAAAGGTGGAAGCAGCAGCCTGGATGAGGTGGCCAGGCTCCTGTTTCTGCCACCGCTGTTGCCCTTGCTGCCCTTGCTTACTCATTCACCCAGGCCCGGATTACCCATAAGGCCACCCTAGGCCATGGCCTAGGGGCGCAAGCCAAGGGCGGCGCAGTTCACGGACCCCCCAAAAATATGTGGAAACAAAACCGCAACGCGCGGCATGGAGATGACTTTCTCTCTCTTTCTCTCTCTCTTGGGGGAAGGCGGGGGGAGAGCGCGGCGAGGGGGCAGGGGAGGAGGAAATGGTGCCCCCCCTCTCCATCGCCCCCGCCCCCTTGTCAAGGAAGGAGGGCACGAGGAGGAGGAGGTGAAGGGAAGCCCCCAGGGCTGCTGCCAGGCATGTGCGGCACTCAGGAACATGGCGGAGGAGGCAGAGGCACTCACACCCTCCTGCCGCGCATGCCCGGCAGCGGCCCCGGGGGCGGGTCTTCCCTCCGCCTCATCCTCCTCGTGCCCTCCTTCCTTGACTCAAGGAAGGAGGGCGCGGTGAAGGAGGAGGCGGTGGAGGGAAGCCCCGCCCCTGGGGCCGCTGCCGGGCATGTGCGGCACCCCTTGTCAAGGAAGGAGCGCCTCTGCCTCCTCCGCCATGTTCCTGGGTGCCGGCTCCGAAAGGCCCAGGGGCCAGGAAGGGGCCTGGGAGCGGCTCCCTGGGCTCCTGCCTACCCCAGCTGCACAAGGGCGCTGAGCCGGGCCTGGGCGAGGCCCTGCTGGCCCTCCGCACGCAGCACATCAAGGAGGCTGACGGCATTTCCCGCTTCCGGGAACGCGGGGGGTTGGTGCCACTGCTGAGGGTCTTGGCTGGCGCCCCCAGGCCCCGCCGCACCCTCACCCTCAGCATCCTTGGCAACTGCTGCACCGAAGGCGGGAGCCGGGCACGCGTGCGCCAGCTGGGAGGCATCCTGCCCCTCTGTGAAAAAGGAGAGGCAGGTGGAAAGAAGAACATAAGAACATAAGAAGAGCCATGCTGAATCGGGCCTCAGCCCATCTAGTCCAGCATTCTGTGTCACACAGTGGCCCACTAGTTGTACACGGGGATCTCTAGCAGAAAGGAGGGCAAACCCCACACCTGCTCCCGACCCCCCACCACCAGTCCCCGGGGAAATCCTGCCTGCCACCGTCCACACAGAGGTTGCACTTGGATGTCCATTTCAGTAACTCCTGATTCCCTTGGTATCCATGAATCTGTCTAATCTTGCCTTGAAGCTGTCCAGGCTGACAGCTGTCACAACCTCCTCTGGAAGTGAGTTCCATAACCCAATGACCCTCTGGGTGAAGAAATATTTCCTTTATTAGTCCTAACTTTCCTACCTTGGAGCTTCAGGAGTGCCCCTAGTCCTAGTGTTGTGTGAGAGAGAAAATATTTTTCTTTATTCACCTTTTCTATCCCATGCATGATTTTATACACTTCGATCAAGTCACCTCTTAAACGCCGTCTTTCAAGGCTGAAAAGACCAAGGCGTTGCAACCTGGTTTCATAAGGGAGCCGCTCCATCCCTTGGATCAGGGGTGCCCACACTTTTTCATCATGCGAGCTACTATATGAACAATCAAGTTGAAAAGATCACCTGTTGTGTATGTGAGTGTGTGCACGCGTGCTCGCATGCTCCTACTGCAGCCTTCCGTCCACGCGGGGCTTCTTTCTTGCCTGCCCACGAACCCGCCCACACACCGGGAAGGGGATCCTCCTTGCCTGCCTTCTTGCCTTCCTCCTTCCTGCTGCGTGCTTTCACGAAGCAGGAAGTCCCCATCCGTCCTGCTTCTTGCATGCACAGCAGGCCCCTCCCACGCACGCAGCAGGAGGGTATTTATAAGCGCACCCGCCAGCGCTCCGGCCAGATATGGCTTCGGCGGCGGCTCAGAAGGCGCAGGGCTGGGAAGAGGGGTGGTCTGGCTGCTACCTGGGCCGGAAACTCAACCGAGAGAGGGACCCATGTGAGGCTGGATCCTCCTCACGGCAGCCTCCCCCCCTCCCTCCTCCCTCGAGGCTTCTTTACCTAGGCAGGAGAAGGAAGAGTGGAAGAGGTGCTTCCCCAAAGTGACAGATGTAGCGGGGGGGGGCTTCCTTCCGTTCGAGGGTGTCACTCAGAAAGGACGCCGAAGTGGACGGCTGGCAGGAAGGAGGACCCCTCCCACTGGTGGCAGTCCATGCCCACGGGGGGGAGGGTGGCTCTTCCTAGCCCGCTCTGAAGAGCCAGCCTCTCTCTCTCTCTCTCTCTCTCTCTCCCGTGGGCCCTCGCCGCCTTTCTCCTTTGAGGGCGGGGAGGGCAAGGCGGAGAAAGGCGGTGAGGGCACAAGCAGCAGCAGCAAGTGGAGTCTCCATCCCCCGCAGCCCCTCCTCCTCGGGTTCAGCCCCAGGAACACGGGCGGAGCCCTCCCTCCTCGCCCTCAACCAAGGAAAGAAAGCAGCCCCACATAGCTCGCTTGCCCAGGTTTCGGCTTGGAATGGGAGTTCCGAGGGCAGCAGCAAGGTTTGCGGCGGGGCTTGCTTGGCTTTGCCCCACTTTGCCCGGCCTCCTTCGCCTCTTTCTCTCTTTCTCTCCTCTCTCCTTCCAGCGCCCGCCTGCCTGCCTGCCAAAAGGATCCGAAAAAGTTCTCTGGATTTCTTTCTTCTCTCCTTGGCTCTCTCTCTCTCACACACACACAAATTCCCTCCATCCCTCCCACAGCCTCGCATCCTATCCGTGCGCGTACCTTCGCCTTGCTCCCGCCCCCCGAGCAGCAACCAATGGGCGGTTATGTCACCACACGTGCGTGGCAAGACAAGCGCCAGGGCCCACCCACTAAAGCCCCATTTTGGCAAAAGAAGCCCCGCAAAGGCGGCGGCAGCAGCGCACGTGCGCGCGCATGGCAGGAGTGCGCCATCTGGCTGGTGAGGCCCAAAGATCACCTGGAAGAGGACCAAAGATCACCTTGGTGCTCCCGATCACCGTAATGAGCACCCCTGCCTTGGATCATTCTTGTTGCCCTTTTCTGTACCTTTTCCTTCTTGTTGCCCTTTTCTGTACCTTTTCTGGAAGGAATGTAGGGAGGCGGTGCAGTAGAGGTTGGTTTGGGGGCGTAATTCCAAAGTGTGGCCTAGGATGCCAAAAGGGGTTAATCCGGGCCTGCCACTGTCCCTTGCTTGCTCGCTCGTTGCCAGGCCACTTCCGGGTGAGTAGCAACGAAGGAAAACCGTGAAACAGTGAGTCCGCAAAAAGCGAACTCACTGTTGTGTGTGCGTGTCAATAGGCTTTCCAATCCATTCCTTTCTCTGCATTTGCACTAACTCTAAAGTTTGTGACTGAAGCAGGAGGGGAGGGGAGAGGAGGGTTAGGCGGAGAGGGTAGCGTTTGCGTTTTGAGCGATGGCCCGGGCAGGATCCAAGGAGATCGTCTGCAGAGCCGAATCCTCCTGAACTTTTCGCAGCCTGCCAGATGGCACGGTGCAAGAACAGCCTTTTAGAATTAATAACTGCTTCTCCAGAGGAAAAAAAGGTTCATTCAGGAACCGTTTCACATTTTGGCAGGAGTATATTTTTAGTGCCAAGCATTTCCTAGCTGCTTGGCTGCGGAACAGGATATAAACGACACTCCAAAGGAAGGTTACATTCTTTTTTTAAAAAAAAAATTGATGATGATTTTTCTTCACACCCATCAAGCCTCCTCCTTTTGGCTCCTAATAGTACAGATTCTAATCGGGAAATTATGGTAACTCATATGTGCATTTTGAGAGTATATTACTGCCACAGTTAATTAACAGTTATTAGCATCCGCGTAGTGTGCTGTATTATGTGTCACAAATCATTGCGTCTCCCTGTGCAGCTACAGCAATTAAGAACTCGATCGCACCTTCTGTATAGTCATTTGGTTGGCATCCAGGTCTTTTCAAAACTGGAAATTGCTAATCAAATCATTTCTGCTCTGTGCCTCGGTATCGTTTATTCTCTTCTTAATGATGTGCGACTTTCTTCTCTCTCTCGTTCTCGCCCTTTCCTCCCCTTCCCATCCCTCCCACCTTCTCCTTGGGCCGTTAGAAGAGGCATTGGTGCATCTCGCCCGTTTCGCACATCTCATGGGTGAGGCGATAATGAACTTGCAGGAGGAAGTGGAAGCGTTTGGCATTGGCGCCTTCTCACTCTTCCCGTCTTTCTCCCCAGCCCCCCCCTTTTTTTCATCCTTCTTTCTTAGCCAGCAGCAATGTCTTCTCAACTTTAGGATTATGGTTTGTGTGGTCAAACACTTTAAAACCAAAGTCCATAATGCAGAACAGTGCAAAACAGCAGCGCGAAGAGCTCGGAGCAAAAATGGCAAAATGAGCACTTACAAAAAATAGGAAAGCAGACCAAAGTCCATTATAAAAACTTCTAGGCTTTATTAAAATAAGAAGTAAAAATACAGCAGATATAAATCCATAATACGAAATTTTATTTTATTTATTTATTTATTTTGGCCATGGTAGTCCACGCTCTGGTTACATCCCGTATAGATTACTGCAACGCTCTCTACGTGGGGCTGCCTTTGAAGACTGCTCGGAAGCTTCAATTGGTTCAACGGACAGCAGCCAGGTTGATAACAGGAGCGGCACTCAGGGAGTGTACAACTCCCCTGTTGTGTCAGCTCCACCGGCTACCAGTTTGCTACCGGGCACAATTCAAAGTGCTGGTTTTGGCCTTTAAAGCTCTAAACCAGGGGTGCTCACACTTTTTCAGCATGGGAGCTACCATGTGAAGAACCAAGTTTAAAAGATCACCTGGTGCGCGCGCGCGCATGCGCCGCACACCCACTCCTGCTGCCACCTTCCGCCCGCACGGGCTTCTTTCTTTCTCAGAAATGTAAACAATGGGACATGCAAAAATACATCCAAGCACCCCATTTCTCCCTCCCTGGAAAATTTCTCACAGATATAATCACGCAGAAAGTAAACAGAGAGACCTGGGAGCTGCAAAGCCATTTGTGTCTCAGAAGTTTACATGGGACATACAAAAATACACCCAAACACCCCATTTCTCCCACACTGCCATATTACCCACACATATTATCAGCCAGAAAGTAAGAAGAGAGGCTTTTGAACTGCAAGGCCATTTAATACTCAGCAAGGTAAACAAAGGGGCATGCAAAATACATCCAACCACCCCATTTCTCCCACATTTCCATATTCCCCAACATATATTTCTCAAGAAACAAAGCAAGCAGAGAGGCTTTGGACCTAAAAGGCCATTTTTAAAAATAAAAAGGAAACAAAGAGACATGCCAAAGTACAATCAAGCACCCACCCCATTTCTCCCACATTTCCATATTCCCCAACATATATTTCTCAAGGAACAAAGTAAGCAGAGAGGCTTTGGAGCTAAAAGGCCATTTTTAAACATTAAAAATAAACAAAGAGACATGCCACAGTACAATCAAGCACCCAACCCAAAGTAAAAAGACTAACCTTTGAGATGCGGTAAGGAAATGACCCCAAAGCGTCCTTCTTCTTCTCCTCCGTCGTTGCTCCTATTTCCACGCCGCCAGCATGCATGCCGCCTCCAAGAGCTCACGAGAAGTCCGAGAGGCAGAATGGGCGCTTCTGCGCATGCGCTTGGCCAGCCATGCATCGTGTTATCAGGCCCGCCCCTTTGGTCTCCTACGACTCTGAGTGGCTGGAGAAGGACGGAGGGAGGAGGAGGAATCCAAAAGGGCCCCATTCTGCCTCTTGGACTCTGGAGCTTTTGGAGGCGGCGCGCGAGCGGGGAGGAGCAACGACGGAGGACTTCTTTGCAGCGTGCAGGGGCGCGTGAAGAGGACCAACAGTAAAAAAAAACCTGGTCAGAGGCCTGAAGATCACCAGGATGAGGCCCGAAGATCACCCTGGTGATCCCGATCACCATTCTGAGCACCCCTGCTCTAAACAGTTCTGGTCCAACTTACCTGTCCAAGCGCATCTCTCCCTATGAACCATCAAGATGCTTAAGATCATCCAGAGAGGCCCTACTCTCGGTCCCGCCTGCTTTGCAGGCGCTCCTGGCGGGGACGAGAGACAGGGCCTTCTCAGTGGTGGCTTCTTGGCTTTGGAACTCCCTTCCTAGTGACATCAGATCGGCCCCCTCCCTCCTGACATTTCGTAAGAAAGTCAAGACTTGGCTTTTCGAGCAAGCGTTCGCAGACGAACTTTAATCGAGATCAAGGATTACTATGACGACGAAACGGAAACCGATTTTAAGATTGTGGAGCTGAGATATGTATTTTATAGTTTTTAACTGTTAATTTTATATGTTTTTATATGACTGTTTTTATCTTGTGATTTATTGTATATGGGCACTTGTTGCCGCTTGTTCACCGCCTCGAGTTGCCTTCGGGCTGAGAGAGGTGGTATAGAAGCATGGCAAATAAATAAATAAATATTTACTTTATTTATATTCTGCTCTTCTTATCCCGAAGGGGACTCGGAGCGGATTACAGGTACACATACTTAGCAGACAATCCCTGCCGTTTCCACATACACACATATAGACGAACAGAGGCAAACTCTGGCCACCAGGGGGAGCTGACGCACTCCTCATCTCTCAGCGTTCCTAGCGTCCCTTGTTGTTCCTTCCGCATTCCTCAGCGCTCCTGGAGTTCTTTAATGGCCTCATAATTCAGTCAAAATTTGCCTCCCCACTTAATGTGGTCCCTTTATCTCCTACTTGACAAATGCAACAGTCTTTCGGGCTGCAAAGGTCGACAGCAGGCTACACTTAAAGGTCGAGCACCCACCTCGTCCTGGGCAGGCCTCAAACTCATGACCTACTGGTCAGAGAGATCTTATGCAGCTGACACTTAGCCAGCTGCGCCACATTTCCCGAAAGACGGAAATCCTATGGCTGGGCCGTCCGGGCGATAGGGACATCCAACTGCTGACTCTGGATGGCGAGGTATCATGCCCATCATCATTACTAAAAAAAGCCCGGGAGTCCTTTTGGACCCTCTGCTGTCAATGGAGGCTCAAATCTTCACAGTCAGCAGAACTGTCAGATTATTGCATTTTGAATAGCAATTCATGAGTCAGCACAAGATATATTTTCGCAGTTTGAGATGACCTGCAGTGTGACATGTTTGACACCAGATGGCGCTGTCTCAAGACTGCTAAATGGAACCTTGAGGAATGTCAGTTACAAAGTGACAGTTGGGATTTGTCAGTTGGGATTTAATATCTGTGAGGAAAGGATGTTTAGAAAGGTAGCTGTGATGGCTGTTGTTTTTCGATGTTTTGCCAGTTATTGTTAAATACAATTCAATACAAAGTTATATATTTACCTTGTGAATTGAATGAGAGTTTCATTATTCACACGAACAGAGACTGGAGTTTTTGGGCCGATGGGGAATTAAACTTCTATATTTCTGTTGCCTATCTGCTGTGACATAAATACTCGACGCCGAAGATGCTTTCTTCCATCTGCGACAGGCGAGGCATCTGGCCCCCTATCTGTCCTGGAATGACCTAGCCACGGTGATCCAGGCCATGGTCATCTCAAGACTTGACTACTGTAATGCTCTTTACATTGGCCTGCCCTCAGGCCCGGATTAAGACCTTTTTGCGCCCTAGGAATTATGCCCCCTTTTGCGCGCCGCCACTCGGGCCCCGCCCCCAGAGAGAGTGACGTCACTCGGGCTTCACTCCTCCTCACTCCCTCCTTCTGAGACCACGGCGAGTTGTCCCAGCGGCAGCTGCTCGGCGCCCTTCCACGCGGCGCCCCAGTCATGCAGCGCAGCTGCCGCTGCCTTTGGGACAACTCGCCATGGTCTCAGAAGGAGGGAGCCTGAGCGACACTCCCAGCAGCTGCTCCCAGCAGGCCACCATCCCCCAGCCGTTCTTTACTGTGTTAGAGTTTGTGTCATTTTGGTTGGTGGTGTGCCCCCGGATTTTTTTAACGTTAAAAGTGTGCCGCGGCTCAAAAAAGGTTGGGAAACACACACTGTAGTAGGGTACGAAACAAAGTTCCAACTGACAGTTTACTTCCTTCACGCCTCATAGTGGCTCCTCCTCTGCATTGCTCCCCTTTCCTTAGCAACACTCTCCCATATTTCAAATATACACAGGACAGGTCTAAGGCACGGCCTAATTTCCTGGCTTCACACAAAACCAGGAAATAAGGTCATGATACAGTAACCAAAAGTCCCAGGCTCAATCAGCTTCATGCATCTTATTTGATAGTTGACGCACACACACTCACTAATTCCTTGCATGCTCCAACAACTTTTGCACTTGTTCTTGCCCTTTCTGACATGGGCACACACGCAGACACACACCCCACTTGTATTGCACACTTTTTTCTTCCCAAGCCCGACTTTGTACAAACACAATGTTGTGTTGGAAGCATTAAAAGGCAATTTAGTACTCAAAGGATTAAAAGCTCATGTTAAATTGAAGACTACACTTGGCATAAACATTAAAAATTGACAGAACACCCTGCATATTAACTGCGCTGCGCTTTGTAATTAGCATTTAAAAGTAAAACATCGTTTCCTTACTGTTTCCTACTTGCTCATTTATAATGCATTTATTAAAATGCGAATGCAGAAAGGAGGAAGGGGGGGAAGACATCAGTAAGTGATAAATAGACTTGGATTTTGGAGTTGGGGAGGGCGGGTTATGTGATATGCTAAGTAATAGAGATGAAGGTCTTTTTAAGAAGAGAGTTCAAAAAAGAAAACGATAGAAGAAGAAACCAGCAGCCAGTAAAGGCTAATTATGCAGCTTCTTTTTTAATATGGCAAAGACAGAAATTGGCTGCGACACAGGTCAATGACGGGAATGTAAGAAGTACCATGCAAAGGATTACAATATCTCCCTCGTGGGGAAACAGTGTGTTTGGGGATATATATATATATATATATATTATTTATTTATTATTCGGGCTTCTATGCCGCCGACTCCCTGAGGCTCGCGGCGGCTCACAGGAACCGAAGGTACAACTACACACAAGCAATGCGATAAAACATCTAAGACAATTAAACAGTTAAAACAGCAAAATACAAAACCCCCAGGTACAGTTCAGAAATTAGATAGCGTGACACCCCAGGACAGCGGCTAAAGCGGAACATGGAGGCCATATATATATATATAGAGAGAGAGAGAGAGAGAGAGAGAGAGAGAGAGAGAGAGAGAGATGTTCATTCGTTCAGTCGCTTCCGACTCTTCATGACCTCATGGACCAGCCCAAGCCAGAGCTCCCTGTGGGCCATCATCAGGGCCGGACTACGGTAATTTTAAATAGTAAGCGAACATTATTGTGGCCCCACCCACTGAAAAATAAAAGGTAGAATATTATTTACATGTTCAGGGGCGCATCCGGTTGCCGGGCGCTCCTCCTCGGTCTCCGGCCTCGTGGAGGGTGTGCATGGCGGAGCCAGCATGCGTATTTGGTGCAGCGCGGGCGGGCCGCCTTCCATGGGGCTGGAGACTGAGGAGGAGGGTATGGCAGCCGGGGGCGGAGGCTCTGCCTCCGGCTGCCAGGCACTCCTCCTCGGTCTCCGGCCTCGTGGAGGGTGTGGGTGGCTCTGCCAGCATGCGCCACACACGGATGCAGCATGGCGGGCCGCCTTCCATGGGGCTGGAGACTCTGCTGTCAATGGAGGCTCAAATCTTCACTGTCAGCAGAACTGCTTTCTGCCATCTGCGACTGCCAGGCGTCTGGCCCCCTATCTGTCCTGGAATGACCTAGCCACGGTGATCCAGGCCACTGTCATCTCAAGACTTGACTACTGTAATGCTCTTTACATTGGCCTGCCCTCAGGCCCAGATGCTCATTTGCGCCCTAGGCCACACTTTGGAATTACCATGGGGCTGGAGACTGAGAATGGGCATTTGCTGGCCGGATGCACCCCTAAATATGTAGCACCCCAGCAGAGAGGAATGCAATGCCGGCACCCCCCAAATGTGGGGCAGTAGGCGGCCACCTACTTTGCCTAGTGCCTCGAACTGTCTCTGGCCATCACCACCCCCAGCTCCTTCAAGGTCAAGCCAGTCACTTCAAGGAGACCATACATCCATCTTGCCCTTGGTCGGCCCCTCTTCCTTTTTCCTTCCATTTCCCACAACATCATTGTTTTCTCTAAGCTTTCCTGTCTTCTCATTATGTGGCCAAAATATTTCATCTTTGCCTCTAATATTCTTCCTTTATTTCCTGAAGTATGTACTGGTTGGAACTTCTCGCAGTCCAAGGCACTCTCAGAACAGTTCAAAAGCATCTCTCTTCCTTCGCTCAGTCTTCCTTATGGTCCAGCTCTCACATCTGTAGGTTACTATGGGGAATACCATTGCTTTTACTATGCGGATCTTTGTTGCCAGTGTGCTGTCTCTACTCTTCACTATTTTATCAAGATCGGTCATTGCTCTCCTCCCAAGAAGGAAACGTCTTCCGATTTCCTGGTTGCACTCTGCGTCTGCAGTGATCTTTGCACCAAGTTTTCTCCCTCTATTCGCCAGTTATCAATCATTCTTGTTGCCATAATCTTGGGGTTTTTTTTAATGTTTAACTGCAACCCAGCTTTTGCACTTTTTTCTTACACCTTGGTTAGAAGACTCCTCCGCTACCTTACTGGCATGAGAAATAAATGCCCTTGTACGAAAGTTTGAGCATTCTTTAGCATTTTCCCTTTTTTGGTATGGGGATATAAGTTGTTTTTTCCCAGTCTGATGGCCATTCGTGTGTTTTCCATATTTGCTGGCTTATGGCATGCATCACCTTGACAGCATCATCTTTCAATATTTTAAACAGTTCAGCTGGGATCCCGTCGTCTGCTGCCGCCTTGTTGTTAGCAATGCGTCTTAAGGCCCATTCAACCTCATTCCTCAGGATGTGGGGTTCTAATTCACTCACTACACCGTCAAAACTATCCTTGGTTTTGTGTAAACCAAGCTGCAGGACTCTACGTCCTCGCACCTTCTCTTTCCCTGACAAATTTCTAACTAAGTTGTGGTCAGAGCTCCCTGAGAAAAACATAATATGTGTAGCTAGCCTCTTTCCTCAAAAGTAGATGTGTAGTTAGCCCCCTTTCATCAAATGTGGTTGTGAAGCTGGCCCCTTTCCTCAAAGATGGATGTGAGCTAGCCCCTTTCTCAAAGGTGGATGTGTAGCTAGCCCCCCTTCCTCAAAGGTGGTTGTGAAGCTGGCCCCTTTCCTCAAAGGTGGATGTGTAGTTAGCCCCCTTTCATCAAATGTGGTTGTGAAGCTGGCCCCTTTCCTCAAAAGTAGATGTGTAGTTAGCCCCCCTTCCTCAAAGGTGGTTGTGAAGCTGGCCCCTTTCCTCAAAGGTGGATGTGTAGCTAGCCCCCGTTCCTCAATGGTGGGTGTGAAGCTGGCCCCTGGTGGATGTGTAGCTAGCCCTCCTTCATCAAATGTGGTTGTGAAGCTGGCCCCTTTCCTCAACTCAAAGGTGGATGTGTAGCTAGCCACCCTTCCTCAAAGATGGATGTGAAGCTAGCCCCTTTTCTCAAAGGTGGATGTGTAGCTTAGCCCCTTTCATCAAAGGTGGGTGTGAAGATAGCCCCTTTCCTCAAAGGTGGATGTGTAGCTAGCCCCCCTTCCTCAAAGGTGGTTGTGAAGCTGGCCCCTTTCCTCAAAGGTGGATGTGTAGCTAGCCCCCTTTCCTCAAAGGTGGGTGTGAAGATAGCCCCTTTCCTCAAAGGTGGATGTGTAGCTAGCCCCCCTTCCTCAAAGGTGGTTGTGAAGCTGGCCCCTTTCCTCAAAGGTGGATGTGTAGCTAGCCCCCTTTCCTCAAAGGTGGGTGTGTGAAGATAGCCCTCCTTCCTCAAAGGTGGTTGTGAAGCTGGCCCCCTTCCTCAAAGGTGGATGTGAAGCTGGCCCCCTTTCATCAAATGTGGATGTGTAGCTGGCCCCCCCTTTCCTCAAAGGTGGGTGTGAAGATAGCCCCTTTCCTCAAAGGTGGATGTGTAGCTAGCCCTCCTTCCTCAAAGGTGGTTGTGAAGCTGGCCCCTTTCCTCAAAGGTGGATGTGTAGTTAGCCCCCTTTCATCAAATGTGGTTGTGAAGCTGGCCCCTTTCCTCAAAGGCGTAGCTAGCCCCTTTTACTC
Source organism: Anolis apletophallus (assembly GCA_030556195.1). Taxonomy (NCBI): domain Eukaryota; kingdom Metazoa; phylum Chordata; class Lepidosauria; order Squamata; family Anolidae; genus Anolis; species Anolis apletophallus. Next base: position 3,467,301 of record JARBWK010000020.1, read on the forward strand.
AAAGGTGGATGTGTAGCTAGCCACCCTTCCTCAAAGATGGATGTGAAGCTAGCCCCTTTTCTCAAAGGTGGATGTGTAGCTAGCCCCCTTTCCTCAAAGGTGGGTGTGAAGATAGCCCCTTTCCTCAAAGGTGGATGTGTAGCTAGCCCCCCTTCCTCAAAGGTGGTTGTGAAGCTGGCCCCTTTCCTCAAAGGTGGATGTGTAGCTAGCCCCCTTTCATCAAATGCCCCCTTTCCTCAAAGGCGTAGCTTTTTTACTCAAAGGTGGATGTGTAGCTAGACACCCTTCCTCAAAGATGGATGTGAAGCTAGCCCCTTTCCTCAAAGGTGGATGTGTAGCTAGCTCCCCTTCCTCAAAGGTGGTTGTGAAGCTGGCCCCTTTCCTCAAAGGTGGATGTGTAGTTAGCCCCCTTTCATCAAATGTGGTTGTGAAGCTGGCCCCTTTCCTCAAAGGCGTAGCTAGCCCCTTTTACTCAAAGGTGGATGTGTAGCTAGCCCTCCTTCCTCAAAGGTGGTTGTGAAGCTGGCCCCTTTCCTCAAAGGTGGATGTGTAGCTAGCCCCCTTTCCTCAAAGGTGGGTGTGAAGATAGCCCCTTTCCTCAAAGGTGGATGTGTAGCTAGTCGCCCTTCCTCAAAGGTGGGTGTGAAGCTAGCCCCTTTCCTCAAAGGTAGATATGTAGATAGCCACCTTTCCTCAAAGGTGGATGTGTAACTTGCTCCTTTTCCTCAAAGTTGTAGCTAGTCCCCTTTCTTCAAAGGTGGGTGTAAAGCTAGCCCCTTTCCTCAAAGGTGGATGTGTAGCTTGCCCCCTTTCCTCAGAGGTGAATGTGTAGCTAGCCGCCCTTCCTCAAGGTGGGTGTGAAGCTTGCCCCTTTCTTCAAAGATGGATGTGTAACTTGCTCCTTTTCTCAAAGTTGTAGCTAGTCCTCTTTCTTCAAAGGTGGATGTGATGCTAGTCCCTTTTCTCAAAGGTGGATGCGAAACTAGCCCCCTTTCCTCAAAGGTGAACGTGTAGTTAGTATCCTTGCCTCAAAGGTGGGTGTGTAGCTAGCCCCCTTTCCTCAAAGGTGGATGTGTAACTTGCTCCTTTTTCACAAAGGTGTAGCTAGTTCTCTTCCCTCAAAGGTGGATGTGAAACTAGCCTCTTTTCCTCATAGGTGAATGTGTTGCTATCCCGCTTTCCTCAAAGGTGGATGTGTAGCTAGCCCCCTTTCCTCAAAGGTGGATGTGTAACTTGCTCCTTTTCTTCAAATGTGTAGCTAGTCCCCTTTCCCCAAAGGTGTAGCTAGCCCCCATTCCTCAAAGGTGGGTGTGAAGCTAGCCCCTTTCCTCAAAGGTGGATGTGTAGGTAGCCGCCCTTCCTCAAAGGTGGTTGTGAAGCTGGCCCCTTTCCTCAAAGGTGAATGTGTAGCTAGCCCCCTTTCCTCAAAGGTGGATGTGAAACTAGCCCCCTTTCGTCAAAGGTGAATGTGTAGTTAGTCCCCTTGCCTCAAAGGTGGGTGTGTAGCTAGCCCCCTTTCCTCAAAGGTGGGTGTGTAACTTGCTCCTTTTCCACAAAAGTGTAGCTAGTCCTCTTCCCTCAAAGGTGGATTTGAAACTAGCCTCTTTTCCTCATAGTTGAATGTGTTGCTATCCCGCTTTCCTCAAAGGTGGATGTGTAGCTAGCCCCCTTTCCTCAAAGTTGGATGTATAGCTTGCACCCTTACCTCTATGTACTCATGCACAACTAGAAATGTTGGTCGGCTTACACATGAGGTTGACTTATACAGGAGTATACATGCTCATGAGAAGCTTAGAAATTAAACTGGATTAAACTGGAGGACAAATCAAAAGTGACAGCATCAGACATATGCAACTCACTAGGTAACTTTCGAATATATTACAAAATCCCCTCCCTGCTCTTTTCAGCTCTGAGTAGCAGAGTACTAATGACAATCCTGTCCCCCCCCCCCCCATACATCTATTTCTCTCTCTTTTTCATTACTTTGGGGTTTTTTTCTGCCGCCTTTGCAAAACTAGAAAAACCTTGTAATCCCTGCCTTTTATCCAGAACAGATTGCAGTTTTAAGCAGAGGCCCATAAACTGCTGGTTCAAAGAAAGCTAGCATGAATTTGCATTTAACACAGATTTAGGCATACAGCAAAGCAATTGCTCTGCAAGCAATTTTGTAATGGTTGGGTTTGTGTTTTTTTCTGGGGGAATATTTCAAACGGAAACAAAGACACAGAGAGGCCAAAAAATCATGCTGTCTTCATTATCACTAGGCGAGGATGTCACTGGTATTAGTGTGTTTTTGTGGTCTTCATGCTGGAAGAGACCACATGGGCCATCTAGTCCAACCCCCTTCTGCCAGGCATGAAAAGCACAATCAAAGCACCCCCGACAGATGCCCATACAGCCTCTATTTCAAAGTGAAGGAGGCTTTGACTTGCAGCAAAGGAAAAAAATAAGATAATAGAGGACTTAGTAAAGGATGCCCAGTTTTTGGCCAAAATCTGTTACTAATCCCTACTCAAGCATACTCATTGAATTAATGGGATTTGCATAAGTGTTGACTTGCCGTTCAGCAGTTGGTTCTATTGTAGTGTATACTAGCTTGGGGACCCGGCGGTGCCCGGGTTATTTGAGAAAGGCATTGTGTGCCAAGGTTGGTCTTTGGTATTGTAAGCCCCATCATCCATGGTCCATCCTCCCTCAAACTGCACCAGGATGGAGAGTGCATCTTGGGGGGTCTGTGTGCCAAGTTTGGTCTTGTTCTGTCATTGTTGGGGGCCTAATCAGGAAAATCAAGTTGAGGAAGCCTTACTGTCAATTTTGGGCCTGGTCTGTGAGTTATAGGGGCTACAGTGTTGTTTGGGAAGTGAATCAGGTGAAGGTACTGCAAAACCCATCATTCGTGGCCCATCCTGCCCTAAACCACACCAGGTTGTGATGGTGGGCCATTGGGCCACTGTGTGCCAAGTTTGGTCCTGATCAGTCATTGCTGTGGGCCGCAGTGACTGATTGCCTGAGGCCAGGCATGTAGCCAGGGGGGCTGCCCCAAATTCTCAGGGTGGTCTGGTACATTATTTAAACTGTTATGTTTATTCATATCATGATCTGATCACCATGCTTTATATCCCACATTAATGGGGTTATTGGGATAACAATACAAAAGGTTTGCTAGTCACCTCTAGCCCCCCGAATGTTGGAATCTTAGAATGTTGGAATCTGGCCAATCAGAGCTGGTTTTGCAAATTCTCCCTCAGTGGCAACCAATCATGTTGTTTGAATGAAGAGCCTTGGATTCTTGGGTGCTGGCCAATCAGAGTCCTTTATGCAAATACTCCCTCAGTGGCAACCAATGCCCTCTGTCTGGTGCCTTAGAATGTTGGAGTTCTAAGGCTGGCCAATCAGAGTCCTTTTTGCAAATAATCCCACAGTGGCAACCAATCTCAAAGCTGCCACATACAGACATTCTCTTTTATTATATACTAGCTTGGGCTCCCAGCGGTGCCCGGGTGTTTTGAGAAACGTAGTAGTTGGTCTTTAGCAGTTATTTATGTGGTTTACAGTGGTGTCAGGAAGTTAGTGAAGGCACAGCGAGTCCCACCCTCCTCCAAACAGTACCAGGAGGTTGAGTGGGTCATGGAGGGTCTGTCTGCCAAGTTTGGCCTTGATCCATCATTATTGGGAGTTGCAGTGGGATCATGAAATTACTGAAGGTACTGCAAGTCCCATCATCTGTGGCCCACCCTCCTCCAAACAGCACCAGGATGTAGAGTGGGTCATGGAGGCTCTGTCTGCCAAGTGTGGACTTGCTCCGTCATTATAAGGCATTGGAGTGGTATTATGGAAGTAGTGAAAGCACTGCAAGTCCCATCATGCGTGGTGTACCCCTCTCCAAAGTGCAGCAATCATGGGGGCTGTGTGTGGGCAGTTGGGTGTGTATTGGTTATTGGATGAGGGTCACAGTGGTCTTAGGAAGTTAGTGAAGGTACAGGAAGTCCCATTATCTGCCGCCCCCCCCCAAACTGCACCAGGATGTAGAGTGGGTGTTGGGGGGGGGGGGCTGTGCGGCAAGTGTGTTCTTTTTCTGTGTTTTAATGGGTGTAGTCAGGAGAAATAAGAAAAGTACGTCTTACTGTGAAATCAGGCTGAGGCCTAGCCAGAAGAATCAAGTTGAGGAAGTACTGGTGTAGCAAATGCTCACTCTGTGGCAACCAATCATGGTGTTTGAGGCAATGGTGGCCAATCAGAGGTGGTTTAGCAATGAGGCAATGGTGGCCAATCAGAGGCGGTGTAGCAAATTTTGCCTCTGTGGGAACCAATCATGATGTTTGAATGTAGGGGGTGGGACTTTAGAGGCCGGGAGCCAATCAGAACGCTGGCACATACAAACCCACAAACATACATACATACTGTACATACAAACATTCTGCTTTATTATATATAGAGAAGAGATAGAGAAGAGATAGAGATAGAGATAGAGAAGAGATAGAGAAGAGATAATACATATATAGATATAGATATATAGATATCCAGTGTTGCCCAGGTGTCATTGGAATTCCTCCTCTGTCTGTCTGTCTGTCTATCCTTCCTTCCTTCTTCCTTTCCCTCCCTTCCCTTCCCCTCTTTTCCCTTTCTTATTTCCTTCTTCTTTTACTCCCCTCCCCTTTCTTTCTGGCTTTTTTCTTTCTTCCTCTTTCCCTTTCCTTCCTTCCCCTTCTTTTTCTCGTTCTTTCCTCCCTTCCTCCCAGACACTTCACCTTTCTTTCCCAGTGACATCACGGAGGGCCACTTCACCTAGCAACAGCCTTTGTGGTGTAAAAAGACAGACATACATGCATACATACATACTAAAGGGGGGCAATTCATACCTTCTGCAGTGAAACCCAGGAAGTATGCAAAGAATGAAGGGAGCAGCAGCTCCCCTGGTGGCCAGAAGCGGGAATGTTAAATAGCCTCTGAAGTGTCTGTGTTTATACGTTGTGTGTCTATGGCATTGAATGTTTGTCAGGTATATGTACATATGACTTTCCAGGAGTTTTGGACTCCAACTCCCACCATTCCTAGCAGCCTCAGGCCCTTTTCCTCCCCCCCCCCCCTCAGCCACTTAAGACTTAAGCAGGAAAGGGCCTCAGGCTGTTAGGAATGTTGGGAGTTGAAGTCCAAAGCACCCAGAGGGCCGAAGTTTTTCCATGCCTGTTTTAGGGACCTTAAAGTGGTGAGCCTCCTTCTAACATTGTGATTCTGGATAGAAAACAAACAACAACATAACATAACATTGTTTGAGTCCACAGTGCTCTCTGGGTGTAGGTGAACTACAACTTCCACACTCAAGGTCAATTTCGAATCAAACCTTTTCAGTACTTTCTGTTGGTAATGAGAGTTCAATATGCCAAGTTTGGTTCAATTCCATTGTTGCAAGAGTTCAGGATGCTCTTTGATTGTGTGTTAACTACAAATCCCAGAAACTGTAACTTCCAAATGTCAAGGTCTATTTCCCCCAAACTCCATCTGTGTTCACATTTGGGCATATTGAGCATTCATACCAAGCTTGGTCCAGATCCATTATTGTTTGAGTCCACAGTGCTCTCTGGATGTAGGTGAACTACAACTCCCAAACTCAATACTCACCAAACCCTTCCAGTATTTTCTGTTAGTCACCGGAGTTCTATGTGCCTGCATTATGGGCTCAACAGGGCGGTGCCATAGTATCAAACCAGATATGAGAAAGAATTTGGATGACAGCAGGAAGAAGAGGAGGGGGAGGAAAAAATTGCACGTCTTTCAATCCGTACCCCTCCCATTTTTTTCCACAAGGAGGCTTTTTTGCGCTCATTAAATGCAACCTTATCTGGGAAATGACAAGTGCGCCTAATCTCATTTTTTGACAAGCCGTTCTGACAGCACCTTCCTTTTGATTCTGAAGACACCTAGCTAGACATATATTAATCTGTCAGTCATGGCCCTTAAGAAAAGGGAGGGGGAGAGAACTATGCATATTTGTCAAAGTGAAAGAAAGAACCAAGGAAAGGAAGGAAGGAAGGAAGGAAGGAAGGAAGGAAGGAAGGAAGGAAGGAAGGAAGGAACTACAAACAAAGTTGGAAGGCTTTAATTCAAAAGCATACAGTAGGGTGAAAGAGAGAGAGAGAGGAAGGAAAGTATACTAGGTATAATAGGTAATAGTTTATTGACCCAAAGGGTAAGGTTTGTTTTTGAACAATTCTGTCTCAATCCTGAGCCGATGTGTTTGTAACCAGAGTCTGGATTATATATATATACTAGCTGAGGACCCGGCGGTGCCCGGGTTATTTGAGGAAGGCATTGTATGCCAAGGTTGGTTCCTATTAGATGTTTATGTGGCTTGCAGTGGTCTCAAGAACTTAGTGAAGGTGCTGCGAGTCCCGGGGGCCTAGTTAGGAAAATCAAGTTGAGGGAGCCTAACAGTATCCCATGTGCTGAGGCCTAGTCAGGAAAATCAAGTTAAGGATGCCTTGTTGTCAATTTTGGGCCTGGTCTGTGATGTATAGGGGCTACAATGTTGTTTTGGAAGTGAATGAGGTGAAGGTACTTCATACCCCATTATTCGTGAGCCATCCTGCCCTAAACCACACCAGGTTGTGAAGTGGGCCATTGGGCCCCTGTTTGGAAATTTTTGTTCTGATCCGTCACTGCTGTGGGCCGCAGTGTATGACTGACTGAGGCTTTTCCTTTTTCCTCTGAGTCACCTTGGAATGTGGATGGCCATTCGGAGTCCGTTATTCAAATACGATTTCAGTGGCAGCCAATCCCCTCTTTCTGGGGCCGTTTGGACGTGGTATGCGATTTTTAGGGGCTACAGTGTTGTTTTGGAAGTGTATGAGGTGAATGTACTGCAAATTCCATCATTCGTGGCCCATCCTGCCCTAATCCACACCAGGTTGTGAAGTGGGCCATTGGTCCCGTTTGCCAAGTTTGGTCGTGATCCGTCATTGCTGTGGGCCGCAGTTGGTAACTGCCTGAGGCATTTCCTTTTCCCTCTGAGTCACCTTGGAATGGTGGAATGTGGTTGGCCTATCGGAGTACGTTATGCAAATACCATTTTAGTGGCAGCCAATCCCCTCTGTCTGGGGCCGTAGAATGTTGGAGTTCTGAGGCTGGCCAATCAGAGCCCTTTATGCAAATAATCTCACAGTGGCAGCCAATCGAAACCCTGGCATATATTCCTCCCACCACACCGCCCGCAAACACTGACTTTTATTATATACATAGATAGATAGAGTGTGTATTTGTGTGTGTGTGTGTGTGTGTATATATACAGTATATATACTGTGTGTATATATATATATATATACTATCAGTATATTATACTATTAGTATTATATAATATATTGTACTATCATAAGTTGAGTATGGCATGTGATGTATAATATACAGTTATTCTATTATTATCTATCTTTATATTGTATTATGTACTAGCTTGGGGACCCGGCGGTGCCTGGGTCATTTGAGAAGTGTAGCAGGATGTAGAGTGGGTCATGGAGGCTCTGTGTGCCAAGTTTGGTCTTGATCCATCAGTATTGGGAGTTGCAGTGGTATCATGAAATTACTGAAGGTAGTGCAAGTCTCATCATCTGTGGTCCACCCTCCTCCAATCTTTAGCAGGATGTAGAGTGGGTCATGGGGTCTGTGTGTGGCAAGTTTGGTCTGTATTGGTGAATGGATGAGGGTTGCATTGTTTTGAGGAAGTGAGTGAAGGTACTTCAAGTCCCATCATCCATGGCCCGTCTCACACAAAACTGCACCTGGATGTAGAGTGGTTCATGAGGGCTCTGTGTGCCAGGTTTGGTCTTGATCAGTCATTGGATTAGGTTTGTAGCAGTCTTGGAAAGAGAGGGAAGGTACTGGAAGTCCCATCATCCATGTTCTGCCCCCCCTCAAAACTTCAATAGGATGTAGAGTGGGTCACTGGGGCTCTGTGTGCCAAGTGTGGTCTTTATCGGTGTTTGTTGGGGGCCGCAGTGGTCTGTGGGAACAGAGGGGTGTGAAAGTACTACAAATCCCATCATCCATTGTCAGTCCTCCCCTGATCCTCACCAGGATGTGAAGGTAGTCATGGGGGTTATGTGTGCCAAGTTTGGTCTTGATCAGTAATTGGATGAGGGTCGCTGCGGACTTGGGAAGTGAGTAGAGGTACTTCAAGTCCCATCATCCATGGTCCACCGTCCTCTGAACCGCACCAGGACGTAGAGTGGGTCATGGGGGATGTGTGTGCCAAGTGTGGTCTGTATTGGTCCTTTTAGGTGGCCGCAGTGGTCTGTGGGAACCAAAGTGTTTGAATGTACTACAAATCCCATAATCCGTGGTCCATCTCCCTCAAACCGCACCAGGACGTAAAGGGGGTCAGGGGATTATGTGTACCAAGTTTGGTGCAGGTCTATCACCCGCGCTGGTCACTGTGAAAGTGGCAGCCAATCAGAACGCTGCCACATACATACATACATACAAACATTCAGCTTTATTATATAATAATAATAATATGTATATATATATATATATATAATTAATATATGTGTGTGTATGTATATATATAACTACCAGTATATTATAGTATTAGTATTATTATCTATATATATAAAGGAAGAGTCGTCATGGAACGACCGTCCCAAACAGAGAAAACTTACAACGCAGAGACACCAAACTTGCCAACAGAAATAGGCCTCAGACAAGGTATGTTTGTAGCAAAGACACTTTCCCCCCCAAAACCTAAAAGGCCCCCAAAACAACGAGTTAAAAAAACCCTACATTTCCCAGCATTCTCCGGGGCTGCCAACGACTCTCCCAGCCTCTACATTCTGACAATATGATTGGCTGCCAATAAGGGCAGATTTGCATAACTCCTGTACTGGCCAGCCAACATGAACATTCCGACCCATAACAAACTGTCAGAGGAGGATAAGGCAAAGGGCTGAGGCACAAACACAAACACCCCATTCACTTCCCACAGAAAATTTACACCCTTACAAATCACAGACCACGCCCAAAATTGACAGTAAGGCTTCATTAACTTAATTTCCCTGACTAGGCCTCACTTAATGGAATGCTGTTTACGCTCTGAATTGACAGTAAGGCTTCATTAACTTGATTCTCCCGACTAGCCCCCAGCTCATTGGACATTGTGTATGGCCTGAATTGACAGTAAGGCTTCATTAACTTGCTGTTCCTGACTAGGCCTCAGCTCATGGGACATTGTGTATGGCCTGAATTTACAGTAACCAACCTTGGCACACAGAGCCCCTATGACCCACGCTACATTCTACTACAGTTTGCAGGAGGGTGGACCATGGATTATGGGACTTGAAGTACCTCCATGGATAATGGGATTTGTACTACTTCAAAACCCATCATTCCCCACAGACCACTGTGGCCCAGAACCAAGACCGATAAAGACCAAACTTGGCACACAATGCCCACCATGACCCACACTCCATACGACTGCAGATTAGAGGAGGACACACCATGGATAATGGGATTTCAAGTACCTCCACTCACTTCCAAAGTACCCCACCCACACACGCATCAACCTCTACATCAGTGGTTCTCAACCTTCCTAATGCCGCGACCCTTGTGGTGACCCCCAACTATAACATTGTTTTTGTTGCTACTTCATAACTGTTTTTTTACTACAGTTATGAACTGTAATGTAAATATACGATATGCTTGATGTATTTTCATTCAGTGGACTAAATTTGGCACGAATACACAATATGCCCAAATTTGAATGCTGGTAGAGTTGGGGGGAGGGGTTGATTTTGTCATTTGGGAGTCGTAGTTGCTGGGATTTATAGTTCACCTACAATTAAAGAGCATTCTGAACTCCACCAATGGTGGAATTGAACTAAACTTGGCACATAGAACTCCCATGACCAACAGAAAATACTGGAAGGGTTTGGTGAGCACTGACCTTGAGTTTTGGAGTTATAGTTCACCTACATACAAAGAGCACCGTGGACTCAATGATGGATCTAGATTCTAGACCAAACTTGGCATGACTACTCAATATGCCCAAATGTGAATACTGGTGGAGTTTGGGGAAAATAGACCTTGACATTTGGAAGTTGTCGTTGCTGAGATTTATAGTTCTCCTACAATCAAAGAGCCTCTTGAACCCCACCAATGATAGAATGACCAAACTTCCCACACAGAACCCCCCATGACTAACAGAAAACACTGTGTTTTCTCATGGTCTTTGGCGACCCCTTTGACACCCCCCCTCGTGACCCCCTCCCAGGGGTCCTGACCCCCAGGTTGAGAAACACTGCTCTCCATCAACATAGCAGACGGAAAGACAAAAAACATTGTATATCCACAAGCAATGCAGAACGCCAGCAACACCACACAACAACAGCTCCCCAGGACTCCAACATCCCACCCACCAGAACAGCTAGTAGTATATATATTGTAGTTGATCATAAGTTGTAGTATATTGAATATAGTAGTTGTTGTTGGAGTTGTAGTTCCACAAGGTCTTGGGCCTCTGCCTGACTTGCTTACAACTCCCCTTGGCTGGCTCTTCTTCCAAAGGCGCTGTCCAAAGGAGGCGTGGTTGGGCTATGACTCGCCGTTGATTGGTTGTATGGCTCGGGAGGGGCGGGGCCAGCTCGGTAGTCTCGAGAGCAGCGGTGTGGGCGCGGCCTCTGGGGGGAAGGGGGCGCGGCGTAGTCGGAAACGCCGCGGGTTGGGCCAGCGTCGGAGGGGGCGTGGCTCCCGAGGAGGCGCGGCCGCCGATTGGCGGAGGGGGTGTGGCCGCGCGCGGGAACGCCTGCTGGCTGGCTGAGGCACGGCAGAAGGCGGCGGCGGGGCTGCGGGAGAGGCGCGCGGAGGGAGGCTGCTGCTGCTGCTGCTTTCGGGGCCGGGCCCAGGCTGCTGGGCTGGGGATTGTGGCGCCGGGTGAGGCCCATGGAGTTCACCTGAGGGCCGAAGGAGAGAGGCCGGCAGAATGGGGCCTTTTCCCCTTCTCCTTTGGGACGGAATACTTCTCCTCTTTTGGGAATAAGGAAAGCAGGTAATAGCAGACTTCTGGACCTATTTGCAAGCCAACATGGTCTGGCCATCTGTCGGGAGGGCTTGGATGGTGCCCTCCCTCCCTGCCTGCCTGCCTGCCTGGGGTTGGACTGGATGGCCTTTGGAGGCCCCTTTTTACCTGCTGAGAACTCATTTTGAGTGATTTTCCATGTCTGGTGCTCTTTGTGTCCTTCTCTTCTCCTGTTGTCAACATTGTGGTCCCTGCTTGAGGTTGGATCTCGGTCCAGAAATGTAATATTTCCGTCTATTTCCGTGTTTATATTTTGGCGCAGGATCGGGTCGTGAGAGCGAGCGTCAATAATCATCATCATCATCATTGCGGGCGTCAATCGATGTCATCCTAGTTTTGATTTTGATACTTCGCCGGCTTCGCCTTTGCGTCGAGAGAGAGAGAGAAAAGTCGGACTCGACACACATCATAACCATTTCTATTTTCATATTTTATTTAATTTACTTACCACATTTATTTATTATTAGTAATAGATTTATTTAGTTACTTACAACATTTATTTATTTATAATAAAAGATTTATTTATTCACCACATTTATTTATTTATAATAATTGATTTATTTACCACATTTATTTATTCATAATTATTTATTTACTTACCTCATTTATTTATTTATTTATAATAGATTTATTTATTTATTTTTACCACATTTATTTATTTATTTAGGACATTTATTTATTTATAATAATAATAGATTTATTTATTTATTCATTTACCACATTTATTTATATTTATTTATTTATTTACCACATTTACTTATTTATAATAATAGATTTATTTATTTATTTTTTACCACATTTATTTATTTAGGACATTTATTTATTTATTTATAATAATAATAGATTTATTTATTTATTCATTTACCACATTTATTTATTTATAATGATTTATTTATTTACCACATTTATTTATATTTATTTATTTACCACACATTTACTTATTTATTTACATACCACATAATGATTTATTTATTTACCACATTTATTTATATTTATTTATTTACCACATTTATTTTTAGTTATTTTTATTTATTTATTTACATACCACATTTACTTATTTATAATAATATTTTATTTATTTATTTATGATATTTATACGCCGCCCTTCTCACCCTGAAGGGGACTCGGAGCGACTTACAATATATATGTAAATACAATACATTCTAGAATAGGACAATATTAATAACCTATTTTTGTTATATTATTATATATTATTATATTGCATTATATTACAAGTAGTATACCTCCAGTATACTGTAATATTATTAGTAATATATTATATGTAATATAAAATACATAATTATTATATTACGAGTAGTATACTGTAATATTATTAGTAATATTACATGTAATATGAAATACATAATTGTATTATATTATGAGTAGTATACCACCAGTATACTGTAATATTATTAGTAATATATAATTATTATATTGTATTTTCTGTTGTTTTTTTTTAAAACATTGGGCCATTGTTTGGGTCTCGGTTGAGTAAGTCAATGTAATAATTACAATTCTGTGTATTGTCAAAGGCTTTGATGGCCAGAATCACTGGATTGTTGTGTGTTTTCTGGGCTGTTTTGCCATGTTCCGGAAGCATTCTCTCCTGACGTTTCGCCCACATCTATGGCTGTTCGAAATAGCAATCTTCCAAGCTTCCACTAACTGTGATGTTGTGTGTTTTCCGAACTGTACGGCCATGTTCCGGAAGCATTCTCTCCTGACATTTTGGCTACATCTATGGCAGGCATCCTCCAAGGTTGTGAGGTCCGTTGGAAACTAGGAAAATTGTGTGTGTGTGTATATGTGTATATATATATATATATATATATATATATATATATATTCGTGGAATGTCCAGGGTGGGAGAAAAAACTCTCTGTTGGAGGTAGGTATGAATTACAATCCTGTTATTTGCATGCCGGCAAACATCTATCGGGAGAGCTTTCCCTTTTGTGAAATTCCATATCGGGTTTGTTGTCGGAGGCTTTTGTGTCCTGGATCACTGTGAGTTTTTTGGGATGTCTGGCCATGTTCCAGAAGCACTCTCTCCTGACGTTTTCGCCCACGTCTGTGGAAGGCATTCTCAAAGGTCAAAAAGGAGGGCCGGGTTGTTGTGAGTTTTCCGGGCTGTGTGGCTATGTTCCAGAAGCACTCTCTCCTGAAGCAAACACAAATTGAAGGAAGGAAAAATATATTGTTGTTGTTGTTAAAAATGCACGGGAGGGGAATTGCGAGGAAAATATATTGTCAAATGCTTTCGTGGCCGGAATCACTGGGTTGTTGTGAGTTTTCCGGGTAGCCATGTTCCAGAAGCACTCTCTCCTGAAGCAAACACAAATTGAAGGAAGGAAAAATATATTGTTGGTGTTGTTAAAAATGCACGGGAGGGGAATTATGAGGAAAATGTATTGTCAGATGCTTTTGTGGCCGGAATCACTGGGTTGTTGTGAGTTTTCTGGGCTGTACGGCCATGTTCCAGAAGCACTCTCTCCTGAAGCAAACACAAATTGAAGAAAGAAAAAAATGTGTTGTTGTTGTTTTGTTGTTGTTAAAAATGCACAGAAGGGGAATTGCGAAGAAAATGTATTGTCAGATTGTCGTGACCGGAATCACTGGGTTGTTGTGAGTTTTCTGGGCTGTACGGCCATGTTCCAGAAGCATTCTCTCCTGATGTTTTGCCCACATCTATGACAGACATCCTCCGAGGTTGTGAGGGCCGTTTGTGTGTAGACGAGTGTTTCAGACCACGAAGGAAGCCAAGAAGAGACGAATGGGGCAGGGATGGATGCCTTCCGAACCTCCCTGCACTTTGCTCCTCTGGACCAAACCAAACAGGAAGAAATAAACACATCAAAGAAGGCCACGGCTCCTTTCTAAGTTTGGATGAATAGATTGGTTGCCATCTGACTGAAGATCCGGATTCGGTTGAACAATCAAGGACGAACGATGGAGGATTGTACTGATCTGTGCTATTGGCAGATGTGTTGAGATTTGGAGACTTCGGAGAGGATGCAGCCTTTTGTCTTCCGAGTTTGGTGAGATCCTCTTTGGCAAGAGCAACTTTCTCCCTCGTGGGCATTGCGGTGTCCGGCCCATGTCGTGGCTGAAGTTGGTCATGCTCCAAACAGCCTTTCCTTTGAGCACTTTTGGTTTGGCGGCGGAACAATGAAACATGGCACCTCCATTGCACTCCTCTGCCCGCCCGCCCGCCCGCTCTCCGATCCTTCTCTGCTCGCTAACCGCAACCACTTTGTTGTGAAGGGATCTGACGGGCGGCTTTCAGGCCAAGCTTTTGTGCTATGTGTATTTCTTTTTGTGGTTTTTATTTCTCTCTCCTTGTGTCCATCTCCATCAAAGTCTCCGGATCCAGACCTGCTTCGCTTGTGGCCACTCTGTCATGTGTTTTCCATTGTGTTCACTTGGGGTCAGTTGGCTGCCATAAATCCTGATTAGCTAATTTCCCATGTTTATTGTTTAGAGCGTTCCCATTTGGATATTGGAAATGACTGGTTTTGTTATCCCATTGCCGTTTAAAATCATCACTTCTACGTACATGGCTTGGTAAAGCCAAAGAGCATGAATTTGCACCGTTTCCTGTATTCGAGGCGACCACATTGTCTTTCTGGTGTTTTGGGTGCTGTGCCGAATGGTTACTGATGGGAATGAGAACTCCAAACCATCTCTATAGTTGCAGATTATTGTATTTTGGTCTAATCTCATCCTGCCCTTGCACTGCTGGATGTATATACGTCTTAATTGGGTTTATTTACATGTTCCTGGGTGGAAACTCTCCAGGCAAAATATATGGCAGTATTGGTTTGCCTTTGTGTGTGACATGCCCATCTGTAGGCGCGACAACAATACCCCATCACCCCCTTGCATACTTGTTTTTGAGGTGTTTGCTTCCTTGTAATGTTCTACAAAAGTGGATCAGGTAAATAACTAGTCCATCATTTCTCAACCTGGGGGTCGCGACCCCTGGGGGGGGTCGCAAGGGGGTGTCAGATGGGTCACTAAAGACCACCAGAAAAAACAGTACTGTTGGTGATGGGAGTTCTGTGTGGGAAGTTTGGCCTAATTCTCTCATTGGTGGGGGTCCAGAATGGTCTTTGATTGTAGGTGAACTATAAATCACGGCAACTACAAATGACGAGATCAATCCCCAAACTCCCTCAACCCCACCAGTATTCAAATTTGGGCGTATTGGGCATTTGTGCCAAATTCGATCCAGTGAATGAAAATCCATATTGCATATGGATTGGTGGGTTCCAGAATGGTCTTTGATTGTGGGTCAACTATAAATCCCAGCAACTACAACTCCCAAATATCAAGGCCTATTCCCCCCCCCCAATCTACCAGTGTTCACATTTGTGCATATTGTGCACCCATGCAAAGTTTGGTCCTGATCCATCGTTGTTTGAGTCCACAGTGCTCTCTGGATGTCGGTGAACTACAACTCCAAAATTCAAGGTCAATGCCCTCTAAACTTTTCCAGTATTTTCTGTTGGTCATGGGAGTCCTGTGTGTTGGAAATAGCAATCTTCCAAGCCTCCACTAACTAGGTTGTTGTGTGTTTTTCGGGCTGTCTGGCCATCTTCCGGAAGCATTCCCTCCTGACCTTTCTCCTGCATCTATGGCAGGCAGCCTCTGAGGTTGTGAGATCTGTTGGAAACTAGGAAAATGGTGTGTGTGTGTGTGTGTATTTATATACGTGGAATGTCCAGGGTGGGAGAAAAAAACTCTTTGTTGGAGGTAGGTGTGAATTACAATCCTGTGTGTCAAGTTTGGTTCAATTCCATTGTTGCTAGGGTTCGGAATGTTCTTTGATTGTATGTGAACTATAAATCCCATCAAATTCCAGCAGCTACAACTCCCAAATGACAAATCAATCCCCCTCCCCCAACCCCGCCAGTATTGGGATTTGGGCGTATTGGGTGTTTGTGCCGAATTTGGTCCAGTGAATGAAAATACATCCTGCATATCAGATATTTACATTATGATCCATATCGGTAGCAAACCTACCATTATGAAGTAGCAAAGAAGATAGTGTTATGGTTGGGGGTCACCACAACACGGGGAAGTGTATTAAGTGGTCGCGGCATTAGGAAGGTTGAGAAACAGTCAAGTGGGGAGGCAAGGAGTTCCACAAGACAGGGGCAGAGATGGTGAAGGCCCTACGTCTTGTGCTCACGAGGCGTACTTCCCTGGGGCCTGGAACATACAATGAGTTTAGTTGGAGGAGTCATGTCGATTCACAACGGTAGCAAAATGACAGTCATGAAGTAGCAACGAAAATAATGTTATGGTTGGGGGAGTCACCACAACACGAGGAACTGTACTAAGGGGTCGCGGCATTAGGAAGGTTGAGAAACAGTCAAGTGGAGAGGCAAGGAGTTCCACAAGACAGGGGCAGAGATGGAGAAGGCCCTACGTCTTGTGCTCTCGAGACTTACTTCCCTGGGGCCTGGAACATACAGGAGGTTTAGTTGGAGGAGTCGTGTCGATTCACAACAGTAGCAAAATTATTTATGAAGTAGCAACAACAATAATGTTTTAGTTGGGGGTCACCACAACACGAGGAACTGTATTATTGGGGTCGCGGCATTAGGAAGGTTGAGAAACAGTTATTTATATGTTTCTGGGTGTAAACTCTCCAGGGCAAAATATATGGCAGTATTGGTTTGCCTTTGTGTGTGGTATGCCCATCTGCAGGCGCGACAATACAACCCCCATCGCCCCCCCTGCGTGCTTGTTTTTGAAGTGTTTACTTCACGGTAACGTGGATCAGGTTAGCAACTCTTCTCTTGTAGGATGCCTGTCCTGCTTGGGTAGGGTTGAAAAGGATGGGTTGGTGCTTGCGAGCAAAAGGAATGGATTGCTTGCTGGCTTTCCAAAGGAGATGGGCTCTTTCCCTCCATTGAGGGGATGAATAGAAAAAGCAGCTGGCTTTCTTCCCCTCCTTCTTTTCCTCCCCCTTTCCCCTCTTCCACCTAGTTCTGCTGGGATAAGAGTGCATCCCCGCTAATAGGCTGCAGTGTGCAAAGTCTCCCTCCCCGGCTGGTGCCTATTTCCTTGATGCAAAACAGCCTCTCGGCCCCTAATTATGGCTCGGGGAGGATTTGCGCCCCCCTTCCTCACTCCGGCAGGAGGTGGCTCGTGGGATGGATACCGCTTTCCAAAAGCCTTTCATGTCAGGAGCCGATGTTTTTGCAAGTGCTTGGCCTCCGCGTACGCCAGGAGACAAAAGCGCCAACCCTTTCTGTCTGGACAGGAAATATTTCCCGTAATGCATCCCCCTCTATGGCAATAAATTCCTCGATAAAGAGCAAGAGGGAGAGAAGGAACGGGTTCCTGTAGCCTGAAGCTTTGCTGACTCTTAGCATTTGAATCCAAGGAGTGCTTGGTAGCTGAAAGTTTATATATTTTTAAAGTACTGGTTGAGGGCAGAAACAGATTCCTCTTAACCCGCTATTAGGAGGTGGTTTTTTGTTGTTGTTGAAGCAGATTGGAAATATAAGCCTTTCCAAATGTGTCCGCACATGTTTGGTAAACCAGTGGCAAATATACAAGATGGAGTTACAGTATTTTGCTTTAAAGGATATGTTGAGGAAAGAGCGAGGGGTAAAAAGGACCTCATTGGAACACAAGGTCATTGTTGTTCAAGAAACCCGGATGGTTGACATGAGGCTAATATCTGGGACTCTGCATCCTTTGAATGTTTTGTAGTTTATGGAGTGACCATGTTGCTTTCCTGGCACTGGGTTGTTGTTGTGTGTTTTCCTGGCTGTGCAGCCATGCCTTTCCAAATGTGTCTGCACATGTTTGGTAACCCAGTGGCAAATATACAGGATGGAGTTACAATATTCTGCTGTAAAGGATATGTTGAGGAAGGAACGAGGGGAAAAAATGACCTCGTTGGAACACAAGGTCATTGTTGTTCAAGAAACCCGGATGGTTAATATGAGGCTAATTTCTGGGATTCTGCATCCTTTGCCTGTTTTGGAGTTTATGGAGTGACCATGTTGCTTTCCTGGCACTGGGTTGTTGTTGTGTGTTTTCCTGGCTGTGCAGCCATGTTCCAGAAGCATTCTCTTCTGACGTTTCGCCGGCATCTATGGCAGGCATCCTCAAGAGCAGGTGTGCTCACACTTTTTCAGCATGTGAGCTACTTATAAAACGACCAAGTCAAAATGATCTACCTACCCACTACTCAGAGAGCCATAAAAGCAAAATATTTGGAAATTTATTTCAGTGAGAGCCATATAATATATTTTAAGACTGAATTCAACTAAATGTGAGTATAATAAGCCCCTGAATTTATTCATAATAATGATAATATTCATTCAGCCTCTGCTGCTGCTTCTACTACTCCTATTACTATTACTACTAATAATAACAACAGCAGTAGGTTTCTAGAGTAGGACACCTCCAAGGGCCATCCAGTCCAACCTCAACTCAACTTTATTTCTTATGAGTCGCCCTCCACCAAAGGTGCTCTGGGCGACTTACACAATTAAAATAAACAGGCTACATAGTCACAGCTTGTTACTTAACAATCATAGGCTCCTTCTGCCATAAGGGAAAAACACAATCAAAGCATTCCTCACAGATGGTCATTCAGCCTCTGATAATAATAACAATAACAATGGGTTCCTGGAATAGGAGGAGGCCTCCAAGGGCCATCCAGTCCAACCTCCTTCTGCACCTGGGCGGCGTCAGGAGCCTGCGGGGCGGGACTGAGCCTTCCTCCTGCCCTGCCTGCGATCTACCAGGATGCCCTATGCCAGGGGTGCTCATTAGGTAGATCGCGATCGACTGGTCGATCCCGGGACCGAAGGAGGTGGATCCCAGCTAGATGGGGCACTTCTGAGGGGGTGGAGCCATGGTGTTGCAAGCCCCGCCTCCTCCCCCTTCAGCTGCTTAAAGCCACAGCTTCTGCAGGCTAAGGCAGCCTGGGGTAAAAGCCAAAGCCAGTAGTGGCTATCTATGCCACTACTGGCTTGGCATTACCCTCCTCTAGCCTGCAGAAGCTGTGGAAGCGCTAAAGCCAGTGGGGGGAGGGGCGGAGCCAGGCGGAGCCAAGCCCTGCCCCCCTCCCCCAGCTTCAGCGCTTCCACAGCGTCTGCAGGCTAGAGGAGGGCAATGCCAAGCCAGTAGTGGCTATCTATGCCACCACTAGCTTGGCATTACCCTCCTCTAGCCTGCAGAAGCTGTGGAAGCGCTGAAGCCAGTGGGGGGAGGGGCGGAGCCAGGCAGCACCAAGCCCCGCCCCCTTCCCCCTGCTCCGCCCTGCTTCTCTCTCGGTAGATCTTTCTGACTTGGTTTTATTATAAGTAGTTCACATGCTGAAAAAGTGTGGGCACCCCTGCCCTACGCGATCTACCAGTAGATCCCAATCTACCTAATGAGCACCCCTGCTCAAAAGGTTGTGAGGTCAGACCCAGATGCATTCCCTCCTGACATTTCGGCTGCATCTATGGCAAGCATCCTCAAGGAGGTTATGAGGTCAGACTTCACAACCTTTGAGGATTCCTGCCATAGATGCAAGCAACATGTCAGGAGAAATGACCTCACAGCTTCCTGCCATAGATGCAGGCGAAACGACCACACAGCTTCCTGCCATAGATGTAGGTGAAACGTCAGGACAGAATGCTTCTGGAACATGGCCATACAGTTCGAAACACTCACAACGACCCGGTGATTCTGGACACGAAAGCCTTCGACAATACATTTTCCTGGCACTTTCCCTTCCATGCATTTGTAACAACAACAACAACAACAATACATTTTCCTTCCTTCCATTAGTGTTTGCTTCTTATTTGTGTTTATTTTTAAGCACACACACAATTCGGCATCTCATCGTGCTGAAGAAAGGAAACAGTGGCTTATATTTTGCTACGATTCATGTATTGCTTAGCAAACGATCAAGCATTTTCTGTTGGTATAATGGAAACGGCTTATACGATTTTGCTACGATCCATGTATTGGTTAGCGAACAATCAAGCATTTTCGTCCCGGTCCCCGTCCCCGTCCCCCCCAAAGGAATCAGAGCACATTTCTTTTTGCCTTTGGGTTCTCTTCCCCCTTTTCAGAATTTCTTGGACAACAATGAGCAATAGTTGACAACCAACGCTGTGATTTTTAAAGTAATATGTCACTGGATATGCGTTCTCTGCTCTGGAACACCCAACCTTCACGGCAATTTGTAGCGAGGCTTTTCCATTAGCTGTGGCCAAGAACATAAATGGGTCGAGATGCTTCTTAATAGTTTCCCGTTACGTTGCACTTGGAGAAAGCCTTTCTGTTTTGCTTTAGAGATGGAACGCGTTGGAGTGGGGAAGGCAATCGTGTCGGTCCATTCCAAACGTTAAAATAGTGCAAATGTTAAAATAACGGATCCACGGGTCGTTGTTTTTTTTTTTTAATGGTGATGTTGGAGGAGAAACAACACACACCCAGTTTGGATTTTTTTTTTTTAGGAAGGGAGATAAATTAATTGGATGAAAAAAGGGATGAAGCCCACACGAGGCAAGCTAACTTTCATCGCCTTGATCAGTAAGGTTAGAGAACCAGTTCAAGCCTCTAATATAATTCTCTGGATTATATCTGTCTTCTGGATTTGATGTTTTCAACCTTTTATACATTGGGCTGTTCTCTTACCACCTTTTCTGCATGACGAATTTGTCGTGTGTGTGTGTAATATATGTGTGTACATATATATGTGTGTGTGTTTGTGTATATGTGTAAGCCTATATATATACATGCACACAACATATATACACACATCCACACACACAACACATATATGCATACATATGTGTGTGTGCATGTGTGTATATATGTAATATACATATATGTGCATATATAGGTGTGCGTATGCCTGTATGTGTGTGTGTAATATACATGTGTGCATATATAGGCGTGTGTATGCCTGTATGTGTATATATATACACACATGACATGTATATATGCATATATGTGTAATACACACATGTATACATATATATATAGGTGTGTGTATGTATATGTGTATGCCTGTGTGTATATGCATATGTGTGTATGTATATGTGTATGCCTGTGTGTATATATATATATATATATATATATATATATCTGCACACAACATGTATATATGCATATGTGTGTGTAATATACTTATGTCTACACATATATAGGCATGTGTATGTATATGTGTATGCCTGTGTGTATATGCATATGTGTGTATGCATATGTGTATGCCTGTGTGTATATATATATGCACACGACATGTATATATGCATATGTGTGTGTAATATACATATGTGTGCATATATATAGGCGTGTGTATGCCTGTATGTGTATATATATACACACACGACATGTATATATGCATATGTGTGTGTGATATACATATGTGTACACATATATAGGTGAGTGTATGTGTATACTTGTGTGTATATACACACACATATGACATATATATCTATATACGTGCATATGTGTGCATATTATAATATATATGTGCATAGACACATATAGACACAACATATATATTTATACACACATGTGTGTATATATCTGGAATATATATATGTGTATATTATATATAAGTGTGTATGTGTATATGCGTATGCCTGTGTGTATATATATAACCACAACACACATATATACACACACGTGTATGTATAATATACATTTGTGTGCATATATATGTGTACATGCATATGTGTATGCCTGTATGTGTGTATATATATTTGTAAACAGTGCTGAAAGGTTATATATATATATATATACACACACACAATACATATAATCTATCAGCACTGTTTACAAGTCCAACGCACACCAACTTTTTCAAACTGCAAAATGGTTTGAGCTGCTGAAATCTCATTAAAATTTGGTGAATAAAGAGTCAAAGGGTATAAATAAAACCTTCATTATTTCACTCTGTTCCAATGATCAAGGATATATAATCTTTCAGCACTGTTTACAAATATATATACACACATACAGGCATGTGGCCTCTGGGGCCATTGCTCTGGGAGGATTGTTGTGTGCCCTCTGCTCATGGCAACCCATTTCCCCCCAAGATTTGTGCAGCGTTGCTTTCCTTTGAGGCCGAGAGAGTGTGGTTCTCAGTTTGGAAGTAAGCCCTCTTTTTCAAGAACCTGCAGCTGCATCTACACTGTAGTACGAATGAGGTTTGGCACCACTTTAAGTGCTATAGAGTCCTGGGAGCTGTAGTTTGTGGAGGCCCCAGCTCTCTTTGGGAAAGAGGGCTAAAGGATTTGCAAATCTACAAGTTGCAAAATTGCATTCAAAATTGCATTCAAAGCACCCCCGACAGATGGCCATCCAGCTTCTGTTTAAAAGCTTCCAAAGAAGGAGCCACCACCACACTCCGGGGCAGAGAGTTCCACTGCAGAACAGCTCTCACAGTCAGGAAGTTCTTCCTAATGTTCAGATGGACTCTCCTTTCTTGTAATTTCAAGCCATTGTTCCGCGTCCTAGTCTCTTTGAAGCCATTGTTCCATTGCGTCCTAGTCTCTCCTGACGTTTCGCTGCATCGATGGGGGCAAAGTTATGTTTTGTTGTCACTCTATTTAAGGGATCTTAACATTGTTTTTCTCTACGAACCAGGTTATATGTTGTGGGTGTGTTCTTTTTCTTGGGGTACAGCTACACTGCAGGTTGACCCCACTTGAACTTCCCTGACTCAATGCTATGGGAGTTGTAGTTTTGCAAAATCTTGAGCCTTCTCTTCCAAAGAGGGCTGGTACCTCTTCAAACTACAACTTCCAGATTTTCCATGGCATTGAGCCTTGGCTTTTCAAGGGCAGAGTTAATGCAGTTTGACCCCACTTGGTACAGCCAAGGCTCAATTCTATGTAATCTCGGGAGTTGTAGTTTGAGGAGGTACCTTACTTACGTAAATAAGTAAGGTACCTCCTCAAACTACAGCTCCCAGATTTCCATAGCATTGAGACTTGGCTGTTCCAAGTGGAGTCAAAATGCATTAACTCTGCAAGGCAGATGCACCCTTTATCCCCCCCCCCCCCCTTCCCTTGCATATATGTCATTATCCAGTGTTTCCCAACTTTTTTGAGCCGCGGCACACTTTTTACATTTACAAAATCCTGGGGCACACCACCAACCAAAATGACACAAAATGACACTCTAACACAGTCATACATATAGTTACTATGTTTTTAAATGTATTTATACACTCAGTGTGAAACCTGGGCCTGTTTCGATGAACACAACATAGATATCCTGGCAGGATATCTTGGCACATAGAACTCCCACAACCAACAGAAAAAAACTGGAAGGGTTTCGTGAGCATTGCCCTTGAATTTTGGAGTTGTAGTTCACCTACACCCAGAGAGCACTGTGGACTGAAATAATGATGGGCGGGCCTCTTCCTCATGGGGAGGGGGACACTCCACCCCTTTGCTTTGGAATTGACCTTTGAATTGGGAAGTTGTAGTTCACCTACACCCAGAGAGCATTGTGGACTGAAATAATGATGGGCTGGCCTCTTCCTCATGGGGAGGGGGACACTCCACCCCTTTGCTTTGGAATTGACCTTTGAATTTGGAAGTTGAAGTTCACCTACACCCAGAAAGCATTGTGGACTGAAATAATGATGGGCGGGCCTCTTCCTCATGGGGAGGGGACACTCCACCCCTTTGCTTTGGAATTGACCTTAAAATTTGGAAGTTGTAGTTCACCTACACCCAGAGACTGCATTGTGGACTGAAATAATGATGGGCGGGCCTCTTCCTCATGGGGAGGGGGACACTCCACCCCTTGCTTTGGAATTGACCTTTGAATTTGGAAGTTGTAGTTCACCGACACCCAGAGAGCATGGTGGACTGAAATAATGATGGGCGGGCCTCTTCCTCATGGGGAGGGGGACACTCCACCCCTGTGCTTTGGAATTGACCGTTGAATTTGGAAGTTGTAGTTCACCTACACCCAGAGAGCATTGTGGACTGAAATAATGATGGGCGGGCCTCTTCCTCATGGGGAGGGGGACACTCCACTCCACCCCTTTGCTTTGGAATTGACCTTTGAATTTGGAAGTTGTAGTTCACCTACACCCAGAGAGCACTGTGGACTGAAATAATGATGGGCGGGCCTCTTCCTCATGGGGAGGGGGACACTCCACCCCTTTGCTTTGGAATTGACCTTTGAATTTGGAAGTTGTAGTTCACCTACACCCAGAGAGCATTGTGGACTGAAATAATGATGGGCGGGCCTCTTCCTCATGGGGAGGGGGACACTCCACCCCTTTGCTTTGGAATTGACCTTTGAATTTGGAAGTTGTAGTTCACCTACACCCAGAGAGCACTGTGGACTGAAATAATGATGGGCGGGCCTCTTCCTCATGGGGAGGGGACACTCCACCCCTTGCTTTGGAATTGACCTTTGAATTTGGAAGTTGTAGTTCACCTACACCCAGAGAGCATTGTGGACTGAAATAATGATGGGCGGGCCTCTTCCTCATGGGGAGGGGGACACTCCACCCCTTTGCTTTGGAATTGACCTTTGAATTTGGAAGTTGTAGTTCACCTACACCCAGAGAGCACTGTGGACTGAAATAATGATGGGCGGGGGGAGGGGGACCTCTTCCTCATGGGGAGTGGACTGACTCCACCCCTTTTCATTGGAATTGACCTTTGAATATGGATGTTGTAGTTCACCTACACCCAGAGAGCACTGTGGACTGAAATAATGATGGGCGGGCCTCTTCCTCATGGGGAGGGGGACACTCCACCCCTTTGCTTTGGAATTGACCTTTGAATTTGGAAGTTGTAGTTCACCTACACCCAGAGAGCACTGTGGACTGAAATAATGATGGGCGGGCCTCTTCCTCATGGGGAGGGGACACTCCACCCCTTTGCTTTGGAATTGACCTTTGAATTTGGAAGTTGTAGTTCACCTACACCCAGAGAGCATTGTGGACTGAAATAATGATGGGCGGGCCTCTTCCTCATGGGGAGGGGGACACTCCACCCCTTCCCTTTCCGACCCTCCCTCCACTCACCTCAGCCTCTCTGCTGGTCCTTCCTCCTCCTCCTTCCCCAGCTAGCATTCTGGACCCCACCAATCTATATGCAATATGGATTTTCATTCACTGGCCCAAATTTGGCACAAATGCCCAATACGCCCAAATTTGAAGACTGGTTGCGGTTGAGTTTGAGTTTGGGGATTGATTTTGTCATTTGTAGTTGCTGTGATTTATAGTTCACGTACAGTCAATGAGCATTCTAAAGCCCATCAACGATAGAATTGGGCCAAACCTCCCACACAGAACCCTCATGCTTTGAAGGGACTTGCTGATGCGAGCTTTCCTCCAGTCTTACACGCTTTGCCTCGCTTGCACATGTGCACCACACTGTCAGGGGCTGACCACGCCTGCTCTCCCCTCTCCCCTCTCAGAAACAACCCTCGCCTTGGCTGAGATATACTAATACGGATAATACTATGTAATAATTATATATTATATATTACATGCAATATTACTAATAATATTGCAGTATAGTGGTATAGTACAATACAGTGGTTCCTCGCTACTTTGCGGATTGCTTATTGCGGACTCGCTGTTTTGCAGATTTTTTAAAAAAACATATCTATCTATACAGTATGTATATAATAAAAGTCAGTGTTTGCGGCGGGAGGTGCAGAGGAATATGTGGCAGCGTTTCGATTCGTTGTCACTGTGGGATTATTTGCATAAAGGACTCTGAATGGCCCTCTACATTCCAACATTCTAAGGTGACACAGAGGGAAAAGAAAAGGCCTCAGGCAGGCAGTCACTGCGGCCCACAGCAATGATGGATCAGGACCAAACTTGGCACACAGGGGCCCAATGGCCCACTTCACAACCTGGTGTGGTTTAGGGCAGGATGGACCACGAATGATGGGATCTGCAGTACCTTCACCCGATTTACTTCTCAAACAACACTGTAGCCCCTATAAATCACAGACCAGGCCTAAAATTGATAGCAAGGCTTCCTTAACTTGATTTGCCTGACTAGGCCTCAGGTCATGGGATATTGTTTAGGGCCTGAAATGACAGCAAGGCTTCCTCAACTTGATTTTCCTGACTACACCTCAGCTCATGGGATATTGTTAGGCTTTCTCAACTTGATTTTCCTGACTCGGCCCCCAACAATGACAGAACAAGACCAAACTTGGCACACAGATTCCCCAAGATGCACTCTACATCCTGGTGCAGTTTGAGGGAGGATGGACCATGGATGATGGGACTTGCAGTACTTTAATTCACTTCCTTAGAGCACTGTGGCCCACACCAATGACGAATCAGTACCAGACGTGGCACACAGAGGCCCAATGGCCCACTTTACACACCTGGTGCGGTTTATGACAGAATGGCTCACAAATGATGGGATTTGCAGTACCTTCACCCGATTCATTTACCACAGAACATTGCAGCCCCTACAAATCACAGACCAGGTCCAAACTTGGTACACAGAGTACCCATGACCCACTATGCATCCTGGTGCAGTTCGGAGGAGAATGGACTATTGGACTCTGATATGGAAGTTGTAGTTCACCCACATCCACTGAACCCATCTGACATTTATCTAGACTAAACTTGGAGCACAGATAAACAATGCTTTTCTCAAATAACCCGGGCAGTGTCGGGTCCCCAAGCTAGTTTAAAATATATATCATGGTATTTTCTCTGTTTTGTGAAGTTTTGCCACCGCTCTCCAAGGCTCTTTCCCTCCTCAGTCCTTCCTCCAGCCTTGAAGGGCCTTTCCTTCCTTCACTTTATTTTAAGTTTATAAAGACTTAAAATAGTGTATACTAAAATAATGCGTAAATCTATTATATAAATGGGTTCACGTCATGTGATGTATACCTCAAACAAAGAAACCACACAACGCAGAAACATAATACTTGCCCACAGAAATAGGCCTCAAGCAAGGTACGTTTGTAGCAAAGAAACTCCCCCAAAAAAACCTAAAAGACCCCCAAAACAACGAGTAAAAATAAAACTACATTTACCAGCATCCTCCGGGGCAGCCAAAGACTCACCCAGCCTCTACATTCTGAACAACATGATTGGCTGCCAATAAGGGCGGATTTGCATAACTGCTGTAACCATAGCAACGCTGGCAAGAGCCATCAAGACTAGGATAGAATGCTGAGAGATTTCAGTTGGTGTTTGAGGTTAAACTGCCAAAACCAAACTCTGAGGAGCAATTCTCCAGCAAATTCCTACCCACACAACACAACACAACTTCCAATCACAACCCATCCCACCAACCTTACAGGACCCCGTACACACAACACCTACAAACACCACAAACTAAAACCATTCCTTCCTTCCACACAGACATAAACTGACCCAAAAGACAAGCCATGCCTTATAAAAATAACAGCATCGGACGACACACTCACAACGCTACATACATCAAACAAAAAGGGCAGAACAAACGCCAGAACAGAAACACACTGCGCAGCAGAGACACAACAACAGGTCACTGCACGACGCACAGCTGAGAACCAAATGCAAAGAACTGCACGACAAGAAGAAGTGCGCAGGCCAGGAACAACAAAGACGCAGAAATGCAACACAACAGCAGCGCGCAAGGGCGCAGAAACACGACGTCGCAACACAGAAAACAAACTTCAAAAACACCACAACCAATTCCACCGCCTAGCCTTCAGATACAACGCTGCAGAAGACTACAGCATGGTGCCAGAGGCCGACATTGGCACCCTAACGCACATCTGCACACACTGCAAAGCCCTGAAATACCCAGCAGAAACACTGGGAATGTGCTGCCTAGCCGGTAAAGTCTCTCTACCACCACTTGCCACTCCTCCACAACCACTACAGACTTTGCTGAGTGGACACACTCCAGAATCAAAACACTTCCTCCGCTATATAAGACAATGCAACTCATGCTTCCAGATGACATCATTTGGAGCACACATAGAAAGTGCGCAATTCATGCCTACATGACCCCACCAAGACCGTAAGTAACATCATTTCCAACCCTTACATCTCGCATCTCCTAAATAGGGCACAGCAACGCGTGCCGGGTACAGCTAGTATTAAAATAAATAGACATCACGGTTTTTCACTTATTGCGGGAGGTCCTGGAACCCAACCCCAGCAATAAGAGAGGAAACACTGTATCCATATACCGTATTTTTCGCACCATAAGGCGCACCTGCTGATAAGACGCACCTAGATTTTAGAGGAGGAAAATTGGGGGAAAAATGGGGCTGTCTGCTATATGGGACACTAATATGGAGGGGGCGCTGGAGCAGGGGGCGGCGATATACTCACGCTATATTCGCCCCCGGGCGGCTCCCGGCTGCGCCAGCGCATGGCCAGACTCCGCTGCCGTGTCGCCGCAGCCAGGCGGCGGCGGGGAGGAACGGGGGCGGAAGAGGGACTCACGGGGCGGGAAGGAAGGAGGAAGAGGCCGCAGCGCCTCCGCAGGGCTTCCTCCCTTCGGCGAGGCCTTCCTCCTCTTCCTCCTCAGCAGAGGCGCGACGGAGTGATGTCACGAAGATGCGCCTCTGTCTTCGGGCCCTTCCGGGGGCGCTGCTGCTGCTACCGCTGCGTCTCGGGAAAAGCCCGAGCCAGAGGCGCATCTTCGTGGCGTCACTCCGTCGCCTCTGGCGGGA
Organism: Anolis apletophallus; assembly: GCA_030556195.1. Taxonomy (NCBI): domain Eukaryota; kingdom Metazoa; phylum Chordata; class Lepidosauria; order Squamata; family Anolidae; genus Anolis; species Anolis apletophallus. The sequence continues at coordinate 3,496,021 of JARBWK010000020.1, forward strand.
GGAAGGCCTCGCCGGAGGGAGGAGCCCTGAGGAGCGCTGCGGCCTCTTCCTCCTTCCCTCCTCCCCCCCACCACCCGTGAGTCCCCTCTTCCGCCCCCGTTCCTCCGCGCCGCCCGACTGGCTGCGGCGACACGGCAGCGGGAGCCTGGCCATGCGCTGGCGCAGCCGAAGCCGCCGGAGCTGCCGGGGGCGAATATAGCCTGAGTATATCGCCGCCCCCTCTGCTCAGCGCCTCCCCCCCTCCCTGCCTGCATCTTCGCTCCATAAGACGCGGCTCATTTTTCTTCCTACTTTGGGAGGAAAAAAACTGCGTCTTATGGTGCGAAAAATACGGTAAATAAAAAATGTAATGTTCATTTGTGGTATTAACATAACTGAAAAACCACTAGACGAATTGACACCAGATTTGGACATAAGACACCTATCAGGCCAATGAGTGACCATCACTCATAAAAACACTGAAAAACACAGCAGAACGGACTTAAAAAGCCAAAAAAACAGAAAGATGCTACAGCGCATGCAAAGAAACGACTCCTCTGGCAAACAAAACACACAATAGCATATCTACACTCTCTTCCGGACTACAGCTCCCAGCATCCTCTAGACCAGGCCCTGTAGGAGAGGAGGATGATCCAAATGCACTGCTTCCAAGCTGCAAGCTTTCTTCTCCTTGGATCTCTTTGAGAGCATCCCAATCCCTGCGTATTTTCAATTTCTTATTCCGGGACTGCAACTCCCAGCAATCCTCCAGGTCTCTCTCGGCATTACTTCGCAAAGATTTTAGGAAGAACTCATCCCACGTTTTTTACAAGCGCATTGGTGAGTAAAGGCCAATCCGAGATAGGCAAGTCCGGTTGCAGAAAGCACAGCAGAAAGTCTCCTTGGGTGATGTTGTTTCCAAGTTGCAGTTCTTTCTGCGTTGTCGTTTCTCTTCGAGACCCGTTCGGCGTGTCTTCTCGAAAGAGGCCGCAGCATTGTGGATAGTGCGTCTCCATGCCTACCGATGTGAGGCCAGGGTGGACCATTGTTGGTGATCAATCTGGCCGAGCATGAGATGTTGTTTCAGGGAGTCCTTATATCTCTTTTCTGGAGCGCCTCTCTTGCGCTGACCCATGGTGAGTTCACCGTAGAGTCGTATCTTTGGGAGGCAGTGGTCCTCCATCCTAGAGACGTGCCCTGCCTAGTGCAGCTGTGTTCTCAATAGCATGGCCTCAACGCTGGTGATCCCTGCTTGCTCAAGGACAGCAACATTAATCACATAGTCGGACCAATGTATATTTAGGATTGTGTGAAGACAGCGCTGATGAAAGCATTTGACGAGTCGTAGGTGTTGGCGATAGGTGACCCATGTTTCAGACCCATATAGGAGATAGACAGTGCGATAGCTCTGTACATATTGATTTTGGTGCTTTGCCTCAGGTGCTTGTTGCTCTAGACTCTTTTGTGAAGCCTTCCGAATATCTCTTTGGGGGGCTCTCTTGCGCTGAACCATGGCGAGTTCACCATAGAGTAGTATCTTTAGGAGGCGGTGGTCCTCCATCCCAGAAAGGTGGCCTTCTGCAGCTGTCAGATGGTAATTGTGTCAGAGCTGATTGTGTTTAAGTGCAGGCCAAGGTCTTTAGGCAGTGCACCCAGTGTGCTGATTACCACTGGGACCACCTTTACTGGCTTGTTGTTGTTATTTGAAACGCAACAAGATGAGTCCACAGCAAACAAGATCACTTTGCTGTCTGTTGTATTGGCTCACATATCAGACACTTGACAAGTGTCTAGGGCTGTGTGATGCATCAGCAAATAATGCATGCAGATCCGAGCAGAGTGGCCTCTTGCAGCTGACAGATAGTAATTTTGTCAGTGCCGATTGTTTTTGCGTGCAGGCCAAGGTCTTTAGGCTCTGCACCCAGTGTGGGACCACTTATTATTGTTGTTGTTGTTTTGCACCGGGAATGTGGCGCAGCTGGCTGGGAGTCAGCTGCATAAGATCTCTACTGACCAGAAGGTCATGAGTTTGAGGCCTACCCGGGTCGGGTGAGCTCTCGACCAATTGTGTAGCTCGTTGTCGACCTTTGCAACCCGAAAGACAATTGCATCTGTCAAGTGGGAATTTAGGTACCACTTGTGTGGGGAGGCTAAATTTAACTGATTTACGAGGCCATAAATCTCCAGGAAGTACATACAAAAAGAATGAAGGAATGTGACAGCTCCTCCTGGTTGCCGGAATGTTAAATTGCCTCTATGTCTGTCTAATACAAGGGTGGGCAATTACCGGCCCTCCAGGTGTTTTGGACTTCAACTCCCAGAAATCCTAACAGCTGGTAAACTGGTTAGGATTTCTGGGAGTTGAAGTCCAAAACACCTGGAGGGCCGGTAATTGCCCACCCCCTGGTCTAATATATGTTGTATGTCAAATGGCATTGAATGTTTGCCTGTATATGTGCATTGTGATTCGCCCTGAGTCCCCTGCGGGGTGAGAAGGGTGGAATATAAATGATGTAAATAAATTATTATTATTATTATTATTGAGCCGTGGCACTTAAAGTGGTGTAGATCAGGGGTGCCCAGACTTTTTCAGCATGCAAGCTATTTATAATAAAACCAAGTCAGAAAGATCTACCTACCTCCTCAAGGCTGGAGAGGGGGGGAGCAGGGGGGAGGGCTTGGCACGGCCTGGCTCCGCCCCCTCTGGCTTCTGCTCTAAAAGCAGCTTCTCCAGCCTTGAGGAGGGCAGGGCTAAGCCAGCCTTGTGCTAGCTATGCCACCACTGACTTGGCATTGCCATCCTCAAGCCTGGAGAAGCTGCTGGTAGAGCGGAAGCCAGGGGCGGAGCCAGTCCGCACAAATCCCCCTCCCCTCTGGCTTTGGAGCTCCCAGCAGCTTCTCCAGGCTTGAGGATGGCAATGCCAAGCCAGCCTTGTGCTAGTTATGCCACCACTGACTTGGCATTGCCATCCTCAAGCCTGGAGAAGCTGCTGGTAGAGCGGAAGACAGGGGGCGGAGCCAGTCCGCACCAAATCCCCCCCCCCTCCCCTCTGGCTTTGGAGCTCCCAGCAGCTTCTCCAGGCTTGAGGATGAAGCTGCTGGTAGAGCGGAAGCCAGGGGGCAGAGCCAGGCCGCACCAAATCCCGCCCCTCCCTCTGGCTTTGGAGCTCCAAGCAGCTTCTCCAGGCTTGAGGAGGGCAATGCCAAGCCAGCCTTGTGCTAGCTATGCCACCACTGGCTTGGCATTGCCATCCTCAAGCCTGGAGAAGCTGCTGGTAGAGCGGAAGCCAGAGGGGGGGCAGAGCCAGGCCGCACCAAGCCCCGCCCCTCCCCTCTGACTTTGGGCAGTCCCAGGAGCTTCTCAGGCTTGAGGATGGCAATGCCAAGCCAGCCTTGTGCTAGCTATGTCACCACTGGCTTGGCATTGCCATCCTCAAGCCTTTAGAAGCCGCTGGTAGAGCGGAAGCCAGAGGGGGCAGAGCCAGGCCGCACCAAGCCCCCCCCCCTCCTCTGGCTTTGGGCTCCCAGCAGCTTCTCAGGCTTGAGGATGGCAATGCCAAGCCAGCCTTGTGCATAGCTATGCCACCACTGGCTTGGCATTGCCATCCTCAAGCCTGGAGAAGCTGCTGGTAGAGCGAAGCCAGAGGGGCAGAGCCAGGCCGCACCAAGCCCCGCCCCTCCCCTCTGGCTTTGGAGCTCCCAGCAGCTTCTCAGGCTTGAGAATGGCAATGCCAAGCCAGCCTTGTGCTAGCTATGCCACCACTGGCTTGGCATTGCCATCCTCAAGCCTGGAGAAGCTCCTGGGAGTGCCGGCCGGGGAGGGGCGGGCTTGGCGCGCCTGGCTCCGCCCTCTGAGAAGCGCCCCATCCGGCTGGGAACAACCTCCTTCGGTGCTGGGATCGACTTTTCGATCGCGATCGACTTCCTGGGCAGCCCTGGCGTAGATGAACCCATGCAAAGACTCTGAAAAGCCCCACTTCGATTCAGTGGGCATATTTAAAGGATCTTAAAAAGATGTTTTTTTGACAACAGGATATTTTTAGGTTCATGTTAAATCTAACCTGGTTCAACTCCTTGAGGTTACCTTGGATGGAGAACAAGTATGGCGTCTCTCTCGTGTCACCGTTGCTTAGAATTTGGCACATACTGAATCTCTAAGCGTATGGAATAATTAAACACAAAGCTGTAGAAATACCCTTTTTTTTCTCCTCCTTTGCCTTTTTTCCACACAACTTCCTAACTTCCTATCCTAATATAAATCTTCAGAGGCAGTGAACTAGCGCCATCTTCTGGACATTTTGGATTTTGGCCTCATTTTTCTCTCTTTTGTTCTTCCTATCCTGTTTTTGCCTCCTCTTTGAGATGTAATGCATTCCTTCTCTTTATGCCACTGGCTTGGATAATTCCTCTGTCTCATATATCTCCCTTCTCCGTTTGCCTTTTTAGGCCTCTGATGCCAGTTCTGAAAAGTTGTTCAACACAACTGCAAACAAAGGTAAGTGCGCGTTCTTTCCATATCCTATAATATCTACTCCTACCAACCCAAAATACTTTGACTTCATGGTTTGCAGTAAGAAACATAGCTGGTTTCATGGTCTAAATGTTTTGTTTTGGTATTCTCAACTGTGTTGGGTATTTTGCACAGCAACCCATTGAAGCAAAAAAATAATGTAAATAAAGAATATATTTGGGTTGCTGTGAGTTTTCCGGGTTGTCTGGCCATGTTCCAGAAGCATTCTCTCCTGATGTTTTGCCCACATCTATGGCAGGCATCCTCAGAGTTTGTGAGGTCTGTTGGAAATGAGGCAAGATCACCGGGAATGTGGCATAGCTGGCTAAGTGTCAGCTGCATAAGACCTCTCTGACCAGTAGGTCATGAGTTCGAGGCCTGCCCAGGTCGAGGTGGGTGCTCGACCTTTAAGTGTAGCCTGCTGTCGACCTTTGCAGGCCGCAAGACAGTTGCATCTGTCAAGTAGGAGATAAAGGTACCACATTAAGTGGGGAGGCAAATTTTGACTGAATTATGAGGCCATTAAAGAACTCCAGGAATGCTGAGGAATGCGGAAGGAACAACAAGGGACGCTGGGAACGCTGAGAGACGAGGAGTGCGTCAGCTCCCCCTGGTGGCCAGAGTTTGCCTCTCTTTGTCTATATGTTGTGTATGTGGAAACGGAAGGGATGGTCTGCTAAGTATGTGTACCTGTAATCCGCTCTGAGTCCCCTTCGGGGTGAGAAGAGGGGAATATAAATAAAGTATATTATTATTATTATTAAGTGAAGTTTATATATCTGTGGAATAATGTCCAGCGTGCGAGAAAGAACTTTTGTCTGGGTTGCTGTGAGTTTTCCGGGCTGTCTGGCCATGTTCCGGAAGCATTCTCTCCTGACGTTTCACCTACATCTTCGTCAGGCATCCTCAGAGGTTGTGAGGTCTGTTAGAAACTATATATCTGTGGAATGTCTGGGGTGGGAGAAAGAACTCTTGTCTATTTGATGCAATTGGCCACCTTGATTAGCTTTGAATGGCCTTGCAGCTTCAAATCCAGGCTGCTTTCTGCCTGGGGGATCCTTTGTTGGGAGGTGTTAGCTCAGGGGTGGGCAATTATTTTTTCCAAGGGGCCACACGAGAGCCAAAAAATATTATGGAGGGCCACACCTAAAGGCGGAACTACATTCTAATCTACATAATGTATTTATTTATTTATTTACTATATATTACACATCATTAATATTAACATATTAATATAGCAAGAAATATTCATATATTATTAGTATTAATATAATTATTATACTATATATATATATATATACACATTATCATATATTGAAATGATAATATAATATAACATTATATTATATTATTTATTATATTATTATTATAAAATTATTATAAGATAATAATAAAAACCACTAAAATAAAATAAAATTCAAGAAGACAAGGTGCGAAGAAGGGAGGAGGAGGGAAGAGGGAGGGCACAGGGGGGAGGAGCGGCAGGCTGTATTGCTATAGTCCTGCCTCAAAGTGGGGGCTGCTGCAGGCTGCCGCGGGCTGCACCAGGGCAGCGGGGGTTCCTTCCTGCCTTCTCCGGCGGCCCTCGCGGTGGTGATCCTGGGCTTTGGCCCTCTTGCATGGAGGGTCACGCGTCGGTGGAGTGAGGGAGGGCCCGAGGGTGGAGGCAGCACCAGCTCCAAGCTCTCCTCCTCCGGCGTGGCGAGGTTCCGGATGCCGGCGGCATGGTGGGGAGGAGCTTTTGGATGACTTCCTGTAGCCCCGGATGAGCTGGCTGAGGCATTCTGGGAACCGTAGTTTCCTGACACCTACGGCTCCCAGAATGTCTCAGCCAGCTCATCCGGGACTACAGGAAGTCGTCCAAAGGCTCCTCCCCGCCACGCCGCCGGCACTGACCCTCCCACGCTGTCCATCCGAAGCCTCTCCATGCCAGAGGCAGGAGGAGGAGGCGGAGAGCCTGGGGCACTCCAAAGCCAGCGCGATGGGATGGTGGCAGCGGCACCCCTTCTTCTTGGTTGGCCCCGCCCCCGACACCCTTCTCCCCGGGCCGGACAGAACTGGCCAGGGGGCTGCATCCGGCCCACTGGCCGTAGGTTGCCCACCCCTGTGTTAGCTGTTTCCTGTCTGGTATTTCCTTTTGGGGGGGGGAGGTTAACTAGAGTGTTGCTCTTTATTTACTGTCCTGATTTTGGAGGGGTTTTTTTTTATAATGGTAGCCAGATTTTGTTCATTTTCATGGTTTCCTCCTTTCTGTTGAAATGATCCACATGCTGGTGGATTTCAGTGGCTTCTCTGCGTACTCTGACATGGAAGTTGTGAGAGTGGTCTAGCATTTCAGTGTGCTCCAATAATGCGCTGTGTCCAAGTTGGTTCATCTTGTGCTCTGCTGTGGATGACTACTCTGGATGGATTAGACCGGGAATGTGGCGCAGCTGGCTTGGTGTCAGCTGCATAAGGTCTCTACTGACCAGAAGGCCATGAGTTCGAGACCTCCCTGGGTCGAGCTGGGCTCTCGACCTATTGTGTAGCCTGTTGTCGACCTTTGCAACCCGAAAGACAGTTGCATCTATCAAGCAGGAAATTAAAGGTACCATTTAGTGGGGAGGCTAAATTTAACTGATTTACGAGGCCATAAAAAGATCTCTAGGAAACACGCTGAGGAATGAAGGAGTGTGACAGCTCCCCCTGGTGGCCAGATGTTAAAATGCCTCTGTCTTGTGTGTTTGTGTGTCTAAATGTAATGTGTACATTGTAATCCGCCCTGAGTCCCCTGCAGGGTGAGAAGGGCGGAATAGAAATGGCACTGCCATCCTCAAGCCTGGAGAAGCTGCTGGTAGAGCTGAAGCCAGAGGGGGCGGAGCCAGGCCGCACCAAGCCCACCCCCTCCCAGCTGGCTTTGGAGCTCCAGCAGCTTCTCCAGGCTTGAGGATGGCAATGCCAAGCCAGTGGTGGCATAGATAGCACAAGGCTTGCTTGGCACTGCCATCCTCAAGCCTGGAAAAGCTGCTGGTAGAGCTGAAGCCAGAGGGGGGCGGAGCCAGGCTGCACCAAGCCCCGCCCCCTCCCCGCTGGCTTTGGAGCTCCCAGCAGCTTCTCCATGCCAAGCCATTTCTTCAGGTTTGGAAGCAAGAAATAGTCACTCGGGGCTAAATCCGGAGAATAGGGAAGACGAGGGAGCAGTTCGTATCCCAAGTCATGGATTGTTGCCATGGCAACTGGACATGTGTGCACCCTTGCATTGTCCTGGTGCAAAAGAACTTTTTTCTTGGTCAAATGCGGTCTTTTTCCCCCGAATCCTCATTAAATCGACCCAATAAGTTGGCATAATATTCGCCATTGATTGTTTTACCCTCTTAAAGGTAGTCAATGTGGATATACCACATGCATCCCAAAAAATGGTCGCCATGACTTTAATGGCTGACAAATCCACCTTAACCTTCTTTGGCGCCCATTCACCCCGAGAAACCCACTGTTTTGTCTGCTGTTTGGTCTCTGGTGTGTTGTGGTGTATCCATGTTTTGTCCACGGTTACAAAACGGCATAAAAACCCATCCATATTGCAATTGAACAAAGCCAAACACTCCTGCGAAATTGTCACACGATTGCATTTGTGGTCGATTGTGAGCAAACGCGGCACCCGTCTTGCGGAAAGCTTTCTCATACCCAAGTGATCATTTAAAATTGAAACCACTGAGCCACGTGAGATGCCCATGGCTTCCACAATCTCTCGCACTTTCAATCTCCGATCGGCGAACACCATATCGTGAATTTTTTCAATTGTTTCGGGTGTAGAGACTTCAACTAGGCGTCCAGAACATCCGGCATCTTCTGTGCTTGTACGGCCACAACGAAATACAGTAAACCACTTTTTAACTATTTATTTATTTATTTATTATTCGGGCTTCTATGCCGCCGACTCCCTGAGGCTCGCGGCGGCTTACAGGAGCCGAAGGGCACAGTAAAATACAGGCAATAAGCAGTTAAAAACAATTAAAAACAACAGCAGTATAGTAATTAATAACACAGTTAACACAATGAACAGCACATCATCCTCAGAAGAGCGAATAGATGGCGGGGCATGGGCAGGACTGACTCACCAAAGGCCTGCTTAAACAGGTATGTTTTACAGGCCCGTCTAAACGGGAGCAAGTCCTTCATAGCCCGAGTTCCGGCCGGGAGGGCGTTCCACAGCGTAGGTGCTATGACAGAGAACGCCCTCCGGCGGGTAGCAGTCAGCCTTGCGAGTTTAGCTGAAGGTATCTCCAGGAGATTGGAGTCCTCAGACCGAAGTGATCTCGGAGGGCAATATGGGGTGAGACGGTCCCTCAAATACGCTGGCCCCAGGCCGTGTAAGGCCTTAAAGGTGAGGACCAACCTTTGGCAGCCAGTGCAGATCCTGCAAAACAGGTGTTATGTGGGCGCCAGCTGGCGTGCCAGACAGGAGCCGGGCGGCAGTGTTCTGCACTAGCCTGAGCTTCCGGGTCACCGAAAGAGGAAGGCCAACGTAGAGCGCGTTGCAGTAATCCAGCCTTGAGATGACTGTGGCTTGGATCATCGTGGCCAGATCGTTCCGGGAGAGATAGGGGGCCAGCCTCCTTGCCTGTCGCAGATGAAAAAAAAGCGATCTTGCTGACCGCAGAGACCTGGGCCTCCATGGTCAGCTGGGAGTCCAAATGGACCCCAGGCTCTTTACGGAAGGCGATGGGCATAACACCGCACCGTCCAGGCTCGGAAGCTGGACATTAACATCACCCGGGCGAACCAGCCACAAGATCTCCGTCTTCGCCGGATTCACCCTCAACCTACTGGCTCGCAGCCATCCAGTAACAGCTTCGAGGCAGTGAAATAGATGGTGCAGAGTCCCCATCATATTTATCAAGCTTAGCCTTGGTTTGAGTGATGTTTTTTTCCTGCAAAAAATAATGCTTAATGAGCACACAAAATTCACTTTTTTCCATTTTTTCCTCCAATCAGGCGGTAGTCTGCTATCAATGGCTGTCAAACACAAACTAAATGACGCAGCTTGTTCAAATTTTGACAGGAGTTAAGTGACAGGTGCCTGTTGACAGGAGCAGTGTTTCCCTTTCAGTTAAGAGGTGGGAAATTCAAAAAGTCACGGACTTATTGACCCGCCCTCGTATGTAACTAAGAGCTATCATTCTTCCTTGACATAAGTCTTCTGCTCTCAGTCTTAAGTGCACTTCTTTGGGAATCAATTGATTTTGTTTGTCAGCTAATTGTGTTGGTGATCAATAAAAACAGATACTTTGTTGTATCCCGAGTGGGTCATGAGGACAAACTACTGATTTCCAAGGGCCTTCTGTATTAAAGTCCACTTCTGGATACTCTATTTTTCCTTCATTACAGCCGTATGATTTGAGCAGCAGTCCTCAAAGTGATGTCGCATGAGCTATTGATTCCTGGTCCCTGGCAAATGTTTAGGAAAGAAAGAATCAGATGAGCCAATGGGCACCAGTCTGGCCCCAAGAAGCATTGCTTTTTATGTGGCTAGAAAACAATTAGAGCAGTGGTTCTCAACCTTACTAATGCCGTGACCCCTTAATGCAGTTGCTCATGTTGTGGTGACCCCCAAACATAAAAGTTATTTTCGTTACTGCTTCATTACTAGATTTATTTTGCATTGGTTTTTTTGTATTGTTTTTATTGTATTCTTATGTTTTATTGATTTAATCATGATGTTGATTTAGATCATGTACTGTTGGCCCACCGCCTAGCCGTGACCGGAGTCAGGGGGACTGCCCTTAAATGGGTGGCCTCCTTTCTCCGGGATCGGGGACAGCGTGTGGAGAGGGGAGAGGAGGTCTCCGGGAGGCTCCCATTAAGTTGTGGGGTCCCCCAGGGGGCCATCCTCTCGCCCTTATTATTTAACATCTACATGCGCCCCCTGGCCCAGCTGGCCCGCGACTTTGGTCTGGAGTGTTATCAGTATGCGGATGACACCCAGCTCCTGCTGAGAATGGACGGCAGGCCGGACACCATACCCGATTGTTTCCATCAATGCCTAGAAGCCGTGACTGGATGGCTGCGTGCCAGCCGGCTGAAGGTGAACCCGTCGAAGACGGAGATCTTGTGGCCTGGTCGACCTGGGCTGGATGAGTGCCGGTTGCCTACCCTGGATGGCGAGCAACTTAGCCCGTCACCCTTGGTTAAGAGCTTAGGTGTTAGATTGGACTCCTCGCTGACCATGGAGGCCCAGGTCTCCGTGGTCAGCGGGACGTCGTTCTTCCACCTACGACAGGCTAGGCGACTGGCCCCCTACCTGTCCAGGGCCGACCTGGCCACGGTGATCAAGCGACGGTCATCTCGAGATTGGACTACTGTAACGCCCTCTCACGTGGGCCTTCCTTTGTCGACAATCCGGAAGCTCAAGCTGGTGCAGAATGCCGCGGCTCGCTTGCTGGTGGGAGCACCAGTGAGGGGCATATCACTCCCATTCTCCGGCAACTGCACTGGCTCCCTATTGAGTACCGGATTGCCTTCAAGGTGTTGGTTTTAACCTTTAAGGCCTTGCACGGTCTAGGGCCTGTGTACCTGAGGGACCGCCTTACCCCATACTTTCCCCGAGATCACTGCGCTCGGAAGAGCAACATTTGTTGGTTATACCATCGTCCCGCTCCTGTCACCTGTCCAGTACAAGACAGAGAGCTTTCTCTGCGGCGGCTCCAGCACTCTGGAACTCGCTCCCTGACCACATTCGAGTGGTCCCTGAACTCCTCCCTTTCCGAAGGGAATGTAAGACGGCCCTCTTCAGACTGGCGTTTGGGTAATCTTAAGCCGCTGGGCCCGTCTCGCTCAGTAGGAATCGTAGACCGTTTTACTATGGCTACGTACCGAGTTTTATTGTATGTTTTATGATGTTTTATGATGTGTTTATTGCTGTATCGTTGTTCTATTGTGTACCTACATTTTGTGATCCGCCCCGAGCCTGCTGGGAGGAGCGGAATATAAAACCGAATAATAAATAAATAAATGTTTACTTTGTTGTTTTGGTTTGACCTTGTTGTAATGTACTGCTTGGGCTTGGCCTCATGTAAGGCGCCCCGAGACCCCTTTGGGGAGATGGTGGTGGGGTATAAAGAAAGGTTCTCCAAAAACTGTGCAAAAGTACTTGAATTAAACAATAATGATGTAGACAGGAGAAAATATCCCACTGAGTTCAATGAGGCACACCACAATTTCCAATAGGTGGTAAAAATAACTGTATTGAATTCTCAATAAATGAAGAGTTGCAGCGTCATGTGTCCATCAAATGCATCAATACAAAACTCAAAACAAAACGGCATGCATCTTCATCCTTCCATATAAACAACGGGTATGGAGCAACCACATGTGAAACTCAAATGAAAGAGTGGACGAAGAGGGGGGAGTCCCGCAACAGATGTGTGGGGACCTCCACCCCAATGGCCAACGAGGACAACTGATGTTTACAGGGTCCCTCACTCATTTCGACCCCCTCTGGGATCTTTGTCAAGGCCTTTTCGTCAACAAATAATAGAATAAGTGGGTATCTTCTAGATAAAGTTTCATTTATATATCCATCGAAAATTCTTGTTTAAGCAATCCTGCCTAGAATGTAAACATAAACAAACAATAAGAATATACACAAATTACCATCTTCATTAACACATAATACTAATCAAAATATGCATAAGCAACATTAATATACTGTAATATATATAGCATACCAATTCCATATATAGAGAGGTAAGTATCCTCGAAGAAATGATCCGGTTGATGCCAAAATCACACGGCAAATGCAAAATACAGCGGGTTCAACAGAGTGAAATAGCAAACACACCACAGATTGGTGAAACGGATAAACCTGTATATAAATTAAATCAGAAGATCTGAGATCCCTAATTGCTCATTGAGTCCTCCGGGAATCTCGCTGTGGAGTTCATGAATCCAGAAAACTTCGGCCCTCCTTAAAGCGACATGTATATTCCCATGGGGAGGGGCCCTCACGTTCTGTATACCAAAGAAGCGAATAGCATTAGGTCCATGTGCCATCTGCTTATAGTGGAGATAGAGAGGAGAATCTTCAGAATGCCTCCGAATTTGAGATCGGTGTTCCGAGACACGGGTGCGCAAGCCCCTACTCGTAATTCCCACGTAAACCCGGGAACATGGGCATAAGAGTCCATACACGAGGGACTCCGTGGAGCAACTGAATGCTTCCTTGAATTGAAGAGTATATCCAATGCTGGGAATGTGTAGTTCCTTTTCCATGTATACAAATTCGCATTGGGCACAATGCCCACACTTATGGGGGTTTTTTTGAGAGAATACTCCTTTGTGTAGGTGTCTTCAATTTCGATGAAACTAAAATATCCCGGGATAACTTTGGTCCTCTGGGTGCTTTGGACTTCAACTCCCACCATTCCTAACAGCCTGAAGCCCTTTCCTGCTTAAGTGGCTGAGGGGGAAAAGGAAAAGGGCCTGAGGCTGCTAGGAATAGTGGGAGTTGAAGTCCAAAGCACCCAGAGGGCCGACGTTATCCCATGCCTGTTTTAGGGACCTTAAAGTGGTGAGCCTCCTCCCAACATTGTGATTCTGGATAGAAAACAAACAGCAACATAACATTTTTTGAGTCCACAGTGCTCTCTGGGTATAGGTGAACTACAACTTCAAAACATCTGGAAGGTCCAAGTTTGCCCATGCCAGCTTTCGACAGAGACCTCTTCCTCCCCCTTCACGCCCTTTCTTCCCCCTCCTGCCGAACACTTACTTTTTCTTCTACACTGCCACTTCTGCCACCATTTTGATCCGAGGGGGCAGTGTGAGCGTGTTCAGGAGGGGAGGGAGGAAGACCTGACCCGTGTGGGCGCTACTGCATAGACTTGCCCCAGAGCAAAGCGAGCAGAGCGAGGCTGGGAAGGAGGGAGCCCGAGTGGAGAAGAAAAAGTGTTCGGCAGGAGGGGGAAGAAAGGGGATTGGAGGTTCCCATTTCCCACGGCACACCTGATGATCGCTCACAGCACACTAGTGTGGCACGGCACACTGGTTGGGAAACACTGCCTAAGACCATCAGAAATATATGTTTTCTGATGGTCTTTGTTGACCCCTCTGAAACTGTCTCATGATCCCCCCAGGGGTCCTGACCCCCACGTTGAGAAACACTGAAATAGTCAGAAATCCTTGATGTTTACTCAATGATTCAGCTTCTGCCCACCTACATTTATTACTAGGAAAATACGTTGACATGCTGTGGTTTATTTTCCATTGTGTCTATTTCTTGGCTTATTTTAATGGTGAGGGGAGTGTGTATGGGGTGATTTGCTTTGCTCCCGCCCAAGCTCCCTTTGTAGCCTTAGGAAGATATACGAGGCCTATGTGAAGCCCACTCATCAGGTCTGAGATTCTCTAGGTAATTACGGTTCTCCTTCTGAAACGACTTTGATGTATATTGCATTCAATCCATTTTTAATTGCATAAAGGAGCACTGGCCCTGTTATGCATTAACATCCCTTTGAAGTTCTGAACAGAGGGATTCCTCCCCTACTTCAAACTAAAACAAAGATGGAGAGAAAGAAGACCTAAATGGATTTATTTGTCTTGACACGCACAGAGGAACTTATTCTTAGAAGAAAAATTGAAACACGGCAGAAGCAACGCTTGGTTCAAGTGATTGGAATTCCCTGGCTGTTTACCTTGTTTGTTAATGCTGTGTTGGAAAGTTTTCAAACTAACGATGCCCTCGGCGTTCAAGGATCGACATATGGAGATTAGGATGTGCAATCTGGAGATCCGAGATAGCAAGCCAAGGAAGAATCGGGCTTCCCCAAGCCCTCCAGAAATCTCGGAATTACCGCATATAATTATGTGGAAGTTGACTTCATGTATAAGTCGAGGGCAGGTTTGGGCACTCAAATGGTGGATTTTGAGATGGTAGACATTCAGAAAGACCAAAAGTGATGCCATGGCAGACATTGGAAAGGGGTTCATACTTCTTTATAGTTTCTCTCGGGACATACATTATTTTGCTAGTTTATTCAGAGAAGGGGATGACTTCTGTTTTGATAAGAGTGAGGGTATAACATTCACATGGACCCATGAACAGGCCTGGATTAACACTTTTTTTGCGCCCTAGGCCAGTGTTTCCCAACCTTTTTTGAGCCGCGGCACACTTTTAACATTAAAAAAATCCGGGGGCACACCACCAACCAAAATGACCCAAAATGACACTGTAACACAGTAAAGAGTGGCAGGGGGATGGTGAGCTGCTGGGGGCAGCTGCTGGGAGTGCTGAAGTCAGGGGAGGAGACAGGCCACACCATGCCCCGCCCCCTCCCCCTGGCTTCAGTTCTCCCACAGCTTCCCAGCCTTGAGGGCAGTGCCAAGCCAGCATTGTGCTGGCTCTGCCACCGCTGGCTTGGCACTGCCCCCTCAAGGCTGGCGAAGGTGTGAGGGCGCTTAAGCTGGAGGAGGGTGCGGAGCCAGGCCACGCCATGCCCTGCCCCTCCCCCCGGCTTCAGTTCTCCCACAGCTTCACCAGCTTTGAGGAGGCATACCAGCATTGTACTGGCTCTGCCATCGCTGGCTTGGCACTGCCCCCTCAAGGCTGGCAAACTGTGGGAGTGCTGAAGCCGGGGCTCCCCCCGGCTTCAGCTCTCACAGAGGAGGAGCAAGAGCGGTGGACGGGCTTCAGTAGGCGGGGCTCCTCCGTGCGGCTTCAACAAGCAAGGGGCGGGAGTCATGGCAGGAGTCATGGCAGATTGGAGGCTGGTTGGGGAAACGGCCGAAGGAGGCGGTGCCCCGGTCCCTTCTTTTTCTTTGCGGACGCCCATCCCTTCCTCCTCCTCTCCCAAGCGGCAGGAGGAGGGGGGAAGGAAGGGGGGCAGACAGCTTTTCCCGCGGCACACCTGATGATCGCTCACGGCACACTAGTGTGCCACGGCACACTGGTTGAGAAACACTGCCCTAGGCCACAGTTTGGAATTACGCCCCCTTTAAGGCAACCTCCCGCCACCTCCAAGAGAGAGCGTGCGCGCACAAGAGAGAGAGAGAGCGCGTGCGCGCGCGAGAGAGAGAGTGTGCATGCGCGAGAGAGAGAGATGGCCTCAGCCATGTGGGAGCCTTTTTTGCTCCCCCTTCGCCCCCTCTGAAGCCGGAGGAGGCGCAGGGTGAGTGAAAAAGGGCCCCGGATGGCCTTGGCCATGCGGGAGCCTTTTTCGCTCCCCCGTCGCCCCCTCTGAAGCCAAAGAAGGTGTGGGGCAAGCAAAAAAGGCCCCTGGATGGCCTCCCTTGTGCGTTTCGGGCTTGGCAGGGCTCGCCATGTGCCGTTTTCCACGGCCCGAAGATTTGGGGGGGGTGCGTGATCTGCGCCCCCCTCGGTCTGCGCCCCTAGGCCATGGCCTAGGCTGGCCTCACCGGTAATCCAGGCCTCCCCATGAATATGTCAACCTAGTTTTTGACTACTATTTCTAGAATTATACATGAATAAATAGACAAACAATTCCCACCATTCCCGGCCAGCAATGTACCAAATTGGGGAATGCTGGGAGTCTTCTTTGGAAGAGTTATAGCAAAATTTAATCACTATATCAGGGGTTGGGAACCTATGGCTCTCAAGCCATATCTGGCTCTTTCGATGATTCCATCTGGCTCACCTTCTGGCAGTGGCTGGTTGTTTGTGTAAATGTTATACATGGGTGGAGCAAACATGCTGCTCTGAGGCAGGCCGTTCTTCTGTTTTCGCCATCTGCTTCTCTGACCCTGAAACTCGACAAAAAAGCTCCTGTTTTGTAGCTCCTATTTCCTATGAAACGGGTGAAGTGATAATCTTTTGCGATATTATACTTTTTTTTCAGGAGGAGGTGATGATTTACAGCAGGGCTGCCCAACTTCTACCGGCCCAGGGGCCTGAATTCCGGTCACTGATGACCTGGGGGGGCGTAGGGTCTGCCCCTGCCCCTGGCTCCGCCCCCTCCCTGCCCCCAGCTCCGCCCTCTCCCCAGCTCCGCCCCTGCATGCATACAGTCAAATATAATATATTACTGAGATAAAATGCAGGGATAAGATATTAAATTATTTTAATTTAATATTAAATATATTTAATTCCATCCTCCCCTCCCCCTTATTTTAATTTAATATTAAATATATTTAATTCCATCCTCCCCTCTCCCCTTATTTTAATTTATTATTAAATATATTTAATTCCATCCTCCCCTCTCCCTTATTTTAATTTAATATTAAATATATTTAATTCCATCCTCCCCGTCACCGCCGGCGTGATCCCGCGTTGACAGCGAAATTTCGTGTGGATTGCGTATTCTCGCGATACTTGCTCCAAACCCGGAAGTAGGGTTTTTTTTAAAAAAAATTATTTATTTTATTTTTCAATTTTTATTTTTTATTAAAAAGCTTAGGGGGTCGGAGGGAAGGGGCTGGGGGGCCGTATACGGCCCCCGGGCCGCCAATTGGACAGCCCTGATTTACAGTATCATAAGCTATTGACAAGTCTTTGAAGACGGCTCCTGTAATCAGCTGTCTTTCAAAACCATTTACTGAGTCAGGTTAAAAACTTGTTATGTGCAGCGTTTGCCTTTCCTGAAGCCAGTGTGCTGTAGGATCATACATGGGTCTGTTTTTTTTATAATTCTGTGCAGGATAAATCTCTCCAGAGTTTTATAAAGATGGCACGACAAGGAGATTGGTCGATAGCTTTTTGGATCATTTTGGTTTCAAAATGGCGGTGACTCTTGCTTTCCTCCAGATTTTAGGGATCTGACAGGATGCAGTGCAGTTGTTCATCAGCTTCAGCAGCCAGCACCTTTCTTTTGGGCCAACGTTCTTAATTTGTTCCATCAGTAGATCATCTAGGCCAGGGCTGCCCAGGAAGTCGATCGCGATCGACCAGTTGATCGTGGGACCAAAGGAGGTCGATCGCAGCCGGATGGAGCGCTTCTGCTCTGCACGCGCGCACCTTCCACCTGCACGCACTTTCCACGCTGCGCACCGTCCATGTTTGCTTCCGGACAAGAGAGAAACAGGGCGCTCCTCTCTCGCACCGACAGCGGAGGCTCCAGGGTTGCTTCTGGACAAGAGAGAGGCAGGTGGAGCGCCCCATCCCTGGCTTAAGCTCTACCAGCAGCTTCTCCAGCCTTGAGGAGGGCAGGGCCAAGCCAGCCTTGTGTTAGCTATGCCACCACTGGCTTGGCACTGCCCTCCTCAAGCCTGGAGAAGCTGCTGGTAGAGCAGAAGCCAGAGGGGGCGGAGCCAGGCCGCACCAAGCCCCGCCCCCTCCCCAGCTTCAGCTCTACTACCGTGTTTCCCCGAAAGTAAGACAGCGTCTTACTTTCTTTTCCCCCAAAAAAGTCCCCCTACGTCTTACTTTCGGGGTACGTCTTATATAAGCTAAGACGTACCCCATCGCCACGCCGCCGCCGCCGCCGTCACGCCGCCGCGGCACACCTCCGTGGCGCAGCTTTCTGGACAAAGGAAGGGAGGGGGAAGAAAGCCAGAAGCATGGCAAAGCGACGACGCGTCAGAGTGACGCGTCGTCGCTCTGCCCCTCCCCCGGCTCCCTTCTCCCTCCCTTTCTTGGAGAAAGGAAAGGAGGGGGAAGCGAGCCGGGGGCGGGACAAAGCGACGACGCGTCAGAGTGACGCATTGTCGCTCTGCCCCGCCCCCGGCTCCCTTCTCCCTCCCTTTCTTGGAGAAAGGAAAGGAGGGGGAGCGAGCCGAGGGCGGGGCAAGCGACGACGCGTCACTCTGGCGCAGCGCACGCTTTTGCCATGCTTCTGGCTCTCTTCCCCCTCCCTTGGAGGCCTGGCAGAAAGGAGGTGTGCCGCGGAGGTGTGCCGCGGCCGATGGGCCGGTTGCGGCGGCGGCGGCGTGGCGACGAGGTCTGGCTTACATTCGGGGTATGGCTTACATTAGCCGACCCCCCTGACACCCCCGATACGTCTTACCATCGGGGTGTCATACTTTCGGGGAAACACGGTAGCAGCTTCTCCAGCCTTGAGGAGGTAGGTAGATCTTTCTAACTTGGTTTTATTATAAACCAAGTTAAAGGTGTGGGCACCCCTGATCTAGGCCAACTGCTATGCAATTTTTACATTTATTGAGATTTGGTAGATATAAAGGGTTCACAAAGGTTGTTGTTAATTATTCGATACTATTATCCTTATCATAATGTAGTGATTTTCTACTATTACTTTTTCTTCTATATGTTTTAAATGTATATATTAGGTTGTTGTGAGTTTTCCAGGCTGTATGGCCATGGAATTCTCTCCTGACGTTTCACCTGCATCTATGGCAGGTTGTGAGATCTGTTGAAAACTAGGAAAATGGGCTTTATGTATCTGTGGAATGTCCAGGGTGGGAGAAAAAACTGTTGCCTACTTGGCCACCTTGATTAGCATGTAATGGCCCAGCAGTTTCAAGGTTGGCTTGTTACTGCCTGGGGGAATCCTTTTTTGGGAAGTGATTAGCTGCCTGGAATTCCCCTGTTTTTGAGTCTTGTCCTTTATTTACTGTTACGATTTTAGAGTACCGTATTTTTCGGACCATAAGACGCAGTTTTTTTCCTCCCAAAGTAGGAAGAAAAATTAGCTGCGTCTTATGGAGCGAATACACTAACATGGAGGGGGGAGCTGGAGCAGAGGGGCGCGATGTACTTACGCTATATTCGCGCCCCTCCGGCGGCTCCCGGCGGCTCCTGCCCATGCCCATTGTCTCGCCGCCGTGTCGCTGCATCCAGCCGGCAGCGCGGAGGAACGGGGGCGGAAGACGGGACTCGTGGGGCGGCCTCGCCACTCACGAACCCGAGGAGGAGGGGGGAGGCCACGAGGGCGGCCCCCACGGCGACGCAGCGGCAGCCGTAGCAGCAGCCGCAGCAGCAGCAGCAGCGGGAAGAACTCAAGTTGAGGAAGCCTTGCTGTCAAGTTTGGGCCTGGTCTGTGATTTATAGGGGCTACAGTGTTGTTTGGGAAGTGACTGAGGTGAAGGTGCTGCAAATATCATCATTCGTGGCCCATCCTGCCCTAAACCACACCAGGTTGTGAAGTGGGCCATTGGTCCCCTGTTTGCCAAGTTTGGTCCTGATCCGTCATTGCCGTGGGCCGCAGTGGCGGACTGCCTGAGGCCTTTCCTTTTCCCTCTGAGTCACTTTAGAATGTTGGAATGTGGTTGGCCAATCGGAGTCCTTTATGCAAATACCATTTCAGTGGCAGCCAATCCCCTCTGTCTGGGGCCGTGGAATGTTGGAGTTCTGAGACTGGCCAATCAGAGCCCTTTATGCAAATAATCTCACAGTGGCAGCCAATCGAAACGCTGGCACATATTCCTCCCACCGCACCACCCACCGCCCGCAAACACTGACTTTTATTATATACATAGATAGATAGATAGATAGATAGATATATGTATATGTATATGTATATTGCTATTATATGTTGAAAACCTGAAGTCATTTTTGGAGCTGTTCTTTAACATCAGGTCAGTTGTGGTGTTTGTAATCTTCTTTGGTTGTATTTTTGATTTGTTTTGGTTTGTCATGATATGTTTGTCTATGTCACTGGTTAGAGATTGATGGGCATTTTGAGGAATGGACCATCATGGATGACAAGGGGACACATTCATTTCCCCCTTTCCTTTCCGTGAGCCTCTTTTGTTTTCAGTGAAACACCATCACCAACATTCTTACTTTGTTGACACAATCAGTTTGAATGGACGAGTCTGTTTAGTGATGAATGGGCCTCACTTGGGTTTCACTTCTGGCCCAGGTTTAGTTCCCATGAAAGGCCAAGGATTCTTTTGTGTCGGCTAAAGTCAACACAGGCCTTTCATCGCCTTTGCTTGGGAAGCTGTCTGCAAATCAGCTTTTTAGCTGATGTGGGATTATGTCTTTGCCCCTGATTTCCATCCAAATAGAAGCTTTTTCTGCTTGCCCTCCAGAGGTTTCCTTCTTCAGACCATGTGCTAATTCCAGTTGGGAACATGAATTGCCAGGGAAGAATGTGGAAATCCAGGTGCTTCCAAAAAGAAGGAAAGCAAGAAAGAAAAATAGCATGACTTATTGGTCTTTGTACAAAGAGAATTAAAGAATATACGCGGGCGGGTCAATAAGTCCGTGACTTTTTGAATGAAACACAGGTTTTTTGGATTTTAAAAAATCATTTTATTTTTTAGCGTCGTCTCCTTTGAGCTCTATACACTTTGTCCAACGTTTCTCCAATTTTTTTTATCCCTTCCAAAAAATAAGATTTGTTGAGGTCATCAAAATAGGCATTTGTTTGTGAGATGATTTCATCGTTGGAGTCAAATCTCTTTCCGCCGAAGGTTTGAAAACAAGAAATAGTCACTCGGGGCTAAATCTGGAGAATAGGGCGGATGAGGGAGCAATTCGTATCCCAATTCATGGATTGTTGCCATGGAAACTGCACACGTCTGCACCCTTGCATTGTCCTGGTGCAAAAGAACTTTTTTCTTGGCCAAATGTGGTATTTTTTCCCAAATCCTCATTAAATCGACCCAATAAGTTGGCGTAATATTTGCCATTGATTGTTTTACCCTTTTGAAGGGAGTCAATGTGGATTATACCGCGTGCATCCGAAAAACGGTCGCCATGATTTTATTGTCTGACAAACCCACCTTGGCCTTCTTTGGCGCTGATTTACCCCAAGAAACTGACTGTTTTGACTGCTCTGGTCTCTGGTGTGTGTGATGGATCCACATTTCGTCCACGGTTACGTAACGGTGCAAAACTCCTCAATATTACGGTTGAACAACGCCAAACACTCCTGCGAAATTGTCACACGATTACGTTTGTGGTCGATTGTGAGCAAACGCGGCACCCATCTTGCGGAAAGCTTTCTCATACCCAAGAAATCATTTAAAATTGAAACCACTGAGTCATGTGAGATGCCTATGGCTTACACCAGGGGTGCCCACACTTTTTCAGCATGCGAGCTACTTATAATAAAACCAAGTCAGAAAGATCTACCGAGAGAGAAGCAGGGCAGAGCAGGGGGAGGGGGCGGGGCCTGGCATGGCCTGGCTCCGCCCCCCTCTGGCTTTAGCTCTACCACAGCTTCTCCAGGTTTGAGGAGGGTAGTGCCAAGCCAGTGGTGGCATAGCTAGCCACTAGGCATGAGAAAAATGAAACGGAAATTAAAAGGATTCGTAAGAGATTCGTATGTAATGGGACTTTTGAGCTTTTACGGATCGCTGCCGCAAACCCGGAAGTAGACTTCCTTTTACGGTCCTTGAGGCCAACAATTTGCGTTAGGATCGTAATAAATTCTTAATTATTAATTAATTAATTATTGTACTACGTATTCACTTCTCCCTGTCTTCTCCCCCTCATTTCCTTACCGCCTTCATTCAGCTTCTTCTTTTTCCCGCATTTCTATGGGGAACTGGAAGTGACGCTGCTGCTAGGTAGGCAATGCATTCTGGAAAGTGTAGTCCTCCACGCTCCCCCCCTTCTCTTCCCCGTTGCTCTGCTGCCATGCCCCATCGCAGGGGCCAGCTTCACACACACACACACACACACACGCACTTCTCCTCCTCTCTCTCCCTGCGCTCCCTCAGATGCTTCTCTTCCCCGTTGCTCTGCTGCCTTGCCCCATCGCAGGGGCCAACTTCAGCCCTCCAGGTACGTGTTTTGGACTTCAACTCCCACCATTCCTCACAGCCTCAGGCCTCTTCCTTTTCCTCTCAGCCTGGGCAAACTTGGGCCCTCGCTCCCTCAGGATCGGGGTGAGAGAGAGGCAGCGAGGAGCGAGGGGGGGGGGGGCCCTCGTCCTTTTTTGCTGCTTCCAAGAATGGAATACCCCCCTCCCTCCCTCCTTCCCTCCCTCCTTCCTATTTGGAGAGTCCCATCTAGAATTCAGTGTGGTTTATTCAAGTTTTGGCCTACAACTCCCAGAAATCCCAGCCAATCTACCAGCTGTTAGGATTTCTGGGAGTTGTAGGCCAAAACCATCTGGAATGCGCATGCTCTGGCATACGAATTACTAACGAATTTCGTTAGTACTTAAGTTACATTTTAGAAATTTTTGGAAAATTTTTGTAAGTCTTTCTTTTACTAATAAAAAAAAATCCCCCCCCCCATTTGATTTTAGAATCGCCATTTTTGGGTTCTAAAACATGCCTACTAGCCACTACTGGCTTGGCACTACCCTCCTCAAGGCTGAAGGGTCGAGGTGGTTTCTCATTTGTGGGGAGGGGGGCTTTTGGGTATACGTCTTTTATCTGTTTACTGATGTTTTATTGATTTTATGCTGTAAACCGCTCTGGGCTCCAGAGAGAGCGGTCTACCAAATCGAATTTATAAATAAATAAATAAATAAACCTATTGTGTAGCCTGTTGTCGACCTTTGCAACCCGAAATACAGTTGCATCTGTCAAGTAGGAAATACCACTTAGTGGGGAGGCTAAATTTAACTGATTTATGAGGCCATAAAAAGGATCTCCAGAAAACACGCTGAGGAATGAAGGTGTGTGACAGCTCCTCCTCGTGGCCAGATGTTAAATTGCCTCTGTCTTGTGAGTTTGTGTGTCTAAATGTAATTTGTACATTGTATTCCGCCCTGAGTTCCCTGCAGGGTGAGAAGGGTGGAATATAAATGAAGTAAATCTATCTATCTATCTATCTATCTATGTATATAATAAAAGTCAGTGTTTGCGGGCGGAGGTGCGGAGGAATATGTGGCAGGGTTTCGATTGGTTACCACTGTGGGATTATTTGCATAAAGGACTCTGATTGGCCAGCCTCAGAACTCCAACATTCTAAGGCTCCAGACATAGGGGATTGGTTGCCACTGAGGGAGTATTTACATAAAGGACTCTGATTGGCCATCTACATTCCAACATTCTAAGGTGACACAGAGGGAAAAGGAAAGGCCTCAGGCAGGCAGTCACTGCGGCCCACAGCAATGACGGATCAGGACCAAACTTGGCACACAAGGGACCAATGGCCCACTTCACAACCTGGTGTGGTTTAGGGCAGGATGGGCCACGAATGATGGGATTTGCAGTACCTTCACCTGATTCATCTCTCAAACAACACTCTAGCCCCTATAAATCACAGACCAGGCCCAAAATTGACAGCAAGGCTTCCTCAACTTGATTTTCCTGAGGCCTGGCCCACATATGATGGGATTTCCAGTACCTTCACCCGATTCACTTCCCATAGAACATTGTAGCCCCTACAAATCACAGACCAGGCCCAAACTTGGCACACAGAGCCCCCATGACCCACTCTACATCCTGCTGCAGTTTGAAGGAGGATGGACCATGGATGATGGGACTTGCAGTACCTTCACTCACTTCCTGAAAACTATGCGACCCTCACTCAATGACCAATACAGACCAAAATTGGCACACAGAGCCCCCTTGACCCACTCTACACCCTGCTGCTGTTTCAAGGAGGATGGACCACAGATGATGGGACTTGAAGTACCTTCACTCACCTTCCGAGACCGCTGCACCCCTCATCCAATGAATGATCAAGACCAAACGTGACACACAGAGCCCCCATGACCCACTCTATCTTCTACTGCAGTTTGGAGGAGGGTGGACCATGCATGATGGGACTTGGAAGTACCAAAGACCGACCTTGGCACACAATGCCTTTCTCAAATAACTTGGGCACTGCCGGGTCCCCAAGCTAGTAAATAAATACATAAATTTTTCTGCTGGCCAATGAGGTCTTTTCCAACTCTATGATTCTATGCTTATGGAAAGGGTGCACATGTTTCGCTTGTTAAATGTGAGTTGAGGTTGGTCTGTCCGTATGTGTTTTACTTTTCAACCTCTTGACTTCTCTGCAAGAGATAGCCGTGGTGCAGATTGGGTTGTGTGTTGCGTAGCGCTTGGGATTTAATATGTACCGTGTCACACACTACCGTAGTCTGAAGCAAGGATCCTGTCGAGAAGCACGGCGCCTTGTCAAACATTACAATATCCTTCTAGAATCTGTTCCGTGGCGTAATTGAGTTCAAGTGCAGTGTCTCTGCAACTGAAATAAACACTTCTCAACATTTCAGACAGTTAAGTGCAAAAGCTCATGCGTTTTAAATAAATAAGTGGAGAGCAGTCTTTTCAGCTGACAGCTCTGTGTTTGACAGGATTAAGTTTTCAGCCTGTGTGCCGTGGTTTCAGTTTCCTCCTTTGATCAGCCCTATGTTTTGGTTATATTGGGGCTTTTAAATATTTTGCCTTTGTTTGCAGACAGTTTGTTTGCACTTCGTGTACATCAGCCAGATGTTCGCAGGCTGCACTAATGTCTCTTGTCAGTTTGAGAGCCAACTGGATAGCTCTTCTTGTGGAGAGGTAACATCGTTGTGGTTTGCTTATGGACTTTCAAGAAGATTTCCGGCATTGTGTGTGATTCTGGAGTTGACCGACCAGAGTGGGCAACCTCTCATGGTCTCGGGCTTGACCAGGAAATGTTTAGTTTAAGTATTTCCTCCTCTGTTTTCGGTACGGTTGCGGGATTTTTGTTCTAAATCTAATCTATTACTAGAGCAGTGTTTTTCAACCTTTTTTGAGCCGTGGAACATTTTTTACATTTCCAAAATCCTGGGGCACACCACCAACCAAAATGACACAAAATGACACTCTAACACAGTAATACATATAGTTAATATGTTTTAAATGTATTTATACACTCAGTGTGAAACCTGGGTCTGTTTCAATGAACACAACATAGATATCCTGGCAGGAATGGCAGAAAGACACACACGACGGTCTTGCTCAACAGCTGTCAGTCTCTCTCTGTGTTCTTATGCATCAATAAGGAAGGAAGGAAGGGAAGAGAGAAGGAAGAATGGAACCAAAGAGCAAAGAAAGGTGGGAAAGAAACAGGTAGAGAAGGAAGGAAGGAAAAGGGAAAGAAGGAAAAGAAAAAAAGGGAAGAAAGGAAAGAGGGAGGGAAGGAGAGAAAGAGGGGGGTTGGCACAGCAACGCGTGGCGGGTACAGCTAATAAATTTATACAGCATACACACACACACACACACAGATATATATATATATATATATATATATATATATATATATATGCTGTATAAATTTATTATATGAATGGTGGGAGTTGTAGGCCAAAACACCTGGAGTGCGAGGGAATCATAGGAGTGGTAGTTTGACACCATCCTGAGCCTCCCCAAACTACAAATCCCAGGATTCCCCAGCCTTGAGCCCTTGGAAAACCAAGGGGTGCCTCACTGCATGAATGCTACGGTGTACATCCGCCGCCAGGCAGCCGGGGGGACCCGGGGAAGTCCCATCCCAGGATCTTCTCTCTCTCTCTCCGTACGGCTCTTTCTGCCTGACGCAGTCCCCGCCTTTCGGCTGAAACCCTTCCGAGGCCGAGGAAGGAGCGGAAGGGGGGGAGGAAGCCCAAGAAGGCAAGTGGTGAGTCCGAGGGCACAAGGCTTCCCAAAAGTAGGCTGTGTTTGTGGGACTCAGGCAAGGGATTGAGCCCCGGCTAGGGCTTCCCGGTAGGACAGGAGGGCTCTCTCTCTCTCTCTCTCTCTCTCTCTCTCTCTCTCTCTCTCTATCTCCAGTTTCCCACAGCACACCTGATGATAGCTCACGGCACACTAGTGTGCCGCGGTACACCAGTTGGGAAACACTGCTCTAGAGATGGAAATTATGGTTTCATTTCTTCACTTCACAGCTCAGGAAGGCTCAAGACACAACTGTGAGCTCATGGACTGCGCTTTCCTTACTCTTCAATCTTATTTAAAGCAGTGATTCCCAACCTGTAGTCCATGGGTCACCAGTGGTCCTCAAGAACGAAAATGTGGTCTGTGGCCTCACCATCACTACACCGTTGCCTCGAAACCACGTGGCAGTGAGATCGACTGATCTGTCGAAATCTGTGACTTGTAATTTGGTGAAGCTCTAGCACTCTTTAGGAAGCATCTGCACCGGGGGTGGGCAATTATTTTTTCCATGGGGCCACACGAGAACCAAAAAATATTATTTATAACCCGCCCTTCTCTACCCCAAAGGGGGACTCAGGGCGGCTGACAAAAGGCAACAATTCAATGCCAACATATACAGTCGATAAAAACAACAATACATCATAAATACATTAAAATAGATTAAAACCAATTAAATGTCAATAATTAAAACACACATAGTCCAAGTTCTGTACTCACAGGTTTGTCCAAAGCCAGTCCACAATTCGTTTCTATAACCTTGTCATCATTTTAATTGTCCATCTGTTGCCCAGTATCTCACCAAATGCCTGGTCCCAAAGCCACGTCTTTAACATTTTCCTAAAGGAAAGGAGGGAAGAAGTGTATCTAATTTCACTGGGGAGCGAGTTCCACAGGCGAGGGGCCACCACAGAGCAGGCCCTGTCCCTCGTCCCCACCAAACATATTTGCGACGAAGGTAGGATCGAGAGCAGGGCCTCCCCGGAAGATCGTAAATTTCGAGGTGGAACATAAGGGGAGATACGTTTGGACAAGTAAGCTGGGCCAGAACCGTAAAGGGCTTTAAAGGTCAAAACCAGCACTTTGAATTGTGCTCGGAATTGGATAGGCAGCTGTGGTGAAGTCATATTTATTTATTGCACATTGTAAATGTAGTTGATATTTATGTATATGTAAGTATTTGGTAAGGGTGGAACTTCGCTAACCCTAAGGGGTTAACAGTAAAATTATCTGGCAGAGCTTCCAAGAACCTCCATTACCATGGAAACTGGAGGCGGAGCCTGCAGATGGCTTTTAGAATCCTCGGATTCAAAATATTTTCAGTTGGTGGCTAACTGCAAACGCAGAAGAGTGTGTGAGATAATTAGGGAGTCTGTTTAGCCAGCTTTCAGCGTGGTGTAAAAGACGCTGGGTTTATTCTAAACCTGACTCTACTCTGGGAAAGGGTAGTAGTGGAGGTGTGTAGACTGCTAAGGAAGCAGTGGCTGTTAATGACCAGCAGAGTTATTACTTTTAGGAGTGCAGTAGCTTTGTGTTAGACTGTATCTCCATAGTTAGCATCTTGTAACCTTAAGAAAGTACCTCTGAGTAGATTGTAACCACCCAAGCTCTTGAACTCTTGAAACCTCCAAGCTTGAAACACTGTTTAAATAAACTTGATAGTTCTTTGATAAAACATCTATTCTGGTGATTCTTTCTCCCACAAGCCGTGAAACACCTCTTTCCTAGAGGGTAGCCAAGTTCTGTAAATTAAATGGTGGCAGCAAGTAAAAGTTAAAAGAATCATTACATATTGTAGTGGCATTGGTAGTATATTCTGCCCTGTCACAAGCCTGAGTTCGAATCTTCACATTCTCTCCACACTTAAGACAGGTCCATCACACAATTGGCTGTAAGTCAGATTGTTACAGCAGCCAGTGGAGCTGACACAACAGGGGAGTGGTATGCTTCCTGTATGTCGCTTCAGTTAGTAACCTGGCTGCCGCTCGCTGGACTAGTTGAAGTTTCCGAACAGTCTTCAAAGGCAGCCCCACGTAAAATGCGTTGCAGTAATCTATTCGGGATGTAACAAGAGCATGGACCAGATGTATATCGAGTTTAGTAAATAAGAAAATGTGGGCATGTTAGCTTGTTTCCGAAAGAGGAGGAACTACTGTACAATGATGCCCTTGTAGGACTGTATGTTTGGTTTTTGCTCCACATGTACTTCTTGACCAAAGACCAAATTACGCATCATCCTACATGTGTGTCTTGTTTTTCTTTATTGACACGGGTGGGATTAGAATCCTCCCCGGGAATGCAGCGTGCAGAATGGAGAGGCTTATCCATTCATTTGTCAATCATGATCAGAATCGCCCCATCTGAGGGAAAATCCCCTTTTGTGTTGGTGGGATTTCTTTTTAAGCCTCCTATCTCTGTGGAGCCAGAGACCATTCTTGTGATGACTTTTCAGGGTGAGGAAAAAGTTGAACCTCCTTATCAAGCAGGGTGCATGATTGTAAATTACAGGACAAAAAAGACACTGTAGCCACAATGCTACTCAGTGTAATGCTTAGTCTGACCCCCAATCTGTCTTTGTGATGAGTCTGTACTACTTATAGCCTTTTATTTTTAAGCTTGTGGTAGCAGTCTACCTGCTTTTTTATTATACACTAGCTGAGGACCTGACGGTGACTGGGTTATTTGAGGAAGGCATTGCGTGCCAAGGTTGGTTCCTATTAGGTGTTTATGTGGCTTGCAGTGGTCTCAGGAACTTAATGAAGGTACTGTGAGTCCCATTGGCCATGCTCCACCCCCCTCCAAACAGCACCAGAATGTAGAGTGGGTCATGAGGGCTGTGTGTGTCACATTTGGTCTTGACCATTATCTGGATGAGGGTTGCAGTGGAGTCTGGAAGTGAGGGAAGGTACTGGAAGTCCCATCATCCATGGTCCCCCGTTCTCCAAACTGCACCAGGATGTAGAGTGGGTCATGGGGGCTCTGTGTGCCAAGTGTGGTCTAGATCAGTCATTGGATGAGGGTGGCAGTGGTCTCAGAAAGTGAGTGAAGGTACTTCAACTCCCATCATCCATGGTCCGTCCCACTCAAAGCTGCACCAGGATGTAGAGTGGGTCATGGGTACTCTGTGTGCCAAGTTTGGGCCTGGTCTGTGATTTGTAGGGGCTGCAATGTTATGTGGGAAATGAATTGGGTAAAGGTACTGCAAATCCCATCATTTGTGAGCCATCCTGCGGTAACCGCAGCAGGTTTGTAAAGTGGGCCATTGGGCCTCTGTGTGCCAAGCTTGGTCCTGATTTGCCATTGGTGTGGGCCACAGTGCTCTAAGGAAGTGAATTAAAATACTGCAAGTCCCATCATCCATGGTCCATCCTCCCTCAAACTGCACCAGGATGTAGGGTGCACCTTGGGGGGTCTGTGTGCCAAGTTTGGTCTTGTTCTGTCATTGTTGGGGACCTAGTCAGGAAAATCAAGTTGAGGAAGCCTAACAATATCCCATGAGCTGAGGTGTAGTCAGGAAAATCAGGAAAAACAATCCCATGAGCTGAGGTGAGGAAAATCTTGCTGTCAATTTTTTGGCCTGGTCTGTGATTTATAGGGGCTACAGTGTTGCTTGGGAAGTGAATGATGTGAAGGTACTGCAAATCCCATCATTCGTGGCCCCTCCTGCCCTAAACCACACCAGGTTGTGAAGTGAGCCATTGGTCCCTTGTTTGCCAAGTGTGTTCCTGATCCGTCATTGCTGTGGGCCGCAGTGACTGACTGCCTGAAGCCTATCCTTTTCCCTCTGAGTCACTTTGGAATGTTGGAATGTGGTTGGCCAATCGGAGTCCATTATGCAAATACCATTTCAGTGGCGACCAATCCCCTCTGTCTGGGGCCGTAGAATGTCGGAGTTCTGAGGCTGGCCAATCGGTGTCCTTTATGCAAATAATCCCACAGTTGCAGCCAATCAAAACGCTGGCACATATTCCTCCTGTCGCACCACCACACCACCGCCCGCAAACACTGACTTTTGTTAGATAGTTAGATAGATAGATAGATAGATAGATAGTTAGACAGACAGACAGACAGACAGACAGACAGACAGACAGACTAGCTTGGGTACCCAGCATTGCCCAGGTTATTTGAAAAAGTATTTTTTTTAATTGTACAGAATGCATAAAGTTATGGATTAACTACAATTGACATAATGCCAGGTTAACCCCAAGAAATAAACTTGTTGGGGTCCATCATGGGTGGGGTTCAGTGTGTTCTTTGGCTGTAGGTAAACTACAACTCCCACTATGGTGTGTTAGTCCCCTCAAACCCCTCTAGTAGGTTGAGTTAGTCATGGGAGTTCTGTGGGCCAAATTTGGTCCAGATCCATAATGGGTGGAGGTCACAGTTTCTCTGGTTGTGGGTGAACTACAGCTCCCAGAAAAGAAAGTGAGTTCCCTCAAAAACCCTCCAGTAATCAAATTTCGGCATATCAGGTATGTGTGCCAAGTTTGATCCAGATCCATCGGTGTCTGGATTCACAGTGCACTCTGGATGTAGGTGAACTACAAGTCATCCAGGTGAATTTTCCCCCAAAGACCTCTAGTAAGTATTGCAGGTCATGGGGGTTCCCTGCGCCAAGTTTGGTCCAATTCCATCTTTGGTGGAGTTCAGAGTACTCGCTCGTTGATTGCTGGTGAGCTATAAATCCCAGTACATACAACTCCAAAATTGGGCAAAACTTCCTACACAGAACCATCATGCCTTGAAAG
The DNA here is from genome assembly GCA_030556195.1 of Anolis apletophallus. NCBI lineage: Eukaryota > Metazoa > Chordata > Lepidosauria > Squamata > Anolidae > Anolis > Anolis apletophallus. The sequence continues at coordinate 3,526,675 of JARBWK010000020.1, forward strand.
GATTTGCCGGCACGAGCCTTCCTCCAGCCTCGCACGCTTTCCCTCACCCGCACATGCGCTGCCATGCGCCGGTCACGCCTACTCTCCCCTCCCCACTTGGAGTCTCAGAAAGAGCCCTCCCCTTGGCTGAGAGGTCAGCTGAGAGGCCAGCCAATCACAGCGGAGGAGGGCTTTTGGTGGGCTGATTCGCTGTCCTGGTTCCAAAAAGGAAGAGAATGACAGGCGGAGAGATCTTCTGCCTTCTCTGCCAAAGGGGTTCCTAAAACCATCAGAAATAAAGGTGTTTTGATGGTTTTCAGAGACCCCTCTGAAACCCCCTCGTGACCCCCCCCCCCCCCCGGGGGGTCCCGACCTCCAGGTTGAGAAATGCTGATCTGTATTAATCTTCTTTCCTACTCTATTAAGTTTAAAGCAGGGGTGCCCACACTTTTTCAGCATGTGAGCTACTTATAATAAAACCAAGTCTGAAAGATCTACCTACCTCCTCAAGGCTGGAGAGGGGAGGGGTGGGGGCGGGGCTTGGTGCAGCCTGGCTCCGCCCCCTGCGGCTTCCGCTCTACCAGCAGCTTCTCAGGCTTGAGGAGGGCAGTGCCAAGCCAGCCTTGTGCTAGCTATGCCACCACTGGCTTGGCACTGCCATTCTCAAGCCTGGAGAAGCTGCTGGTAGAGCGGATGGCACAGGGGGGTGGAGCTAGGCTGTGCCAAGCCCCGTCCCCTCCCCTCCGGCTTTGGAGCTCCCAGCAGCTTCTCCAGGCTTGAGGATGGCAATGCCAAGCCAGTGGTGGCATAGCTAGCACAAGGCTGGCTTGGCACTGCCATGCTCAAGCCTGGAGAAGCTGCTGGTAGAGTGGAAGCCACAGGGGGCGGAGCCAGGCAGTGCCAAGCCCCGCCCCTTGCCCCTCCCCTCCCCTCCCAGCCTTGAGGAGGTAGGTAGATATTTCAGACTTGGTTTTATTATAACTAGCTCGCATGCTGAAAAAGTGTGGGCACCCCTGCTTTAAACTTAATAGAGTAGGAAAGCAGATTAATACAGATCAGCATTGCTCAACCTGGAGGTCGGGACCCCCGGGGGGGTCACGAGGGGGTTTCAGAGGGGTCAGCAAAGACTATCCAAACACCAATATTTCCGATGGTCTTAGGAACCCCTGCCCTCCTTAAGCCTGGAGAAGCAGCTGGTAGAGCGGAAGCCACAGGAGGGTGGAACCAAACCTCGCCAAGCCCCGCCCCCTCCCCTCTGGATTTGGAGCTCCCAGCAGCTTCTCCAGGCTTGAGGATGGCAATGCCAAGCCAGTGGTGGTATAGCTAGCACAAGGTTGGCTTGGTATTGCCATCCTCAAGCCTGGAGAAGCAGCTGGTAGAGCGAAAGCCACAGGAGGGTGGAACCAAACCTCGCCAAGCCCTGCCCCCCCTCTGGCTTTGGAGCTCCCAGCAGCTTCTCCAGGCTTGAGGATGGCAGTGCCAAGCCAGTGGTGGCATAGCTAGCACAAGGCTGGCTTGGCACTGCCATCCTCAAGCCTGGAGAAGCAGCTGGTAGAGCGGAAGCCACAGGAGGGTGGAACCAAACCTCGCCAAGCCCCGCCCCCTTCTCTCTGGATTTGAGCTCAGCAGCTTCTCCAGGCTTGAGGATGGCAGTGCCAAGCCAGTGGTGGCATAGCTAGCACAAGGCTGGCTTGGCACTGCCATCCTCAAGCCTGGAGAAGCAGCTGGTAGAGCGGAAGCCACAGGAGGGTGGAACCAAACCTCGCCAAGCCCCGCCCCCTCCTCTCTGGATTTGGAGCTCCCAGCAGCTTCTCCAGGCTTGAGGATGGCAGTGCCAAGCCAGTGGTGGCATAGCTAGCACAAGGCTGGCTTGGTACTGCCATCCTCAAGTCTGGAGAAGCAGCTGGTAGAGCGGAAGCCACAGGAGGGTGGAACCAAACCTCGCCATGCCCCGCCCCTCCTCTCTGGATTTGGAGCTCCCAGCAGCTTCTCCAGGCTTGAGGATGGCAGTGCCAAGCCAGTGGTGGCATAGCTAGCACAAGGCTGGCTTGGTACTGCCATCCTCAAGCCTGGAGAAGCAGCTGGTAGAGCGGAAGCCACAGGAGGGTGGAACCAAACCTCGCCAAGCCCCGCCCCCTCCTCTCTGGATTTGGAGCTCCCAGCAGCTTCTCCAGGCTTGAGGATGGCAGTGCCAAGCCAGTGGTGGCATAGCTAGCACAAGGCTGGCTTGGCACTGCCATCCTCAAGCCTGGAGAAGCAGCTGGTAGAGCGGAAGCCACAGGAGGGTGGAACCAAACCTCGCCAAGCCCCGCCCCCTCCCCTCTGGCTTTGGAGCTCCCAGCAGCTTCTCCAGGCTTGAGGATGGCAATGCCAAGCCAGTGGTGGCATAGCTAGCACAAGGCTGGCTTGGCCCTGCCCTCCTTAAGCCTGGAGAAGCTGCTGGGAGTGCCGAAGCTGGGGGAGGGGGCGGGGCTTGGTGCGCCCTGGCTCCGCCCCCTCTGAGAAGCACCCCATCCAGCTGAGATAGACCTCCTTCGGTCCCGGGATTGACTGGTCGATCGCCTTTCTGGGCAGCCCTGGTTTAAAGGACGCCTATATGCAGTAATGGGGATCCTTTACTCCTGAGTTGTTAACTTACTGAGGGATTCACTGATAAAATCGTAAATGAGTGAATGTTTTGGGGTGTTTTCAACAACAGAATGACATTTAATAAAGAAATATAATATTGCGAGTTGGTCGATGAGATTTCCGAACTGCTTCCTTACAAATTTGAGCGAAGGTATTAGCCAAGGCGGTGTAATCTACTGCCAGCTAGCAGCATGGTAATATTGACTAATGCATAATTTTTGTTTGTTCTGACTGCAGTGTTTATTTAAATGATTAAGCTTTATTTGAATTTCTCAGAAAAGATTTATCAGCACCAGATTGTGTCTCTCTCTGCTTAATATATAAATACGTTGAAAGCCGAGTGTTTTAAAAAAGGAGATATCTGGGTGCATCCAGATGGCAGGTTCCTGGGTGCCTTGTTCAGAGATGTGGTTCGCAAGAGTAAGCCATATTGTTTTCCAACCCTAAGAAAGCATCTCACAATGACCCCATCATTGGAAGCAAATCCTATTTGATTTCCAAGGACAATCCTAAGGCAAACCTACGAGGCGGGTCAATAAGTCTGTGACTTTTTGAACAAAACGCAGGTTTTGGATTTAAAAATCATTTTATTTTTCAACGTAGCCTCCTTTGAGCTCTATACACTTTGTCCAACGTTTCTCCCATTTTTTTTTATCACTTCCAAAAAATAAGATTTGTCGAGGTCATCAAAATAAGTATGTTTTTGTGAGATGATTTCATTGTTGGAGTCAAATCTCTTTCCGCCGAGCCATTTCTTCAGGTTTGGAAACAAGAAATACTCACTCGGATCTAAATCTGGAGAATAGGGCAGATGAGGGAGCAATTCGTATCCCAATTCATGGATTGTTGCCATGGCAACTGCACATGTGTGTACCCTTGCGTTGTCCTGGTGCAAAAGAACTTTTTTCTTAGCCAAATGCGGTCTTTTTTTTCCAAATCCTCATTAAATCGACCCAATAAGTTGGCATAATATTTGCCATTGGTTGTTTTACCCTTTTGAAGGTAGTCAATATGGATTGTTCTTCGACGTCGAGTATTTATGCCACAGCGGAATAGGCAACAGAAATATAGAAGTTTAATTCCCCATCGGCCCAATAAACTCCAGTCTCTGTTCGTGTGAATAATGACACTCTCATTCAATTCACAAGGTAAAAATATAACTTTGTATTGAATTGAATTTAACAATAACAAGCTAAGCATGGAAAAACAACAGCAATTACAGCTACCTTCCTAAACATCCTTTCCTCACAAATATTTAATCCAAACTGTCCTCTTCAACGGACAATTCCCAACTGTCAGATCCCAACTGTCATTTCTCAAGATTCTATTCATCAGTCTTGAGACAGCGCCATCTGGTGTCAAACATGTCACACTGCAGAAAATACATCTTGTGCTGACTCATGAATTGCCATTCAAAATGCAATAATCTGACAATTATACCGCGTGCATCCCAAAAAATTGGTCACCATGACTTTATTGGCTGACAAACCCACCTTGGCCTTCTTTGGGGCCCATTCACCCCGAGAAACCCACTGTTTTGACGGCTGTTTGGTCTCTGGTGTGTTGTGGTGGATCCACGTTTCGTCCACGGTTACGAAACGGCGCAAAAACTCATCCATATTGCGGTTGAACAACGCCAAACACTCCTGCGAAATTGTCACACGATTGCGTTTGTGGTCGATTGTGCGCAAACGCGGCACCCATCTTGCAGAAAGCTTTCTCATACCCAAGTGATCATTTAAAATTGAAACCACTGAGCCACGTGAGATGCCTCTGGCTTCCACAATCTCTCGCTCTTTCAATCTCCGATCGGCCAACACCATATTGTGATTTTTTTCAAATGTTTTGGGTGTAGAGATCTCAACAACCAGGACGTTCGGCACCTTCCGTGCTTGTACGGCCACAACGAAATTCAGTAAACCCCTTTTTTACTATTGAAACTGATGGTGCAGAGTCCCCATAGTATTTATCAAGCTTAGCCTTGGTTTGAATGATGGCTTTTTTCTGCAAAAAATAATCCTTAATGAGCACACAAAATTCACTTTTTTCTATTTTCTCCTCAAATCACGCGGTAGTCTATTATCAATGGCTGTCAAATATAAACTAAATGACGCAGCTTGTTCAAATTTAGACAGGAGTCAAGTGACAGATGCCTGTTGACAGGAGTGGTGTTGTCCTTTCAGTTAAGAGGCGGGACATTCAAAGAGTCACGGACTTATTGCCCCGCCCTTGTATCAACTTTGGTTGCTTTTCTCTGACATCTTTCCAGCTTGCCTATGTCCTTCCGCTCCTGCCTTCTGGAGCCAATCCTGCCTTCTGGAGCCAATACATTAGGAGAAGACAGGAGCAGTGGAATCTCTGCCCCGGAAAACTCCTTCTTTGATCTTAACAGGTTCTATCTGAACATTGGGAAGAACTTCCTGACTGTGAGGGGGACCTTCAGGTGTGGTGAGGCAGTGGAACTCTCTGCCCCTGTCCTTTGGAATATGGTCAGGAGGCATCCTTCTGACCGAAGCTTTTAAGCAGAGGCTGGATGGCCATCTGTTAGCCTGAGTGCTATTTTAATGCATCTTTTCCTTTTTCTTGGCAGAATGGGGTTTTTGTGATTGGATGATGGCCCTCATAAATAATCTTCAATCAACAATCAACTTGGATTCTAGGATTCTTCAATAATGGTGTCCAGGACTGGACATATCATTGCAGGTGAGGTCTCACCAAAGGATAATGGAAGGGGGACTACGACTCCTGTGGTTGCAGCCTTCAATCCCATTGGCTTATTTAGCTGCCACATCACACATTCTTGGCTCAAGTTCAGCTTGTGGTCTACTAAGACTCCTAGATCCCTTTCATGTGTATTGATTTTAGGCCAAGTGACAGCCATTTTTTATGTCAATGGTTCTCAACCTTCCTAATGCCACGGCCCCTTAATACAGTTCCTCATGTTGTGGTGACCCTCAACCATAACATTATTTTCGTTGCTACTTCATAACGGTCATTTTTCTACTGTTATGAATCGTAATGTAGATATCTGATATGCAGAATGTATTGTCATTCACTGCAGTGTTTCCCAACCGCTGTGATACGGCACAGTAGTGTGCCATGACGGACCTCCTGCTGTGCCGCGAGAAAAGCTCTCTGCCCCCCCTTCCTTGCCCCCTCCTCTTGCTGAACTCCTGCTGCTTGGGGGGGGGGAGGAGGAAGGGCCGGGCGGCGGTGAAGAAAAAGAAGAACGGGCCGTGGCGCCACCTCCTTCGGCCGTTTCCCCAGTCAGCCTCCAATCCGCCATGACTCCCACCCCTCGCTCGCTGAAGCCGCGCGGAGAAGGAGTCCCGCCCACTGAAGCCCGTCCACCGCTCATGCTCCTCCTCCCCCGGCTTCAGCTCTCCCACAGCTTCTCCAGCCTTGAGGGGACAGTGCCAAGCCAGCACTGTCCCGCCCCTCGCTCGCACTACCCCCTCAAGGCTGGAGAAGCTGTAGGAGAGCTGAAGCCGGGGGGGAGAGGGCGGGGCATGGCGCGGCCTGGCTCTGCCCCTCCCCCGGCTTCAGCTCTCCCACAGCTTCTCCAGCCTTGAGGGGACAGTGCCAAGCCAGCACTGTCCCGCCCCTCGCTCGCACTACCCCCTCAAGGCTGGAGAAGCTGTAGGAGAGCTGAAGCCGGGGGAGGGGGGCATGGCGCGACCTGGCTCTGCCCCTCCCCGGCTTCAGCTCTCCCACAGCTTCTCCAGCCTTGAGGGGACAGTGCCAAGCCAGCACTGTCCCGCCCCCTACCCCCTCAAGGCTGGAGAAGCTGTAGGAGAGCTGAAGCCGGGGGGAGAGGGCGGGGCATGGCGCGGCCTGGCTCTGCCCCTCCCCCGGCTTCAGCTCTCCCACAGCTTCTCCAGCCTTGAGGGGACAGTGCCAAGCCAGCACTGTCCGCCCCTCGCTGCACTACCCCTCAAGGCTGGAGAAGCTGTAGGAGAGCTGAAGCCGGGGAGAGGGCGGCATGGCGCGACCTGGCTCTGCCCTCCCACAGCTTCTCCAGCCTTGAGCAGTTCAGCTGTCCCACACCCCTCAAGGCTGGAGAAGCTGTAGGAGAGCTGCCTTGAGGGATAGTGCCAAGCCAGCATTGTGCTGGCTCTGCCATCACTGGCTTGGCACTGCCCCCTCAAGGCTGGAGAAGCTGTGGGAGAGCTGAAGCTGGGGGGAGGGGGCGGGGCCTGGCGTGGTCTGGCCCCTCCTCCGGCTTCGGCACTCCCAGCAGCTGCTCCCAGCAGCTCACCATCTCCCAGCCATTCTTTACTGTGTTAGAGTGTCATTTTGGATGGCGGTGTTCCCCCGGATTTTTTAAATGTTAAAAGTTACGCGGATCAAAAAAGGTTGGGAAACACTGGCCTAGAGCACCTTGGTGGAGGGCGACTCATAAGAAATAAAGTTGAGTTGAGTATAAGCTGAGGGAAACTTTTTCAGCCTAATAATTTGAATAAAATAATAAATCTAATAATAATAATAATAACAGAGTAAAATAATAAATAACCTAGATTCGAGTATAAACCGAGGGAGTCTTTTTTCAGCCTAAAACAAGGGTTGAAAAACTAGGCTTATACTCGAGTATATACAGTAATATATAAACATTTTTTGGGTGTCCACGAGAAACTTTTGCTTCAAAAAGGGCTCAGCGGTTGAAAATGTTAGAGAAACCTTGGTCTAGTCCCAGGGCAGGATTACCCATAAGGCCAACCTAGGCCATGGCCTAGGGGTGCAAGCTGTGGGGGGGGGGGCAGATCACGTATCAAATTTTTTTTGAAACGAATAAAAACGCAAGGTGCATGGAGATGAGGAAGGAAGGATACCGGAGGTCCTCCTTTTCGGCGCCGCCCCTGCCCCTTCCTAAATACCAGCTCCTGCCTCTGCTATTGTTGCGCAAATGGCGTATGCGCAGGGGCTCTCGATACTGGTGTCGACGTTGACAGGAGGAACAATTAACTCTCTCGATGCCGACAGCATCCACTTGCTGCCTTCTTCAGTTCAAGTACAGGAAACTCCATTGCGCAGTCTGTGCATGCCCTAACACCATGAAAGCTGGTATTCCTCCTCCAACGCAAGGAGGAGACTCCTCCTTACTGGAGAGAGAAGCGCAACTGCCGGCTACGGCACATGCGCAAACCCCAGTACAGGAGAGAAGCCCAACTGTCAGCGCCGCTTGATCCGTTTGTTGCCCTAACGGACCAAACCTCGCGCGCCATCAGATAAGAGCAGCATCTGGCGGGCTTTGAACTGGAACCGCCCTTTGATGTGCCAGGCACCTTTCCTGAACTTTGATATGCGGAGAGCCGGATGGTCATCCCTGAGGAAGGAGGGGCCCAGCAGGGGGGCGGGGCGGGGAGGGCTTTTGAAGAGACTCTTGCGCGGGGAAAAGTTAGTCTATCTTTGCTTGCCCTGGATTAAGGACCTATTAAACTACTTATCCTTCAGCATCATTTGGAGTGAGCGTGGTTCATTAGACCCCCCTTGCCGGAGCTGACACCAACGCAAAAAGCCCCGGTATCAGGGAGAAGCACGGCATTGGTACAGCTGCTGAGTACAACACATGCGCAATCCCGATACCGGGTAGGAGCCAAGTGCCTTGAGCCCCGGCATCGGGGAGGAGGCTCCTCCCCCCATGCCTGCATCCATAGTGCCTGCCGAGAGGGAAAATCCTGTGGCGGACCTAGTGGGGCCACACCGGGAGAGCTGGATGTGGGGCCCTAAGGGGGACGATCGGATGAAAGGATTGGGGGTTGCGGTAGAGGTTGGCTTAAAGGGGGCGTAATTCCAAAGTGTGGCCTAGGGCGCAAAAAGGTGTTAATCCGGGCCTGTCTAGTCCTGTCCCTTGAACCTTTCCTCGTTTTCCTGACCTCAATTTCCAATCTAAAACTCCTGTCGTGCTGCTGTTTTGACTGGCAGAGAATTTTCAACTTTCTTTTCAACTTCTCCGATTCCTCCTTCCCTTCTGTCTTAACCTCTTTGGCTTGTTTAAAGTAAAATTCCATCTTCTACGCTGGAATGGGACTGCCAAATTTCCACTGAGATATACTGGGGGGAAGCCTCAAAAGAAAAGTCTGGGTAGATCTGGAAAAAAAACACACAATTTTCTCTAGAAAAAGTGATGTGGTGCCAATATTGGCTTGTTATTGATCTTATTCATTTGGCAGGATCTGCGGGACAGTCGGAATAGACCCAAAGAATGCACTCCGGTTAACCAAAATCCCTTTGGCCTTTGAGCTGCAAAGGGTTTCCTTTGCCTTTAATGCAAGAATGCCTGCAGCGCTTCACCTTGTTTCTACTTTCCAGGACAAAGGTGTTTTTTCACAGCTCGCCCCGGGGCAGTCGGCACAACCCAGCTTTATCTTATCTCCGCACAGTGTATAAAAGGCTTGTCAGCCCATGCGCCTTTTACTGCCAAAATAAAATAAATCAAATCAGCTCCCACATGATAACATGCACTTTTCTAACTGAAACTAATTGCTTGGCTAATTGATGTTTTTTTGAACTTTCTCCATTTCATTGACTGATTAGGTACAAAAGCTAACAGTTGACATCTGTAGGTGCTTAACTGCTGCCTGTAAATACTGTTAATGTAAAATAATTGTTCGTTAATTGGAGTGGAAACTGAATGGAATCCCGATTGAGAGAAAGAGGAGGGGCAAAATAAAAGCACCCAATTTTTTTCCCATGATCCAAGGTCTATTTAAAATAAACACACTTTTCCACAGCAGTGAAAACCCTTCCCTGGAAAGAAGGAAAATGTATTAATCCATTGTCCAAGTTGTATTCACATTGGCATTTACTGCATTTATTGTATGTATGAATGGGTTAGTTGTATGTTTTGTATGATTTGATATGGTCAAAATTGAGTAATCAATAAAAGTGGGTGTGTGTTTCTCGGCATTACTTCGCGAACGAAGATCCTTAGGAAGGACTCATCCCACGCTTTTTACAAGCGCGTTGATGACTAAAAAGGCCAATCTGAGATAGGCAAATTCAGTTGCAGAAAGCACAGCAGAAAGTTTCCTTGGGTGCTGTTGTTTCCAAGTTGCGGTTCTTTCTGCATTGTCGTTTCTCTTTGAGACTCGTTCGGCGTGTCTTCTCGAAAGAGGCCGCAGCATTGTGGATAGTGCGTCTCCATGCCTCCCGATGTGAGGCCAGGGTGGACCATTGTTGGTGATCAATCTGGCCGAGCCTGAGATGTTGTTTCAGGGAGTCCTTATATCTCTTTTTGGGGGCGCCTCTCTTGCACTGACCCGTGGCGAGTTCACCATAGAGTGAAGTGACAACAAAGCGGGGTGGTTGCAAAATAACGTGTTCAAAAAGAGGATTGAGCAAGAAAATAATGTTCAAAAAGCCGCACCGGGCTGAAATATATGTATATATATATAGTCACCAAATAAACAATGTGCACAAATGTGCTAGTAGCAATAAGTCTTTGGGATTATATATTTCCAAATGGAATACCAAAGACGGAGGTAAGCCAGCTGTGGCATTATCGAATTACGTGTGTATCCTCTTTTGAACATTCACCATAGAGATCTTTGGGCCCTCCATCCTAGAGCCCCTGCATAGCTGTGTTCTCAATAGCATGGCCTCAATGCTGGCGACCCCTGCTTGCTCAAGGACAGCAACATTAGTCACATAGTCAGTCCAGTGTATATTTAGGATTGTGCGAAGACAGCGCTGATGAAAGCTTTGAAGGAGTCGTAGGTGTTGGCGATAGGTGACCCATGTTTCAGACCCATATAGGAGAAGAGACAGAATGATAGCTCTGTACACACTGATTTTGGTGCTTTGCCTCAGGTGCTTGTTGCTCCAGACTCTTTTGTGAAGCCTTCCAAATGCCTTTCCTAACCTGTGATCTATCTCTTTATCAATCTTGGCGTCTGAAGAGATGATGCTTCCCAGGGAGGTGAACTGCTGAACGGACTTAAGCACAGATTCGCCTATGATATGCACACACACACACACATTCATACATACACACATACATGAAGGCGGGTCAATAAGTCTGTGACTTTTTGAATGAAACACAGGTTTTTGGATTTAAAAAATCATTTTATTTTTCAACGTCGTCTCCTTTGAGCTCTATACACTTTGTCCAACGTTTCTCCATTTTTTTTATCCCTTCCAAAAAAATTAAGATTTGTCGAGGTCATCAAAATAGGTATTTGTTTGTGAGATGATTTCATCTTTGGAGTCCAATCTTTTTCCGCTGAGCCATTTCTTCAGGATTGGAAACAAGAAATACTCACTCGGGGCTAAATCCAGAGAATAGGGGCGGATGAGGGCAGCACGCATCCCAATTCATGGATTGTTGCCATGGCAACTGCACATGTGTGCACCCTTGCATTGTCCTGGTGCAAAAGAACTTTTTTCTTGGCCAAAGGCGGTCGTGTTTTTCTCCAAATCCTCATTAAATCGACCCAATAAGTTAGCAATAATATTCGCCATTTATTGTTTTACCCTTTTGAAGGTACGTAGTCAATGTGGATTATTCCGCGTGCATCCCAAACAACGATCGCCATGACTTTATTGGCTGACAAACCCACCTTGGCCTTCTTTGGCGCCGATTCACCCCGAGAAACCCACTGTTTTGACTGCTGTTTGGTCTCTGGTGTGTTGTGGTGGATCCACGTTTCGTCCACAATAACTCGTTCATATTGCGGTTGAACAACACCAAACACTCCTGCGAAATTGTCACACGACTGTGTTTGTGGTCGATTGTGAGCAAACGCGGCACCCATCTTGCGAAAAGCTTTCTCATACCCAAGTGATCATTTAAAATTGAAACCACTGAGCCACGGGAGATGCCTATGGCTTCCACAATCTCTCGCACTTTCAATCTCCGATCGCCCAACACCATATTGTGAATTTTTTCAATTGTTTCGGGTGTAGAGACCTCAACTGGGCGTCCAGAACGTTCGGCATCTTGCTTGTACGGCCACAACGAAATTCAGTAAACCACTTTTTACCATTGAAATTGATGGTGCAGAGTCCCCGTAGTATTTATCAAGCTTAGCCTTGGTTTGAGTGATGGTTTTTTCCCACAAAAAACTAATGCTTAATGAGCGCACAAAATTCACTTTTTTCCATTTTCTCCTCAAATCACGCAGTAGTCTTCTATCAATGGCTGTCAAACACAAACTAAATAACGCAGCTTGTTCAAATTTTGACAGGAGTCAACTGACAGATGCCTGTCGACGGGAGCAGTGTTTCCCTTTCCTTTAAGAGGCGGGAAATTCAAAAAGTCATGGATTTATTGACCCACCCTCGAATATAGTTGGGAAGCTTGCAAGGCACTTATCGTGTAAAAGAAAAACTCAAAATATGGCTATTTGTATTTGGGAAAACTACCCAGAATAATAAAGCAGAGCATCTGAAAACAAACAGAACACGTAAACTTGAGTATCCGCTCACAGCATGTGAAATAATAATAATAATAAACTTTATACGTACCCCGCCACCATCTCCCCGATGGGGAATTGGGGCGGCTCACATGAGACCACGCCCGAACAACAAATTACAATAAAATAAAATAAAAACATCAACAATAAGCATAATAAAAATACATACATATAAATAAATAAAAACAATATACAAATTACAATCTAGAATCAGAAATGACAGGGCAGGCCGCATGCACAATTATACAATATTAAAAGCTTGAGGTGAGATACGTGGAGTGGCTTCTTTGCAAAGGAGAGCACATGTAAGCATGTAAACATGGCAGGGGGGGGGGGCGGGGATGGATTCCAGGCATTGTGAAGAGCAATGGTAGAAATTCAATAACTACTCTCTAAAGGGACAGGTTTTGAGGTGGCTTCAAACTACAAGAAAGGAAAACACACACACACACACACATACCCCTCCGCTGTAGAAATAACGTGGCTTGGCACCACTGGAGGGGCCATGGCTTCATGCTATGGCCTCCTGGCAGTTGTGGTTTGGTGAGGCACCAGCTCTCTTCAGCAAGGCCTGATAAAATCACAACTCCCAGGGTGCCACAGCACGAGCTGCCGGGCCACATTCGTTCCGCGGCGTAGCTGCAGCCATTGCAAGTGTGTGTTTCTTCTTGCTCTCCCTGCTGGCGGGCCTTCCTGTGTGAAGGAAGCGCTGGGGGATCGTGAGGCGGGGCGGCGTGCCTGCCTGCCTGCCATGTAGCTGCGCCCCCTTGCCGCGGCCATTTGGTTCTGCTGAGGCAGCAGTAGCGGTGGCGGCAGCAGAGGGCTGCGGGCGGGGCACAGAGCTGAGAGGTGACGGTGGTGAGGGAGGGAAGATGTCCACGGGGTCTGTCTCGATGCTGTCCCCGAACGGCCGCCGCGTGAGGGTGTGCGTGGGCCCGAGCACGGCGCTGCTGCAGGTGGGTCCAGCCCAGGCGCCCCGCAAGCCCCACGGATACAACTGCGCTGATTGGCGTGGGTTGTTGTTGATTTATTTGGATATTACTGATCAACTGCGATGTATTGGGCTACCTATAAGGTAAGTTGTATGATATGATTTATTTTTAGTGTGAGTCTGAGTGATGTGGGGGGTGAGTGATGTGGGGGGAGGGGTACGGTATGCGGTAGAGCAGTGTTTCCCAACCAGTGTGCCGGGGCACACTACTGTGCCGTAAGCGATCATCAGGTGTGCCATGGGAGATTGACACTCTTCCTCCTCCTAGCAGCTCTTTCTGCCTCTTTCCCTCCCCAAAGATCCTCCCCGAGGCAAAGGAAGGGCTCCGCCGAATGCCAGGGCCAGGCCCGCCTTGAGGAAGCCTTCAGGAGCCTCGACTCAGCATGGCTCCAGCTTTCGCTCAGGGCTGCTTCAGCCTCCCGATGCTCCCAGGTTCGCTCGCTGCCCAATTCACCGACATGGTGAAATTTCACAAGGGTCTGGAGAATAAGCCCTGTGAGGAGCGGCTTGAAGAGCTGGGCATGTTTAGCATGAAGAAGAGAAGACATGATAGCCATGTATAAGTATGTGAGAGGAAGTCATATTTATGTAGTGTTCATCTAAACAGGCCCAGGTTTCACACTGAGTGTATAAATACATTTAAAAGCATATTAACTGTATGTACCGTGTTTCCCTGAAAGTATGACACCCCCGATTGTAAGACGTATCGGGGGTGTCAGGGGGGTCGGCTAATGTAAGCCGTACCCCGAAAATAAGACGTACCCCCGGCCGCCGCGTCACTCAGTCCCGCCTCCTCCTCGGTCCCGCCTCCGCCGCCTCCTCCTCCTCCGCTTCCCCCCGCCGCCGCCTCCCCCCGCCGCCGCTTGCCGCCGCCGCTTGCCGCCCGCCGCCGTTCCCGCCGCCTACCTCCGCCCGCACAGCCGGCCCCACCCCTGCGCCAGGAGCGCCTCGTCAGCGCGCTGGTCCTACTGCCCATGCGCATGGGCAGTAGTACCAGCGCGCCTGACGAGGCGCTCCTGGCGCGCTGACGGGTGCTCCTGGCGCGCCTGACGTAAGCGCTCACTGGCGCCTGACGTGGCGCTCCTGGCGCGCCCTGGCGTAGGCGCTCCTGGCGCGCTGACGTAGCGCTCCTGGGCGCCTGACGTAGGCGCTCCTGGCGCGCTGACGTAGGCGCTCCTGGCGCAGGCGTGGGGCCGGCTGTGCGGCGGAGGTAGGCGGCGGGAAGCAGCGGCGGGGGGAAGCGGCGGCGGAGGGCGGCGGTGGCAGGTGGCGGCAGGCAGGCGGCGGCGGAGGAGGAGGAGGAGGAGGCGGGACTGAGGAGGAGGCGGCCAAGGGAAAAGGGTTACTTTCGGGGTACTGCAGGTACCGTCGGCTAATGTAAGCCGTACCCCGAAAGTAAGCCGTAGTGGGGATTTTGGGGGTCAAAAGAAAGTAAGACGCTGTCTTACTTTCGGGGAAACACGGTATGACTGTGTTAGAGTGTCATTTTGTGTCATTTTGGTTGGTGGAGTGCCCCAGGATTTTGTAAATGTAAAAAATGTGCCGTGGCTCAAAAAAGGTTGAAAAACACTGCGGTAGAGGTTGGCTTAAAGAGGGCTTAATTCCAAAGTGTGGCCTAGGGCGCAAAAAGGTGTTAATCCGGGCCTGGCTATAGGAGAATTATATTATATTATACTCTTTGTCCCAGGAATTTGCAGTTTTCTATTTCTTTGCCAAAATGCTGGCGGCGTGATATTTTCTGGGGTCTATTGTCTGATAGTTATCTCATGCTATGGTGAATTTTATCTCCTTGCTTGTGTGTTTTGGGCCATCCCCTCCTTCACGGAGCGTAATGAATCCAGATCTGGATAAACAAAGAAGTAGAGAACTAAGGAGTCAGGACATGATGGAGTAAGGAGACGGGGATTAACTTGCTGACAGTTGGAGCCTGCAACAAAAGGTCGTAATGTGGGGCGTCCCCCCCTTTCCAGGATAGACCGGTCCCCATTCCCCTTCTGCTCCCTTCTGCCTGCTTGCCACATGCCTCGGTTTTCAATTGTGCTTAAATCCAGGATGTACAAACAAATCTATGATGGATCTATTTCCCCCTTCTACCGTTTTGGGGATTTAATTTTAATCCAAAGGCAACATCCTTTGGGATTTGTAAACAAAGCCATTGAGGTCTCTCCCGAAGGGGTTGGATGTGGAAGAGAGAGAAAAGGGAGCTTTCTCTATCCAATTCAAGTGATAAAACTGACAGCGGCCCTCAGGGCAGGATTAGTCGCCTTGGAGACCATGCTTTGAAAGAGAACATGGAGGCTTTGGAAGGCCTCCTCTTGACAAACAACAACAAGGTTTTTGCCCAGTGTGCAGAAGGGTTATGTGCCTTCAGGTCACCTGCTGACTTATGGCGAGTCCATGAATTTTCATAGGGAAACTCAGACAACTGTGTATTTTCTGAAGGCTTTCATGGCTGGAATCACTGGGTTGTGGTGAGTTTTCTGGGCTGTCTGGCCATGCTCCAGAAGCATTTTCTCCTGACGTTTCTATGGCAGGCATCCTCAGAATTTGTGAGGTATATTGGAAATTATATACCGGGAATGTGGCGCAGCTGGCTAAGTGTCAGCTGCATAGGTCATGAGTTCAAGGCCTGCCCGGGTCGAGGTGGGTGCTCGACCTTTAAGTGTAGCGTGCTGTCGACCTTTGCAGCCCGAAAGACAGTTGCATCTGTCAAGTAGGACAGTGTTTCCCAACCGCTGTTCCGCGGCACACTAGTGTTCCGTGAACAAACACCTAGTGTGCCGTGGGAAAACCTCTCCCCCCCCCCTTTGTTCCCTCTCCTGCCAAACGCCTGCTGCTTGGAGGAGGAGGAAGGGCCTGGCGGCAGTGAAGAGAAAGAAAAAGAGGCCGGGGGCCATCTCCTTCAGCCATTTCCCCAACCAGCCAGCCTCCAATCAAGAGAGGGCGGGGAATGGAGGCAGAAGTGGAAGTGTCTGGGCGCATGCGCACTAGGTCCCTGTGGCAGTGAAGGAGGCGTCCCGGCTCGGCCCTGCTGCGTTCCAGGTGAGGCCCTGGGGCGTCCTTCACCTCGGCCCAGGCCCCCCGAAGCCCCTCGGGGAAGAAGGGCACCAAAGGGGAGAAGGGGCCTTCCTTCGCGGGGGAAAGGGTCGGGGCCTGGCAGGAGGACCCTCGGAGGAAGGAAAGGCAGGCAGGATTCCGTGAGGGACTCCCTCGCCAGCCTTCCTCCCAAATGGCTAGGTCTATTTTTCTCCTGAACTCCATCTGTGTTCACATTTGGGCATATTGAGTATTCATGCCAGGTTTGGTTCAATTCCATTGTTGCAAGAGTTCAGGATGCTCTTTGTGTGTTAACTATAAATCCCAGAAACTGTAACTCCCAAATGTCAAGGTCTATTTTCCCCAAACTCCATCTGTGTTCACATTTGGGCATATTGAGTATTCATGCCAAGTTTGGTCCTGATCCAACATTGTTTGAGTCCAGAGTTCTCTCTGGATATAGGTGAACTACAACTCCAAAACTCAAGGTCAATGCCCACTAAACTGTTATAGCATTTTCTCTTGGTTATGGGAGTTCTGTGTGGGAAGTTTATGTCTTTCTGCCATTCCTATGTTGTGTTCATCGAAACAGGCCCAGGTTTCACACTGAGTGTATAAATACATTTAAATACATATTAACTACTAGCTGAACCCGGCACGCGTTGCTGTGCCCTATTTAGGAGATGTGAGGAAGTCTGGGCATGTAAGGGCTGGAAATGATGTATGTGTTTTGTGTGTGTTTATATGTGTATGTTTGTCTGTATATATGTGTGTGTTGGGGGGGTTGTGTGTATATATGTGTATAGCTGAACCCGGCACCCGTTGCTGTGCCCTATTTAGGAGATGTGTGGAAGTCTGGGTATGTATGGGTTGGTAGTGATGTGACTAAGTGTTTTGTGTGTGTTTTTATGTGTCTGTTTGGGTGTATATGTGTGTGTATGTGTGTGAATTGCAAGAAGAATAACCTTTTATTTTTTACTGTGGGTGGATGCGATGGGGGACCCTGGGTAGGAGGTAGTTTGTTGCACGGTGTTTCTCCCTTCGGCCTCGTCTTCCGGGAGTGGCAGGGAGGTGGGGCGTTCCCTCGTCGCTCTTGCTCGCCACTTCCCTGGCAAAGGTGGTGCCGAAGGGGGGACCTTTGCGAGGAGGACGGGTGCGGCGCCTCCTTGGCTTCCTCCGTGGTCCCATGCCGCGTGGGTTGGGTCCGGGAACGCTTGGGAGACTGGGAGTTGGAGGAGGAGGCGGATACGGGCATGGGACTTCAGTTCCCAGAAAGCTCTGCCCCTGCTTCCCAGTGAGAGGCGCGGAGCCTTCTTGGAGGTGTAGTTCCTTGTCCGTAGTCGTCTCCTCCGTTGTTTCCCAGGTGCCCCATGGACCCTTGTTGCGCGGGCGCCGCCGTGGGCGGCTTCTCCGCCACGTCCTTGTCCTTCCTCGGCGGCTGCCATCCTGGGCTGTGTCCAGAACCGGATGGCAGTCGCCGAGGAAGGGTAAGGACGCGTCGGAGAAGGAGGCCAAGGCACCGCCGTGGGCGCCTTCTCCGCCGCGTCCTTGGGCCAAGGGGAGGTGGGGTGGGAGGGTGCGTTGGAGGAGGAGGAGGGGCGGGGCGTTGCCGCGGCCTCCGCCGCCTCCTTGCGCCGTTTGTGCATGCGGGGAAAGGTTGTTTTTCGGGGGTCTTTTAGAGGGTGGAGGGTTGTGTTTCGGGGTGTTTTTGTGGGCCCTATAGGAACCTCGGGGTATGGGTCAGTGGTCTGGCGAGTTTCGTGGATCTTGGACATGTAGTTTTCGCGCCTATTTGCCGGGTACCACGACCACTCTCTTTTTATATATATAGATATGTATGACTGTGTTAGAGTGCCATTTTGGTTGGTGGTTTGCCCCAGGATTTGGTAAATGTAAAAAGTGTGCCGCGGCTCAAAAAAGGTTAGGAAACTCTGAAGTAGGAGATAAAAGTACCACATTAAGTGGGGAGGCAATTTTTGACTGAATGATGAAGCCATTAAAGAACTCCAGAAATGTGGAAGGAACAACAAGGGACGCTGAAAACGCTGAGAGATTAGGGGTGTGTCAACTCCCCCTGGTGGCCAGAGTTTGCCTCTGTTTGTCTATATGTGTGTTTGTAAAACAGCAGGGATTGCCTGCTAAGTATGTGTACCTGTAATCCGCTCTGAGTCCCCTTCGGGGTGAAAAGAACGGAATATAAATAAAGTAAATAAATAATAAATAAACTAGACAAGGGAGGTTTATATATCTGTGGAAGGTCCAGGGTGGGAGAAAGAACTCTTGTCTATTAGAGGCAGATTGTGAATGTTGCAATTAATCAACTTGATTAGCATTGAAAGGCTTCCACCTTCAAAGCCTGGCTGATTTCTGCCTGATGGAATCCTTTGTTGGGAGGTGTTAGCTGGCCCTGATTGTTTCCTGTCTGGAATTCCCTGTTTTCAGAGAGTTGTTCTTTATTTACTGTCCTGATTTTAGGGTTTTTAAAATTACTGATGGCCAGGTTTTGTTCATTTTCATGGATTCCTTCTTTCTGTTGAAATTATCCACATGTTTTTGGATTTCAGTGGCTTCTCCGTGTAGTCTGACATGGCAGTTCTGTAGAAAGTCCAGGGTGGGAGGCAGGTGTGACTGTTGCAATTTATCACCTTGATTGGCATTGAAAAGCCTGGCATCTGGGGATGGAGGGCATCCGTACCCAATAATTTCCGTACCCGATAATTATCCGTACCCGATAATTTCCATCGTTGCCTTGAGGCCGTTACTGGATGGCTGCGAGCCAGTAGGTTGAAGGTGAATCTGGCTAAGACGGAGATCCTATGGCTGGGTCGTCCGGGCACTGGTGGGGTTCAGCTTCCAACCCTGGATGGCGTGACGCTATGTCCGTCGTCAGCTGTTAAAAGTCTTGGTGTTACTCTTGACTCTCAACTGACGATGGAGACACACATCTCCACCGTCAGTAGAGCAGCGATTTTCCATCTCCGCCAGGTAAGGAAGTTGGTCCCCTACCTGTCCCGCCATGATCTAGCTACAGTGGTCCAAGCCACGGTCATCTCGAGACTGGACTACTGTAACACTCTCTACATTGGCCTTCCTCTGTCGGTGATCCGGAAACTTAAGCTGGTGCAGAACGCTGCAGCCCGGCTGTTGGCAGGTATGCCAACATGCTCTCACATCACTCCCATCTTGCACGAACTGCACTGGCTTCCTGTAGAATTCCGGATCACTTTCAAAGTGCTGGTGTTGACCTTCAAGGCCTTGAATGGTCTGGGGCCAGTGTACTTAAGGGACCGCCTCTCCCTATATTGTCACCCCAGACCACTGCGTTCAGAGTCTCACAGAGTCTCTTTTAGAAATCCCGGGCTGCAAGAGATTCCATCTGACTTCAACACGGATGAGAGCTTTCCGCATCATCGCTCCAACTCTATGGAACTCGCTCCCTCCAGAAGTCCGTGCCCTCCCTAGTCTACTGGCCTTCCGGAAAGCCTGTAAGACTCTGCTATTCCAGCAGGCATTTGGCCACTAATTTGCAGGCATCCCATTGTGGATAAGAATACCGTATAACCCTGTGACTTGTGTATAAGGCTGATATGTTGTTGTTCTGATTTTATTCTGTTTATATGTGCTGTTTTAACTCTGTTTTTAATGCTGTGAGTCGCCCCGAGCTGGACGGGAGTGGCGACGGATAAGTCCAAATAAATAAATAAGGTCTGACTGATTTCTGCCTAGGGGAATCCTTTTTTGGGAGGTGTTAGCTGGTCCTGATTGTTTCCTGACTAGAATTCCCCTGTTTTCAGAGGTGTTCTTCATTTACTGTCCTGATTTTAGAGTTTTTAAAATACTGATGGCCAGGTTTTGTTCATTTTCATGGATTCCTTCTTTCTGTTGAAATTGTCCACCCTCTCTGTGTAGTCTGAAATAAAGAACAACACTCCGAAAATGTGGTTATGCCAGACAGGAAACAATCAGGGCCAGCTAACACCTCACAACAAAGTATTCCCCCAGGCAGAAATCAGCCAGGCTTTGAAGATGCAAGCTTTTCAGTGCCAATCAAGGTGATTAATTGCAACATTCACACCTGCCTCCAACAGACAAGAGTTCTTTCTCCCACCCAGGTGTGATGAAGTCGTGTTGTTTTGTTGCAAGGTAAATGTATGGTTTGTTATTGCTTATTTGCCTATAGGTTTGATGGTAAAATGTTTAACAAGCCACAGAGGGTTTGCGGGGAATGTTGGAGCGGCAGGCCCCTGCGAAGGCTGTTGCCGTGGAGGCGGAAGTTAGAGCTGCACCTGTTTTAGAACTTTCCGATTTTTAAAATAAGTCGGTTGGTTTTGTCGGTTGGTGGGTGGGAAGCTGTCTTGCGGAGCTGTTAAAAAGCAGTTCGGTGAAGGGTTTGAGAAACCCAGGTGAAAGCCAGACTTTGTCCAAGTTAGAGTAGAAAACTAACTTAATAGATAGGTAAAGCCTATAGTTGACTATTTACCTGCTGGAGCAGTTAGTTACTAGGACTGCTTGGTTCTGTGTTAGGAAGTACAGTGGAAACGGTACCCTATTGTTGAAACTTTGTAACTGCAAGATTTGTACCTCTTAGGAGACTTGTTTACAACCAACTAAGCTCTGAACTCTGTTATAAAATAAACTGTTGAACATCTTTATTACAACACCTCTCAATGTCGTTATTTATAGAACACAAGTCTTAAAAGAATAAACCCTCACATCGGTGGCTGATCTGATACAATTGGTGGCAGCAAAGATATTAACTGGTGGCAGTTTGAACATCTGTAGGTGGGGCTCAAAGTGAAAATACCCACCCTACCACAGTGGGAAGAAAGCCTTGCTGCCCAGAGTTATACAAGGCTTCGTTCCTTACATGTTAGTGGCAGTGGTAAGATTTGCAAAGTAGACCTGCCCTGCCGTGGTTAACACAAGGCGCCTGGAAGCCTTCTTTATATACTTCATTAAATTATTTGGTGGCAGCGTATTTACTGTAAGGGTCAAAGGGTCCGAGCCCCGACATATCTGGCAGCATGGTAGGATAGCCTGCCCTGCCACACCGAAAAAGGAATGGTCAGTGGTGACTGACCAAAGGGCCAACCCTGATCCCTTACAACAGACAAGAGTTCTTTCTCCCACCCAGGAAATTTCACAGACATATAAACCTAATTTAGTTTCCAACAGACCTCTCAACCTCTGAGGATGCCTGCCATAGGTGTGGGCGAAACGTCAGGAGAGAATGCTTCTGGAACATGGCCAGACAGTCCAGAAAGCTCACCACAAACCTGAATTGTTTCTGTTCTTCACTTGGCCTTTCTTCTAAAACTACTCAAAGTCGGTTCCTTTTGGGCAAGGGTTGAGATACAGTAGTTAAACTGACCCAGGAGTAAGTTGACGCAAGGTTTTGGAGTCGATCTTTTGACATAAGTATATACAATAGTGCTCTTATTACCCAGGACATTCAGACACTTGGAATATCTTTTTCATTTTGCTTTGAAATGTGGTGAATGTTTGTTTTCTAAACCCTTGGAAGCTAAACTCTTGGGGACTATTCCATGACGTGGTTGGATGGTTCCGTCAATGCGTTAAACCAGTGTTTCCCAACCAGTGTGCGGGAGCACACTAGTGTGCCACGAGCGATTATCAGGTGTGCCGTGGGAAATTGGAACCTCCAATACCCTTACTTATTAAAGGAGCGCCGCTACATCACAGTACAAAATGCACAATTAATCATGCATAATCATACGCAAAAAACCACATTCAAAGTACCCAATACCTCCTGGAGAAAATCAAAAGTCTTACATAAGGTAGTTCGGCGTGGTTGCCACAGAGAGCGGAGGAGTTGCGAACCAGGAAGTAGCGAGTTCACGGAGCACTCCTCTGCGGAAAACTCGCGATATTTGATGAAATCACTGAAGTGAGTGCAAAAAACCAAGTGTATCATCACAATGTCATCACGTTATCCAATGTCACTTCCGGGATCCGCACAATAACACAGTCAGTTTGCGGACAATTTAAAGAAACAGCACCATAATCATAGCGACAAGGTAGAAAATCACATAGATAATCACATATATTCAATCCGCCAGAGGCTGAAGATAGATGTGGCGATGGAATCGAAAGCTGGCACGGGCAGACTTGGACCTTCCAGGTGTTTTGGACTCCAACTCCCACCATTCCTAGCAGCCTCGGCCCCTTTCCCCCCCTCAGCCACTTAAGCAGGAAAGGGCCTCAGGCTGTTAGGAATGGTGGGAGTTGAAGTCCAAAGCACCCAGAGGGCCGAAGTATTCCCACGCCTGACAGCTATTGAGCAAGACCTTCGTGTGTGTCTTTCTGCCATTCCTGTCAGGATATCTATGTTGTGTTCATTGAAACAGGCCCAGGTTTCACACTGAGTGTATAAATACATTTAAAAAATATTTTAACTAGAGTGTTAGAGTGTCATTTTGTGTCATTTTGGTGGGTGGTGTGCCCCAGGATTTTGTAAATGTAAAAAATGTGCCGCAGCTCAAAAAAGGTTGGGAAACACTGCATTAAACAAAGGTTTTTGTGTGCAATGTATGTCTCTCTCTCTCTCTCTCTCTCTCTCTCCATATTATACTTACCCTTCTTGTATCTGCTATGCTTGTTTCCAGATACAGACTTTGGAGATGGTACATTGAAAGAAAATGAAGAGGAAGATGCCAGGACGTTGTCAGTCCCCAAAATATCCGGACTAGAACGGAGTCAAGAAAAGAGTCAGGACAGCGATAAAGATCCATTGCTTGACCCGGTTGTGCCTCAAAATCTTTGCCCTCAGGATTCTCAGCCTTTGATTCCTTCTCATTTGGAACCGCCGTCAGAGACACATTCTCCCAAACCTGCTGTGATCCAGCGATCGGAACCTTCTAATCCATCGCAACCTGGAGCAACCCAGAAGCTGCAGAGCTCAGAGGTGGACCAGCATCCCGCAGCGCCTCCATCCCAAGTACAGCATCCACTGAGACCGCTTTCTCCTGGACTGCCAGCAAATCAGAGTCGGCCATCATCCCGGCTGCGTCCTCCGTCCTGCAGTCTTGCACAACAGTTGTCATCGTATAACAGTAGCAGCTTGAGCCTCAACAGTTTGAGGTGAGACTTTTGTGGGTGTATCTGCTCTCTCTCTGGGGTCCCAAGGATTCAGCAAAGAGCCCATGTGTACACTGAGTCATGTGTAGTTACTCAGGGCTGAGGACCGTGTCCCATCGGGGTTGCCAGTTGGTTATATATATATACCAAAACCACACAACGCAGACACACCAAACCAGGCCACATACATACACAACCTAACAAGGTATGTTTACCACACGGAAAAGTCACAAAAAAATAAAAAAACTATACTCTAAAATGCCAAATAACACAAGGAACTACACTTCCCAGCATCCCCTGCGCCAATGATGAACGCTGTGCGTGCGCGGAAATAGACTTGACTACTGTAATGCTCTTTACATTGGCCTACCCCTGACAGTGATCCGGAAACTTTAACTAGTGCAGAATGCTGCAACCCGGCTTCTTGCAGGGGAACCTGCGAGTTGTCATATTACACCAATACTTCAGGTCTGCACTGGTTACCATTTGAATACCGGATCACTTTCAAGGTATTGGTGCTTACCTTCAAGGCCTTGTATGGTCTGGGGCCAGAGTACTTAAGGCAGGGGTGGCCACACTTTTTCAGCATGTGAGCTACTTATAATAAAAGCAAGTCAGAAAGATCTACCTACCTCCTCAAGGCTGGAGAGGGGAGGGGCGGGGCTAGGCATAGCCTGGCTCTGCCCCCCTCTGGCTTCAGCTCTACCCGCAGCTTCTCCAAGCTTGAGGATGGCAGTGCCAAGCCAGCCTTGTGCTAGCTATGCCACCACTGGCTTGGCATTGGAGAAGCTGCTGGGAGTGCCAAAGCTGGGGAGGGGGCGGGGCTTGGAGCGGCCTGGCTCCGCCCCCTCTGAGAAGCGCCCCATCTGGCTGGGATCGACCTCCTTCGGTCCCGGGATCGACTGGTCGATCGCGATTGACTTCCTGGGCAGCCCTGACTTAAGGGATCGCCTGGTTCCATATAATCCCCCGAGATCACTACGGTCAGAGGACCAGAATCTCCTAGACACTCCCAGCTTGAAATCCTTCCGCCTGACGACAACTTGGCGAAGGGCTTTTTCCATCATTGCCCTGGTATTATGGAACGCTTGAGACTTGAGTTCTGCGAAACCTGGACACCTTCCGCAGAGCATGTAAGACCCATCTATTCAGGTAGGCCTTGGAGTGATATTGGAATTTTAATCTTCACTGTTTTATTAGGTATTGTTTTGCATTAAATTTCTCTGTAAACCGCCCCGAGCCTCCGGGAGTGGCGGTGTAGAAATCAAATAAATAAATATTGAATATGGAACCATAACACAAATAAAGTTCAAGCTTCACACTGGAGCTTCACACACGAGGCCTTCTCATAACGAGGCCTACCTCACGCTCTGAGGCCTTTCTCCTACAGTTAGGCCTACTGCCACTAAGGTCTGTTCTCCCACTAAGGCCTTCTCTCACATAGAGAGGCTTCCCTCACACCGAGAGCTCTCTCAGACTGAAGTGTTATCACGCAACAGGCACGCCTGCTTATATTGAACCACAGCTCTGAGTCATCGTATCCATTTCACCCTTTTGGCGCTTGACTCACATTATTGTAGTTAAAAATACCTAGTTAATTTTTAATACTTCTGACAAAGGGAATTTGCTTGGTATGTTCCAAAAACCTGAACTGCAGAAGGAAAACCAAAAATGGCCCATAGCATGGGAAAAGATCTTACAGTCCGACATAAACGGGCAGGCAGAATGTCAGATAAACAAAAATGTAGGATACTACAGAGTTTCCTACTGTTTATTTATTTATTTATTTATTATTCGGGCTTCTATGCCGCCGACTCCCTGAGGCTCGCGGCGGCTTACAGGAGCCGAAGGGCACAGTAAAATACAGGCAATAAGCAGTTAAAAACAATTAAAAACAACAGCAGTACAGTAATTAATAACACAGTTAAAACAATGAACAGCACATCATCCTCAGAAGAACGAATAGATGGCGGGGCATGGGCAGGACTTACTCACCAAAGGCCTGCTTAAACAGGTATGTTTGACAGGCCCGTCTAAACGGGAGCAAGTCCTTCATAGCCCGAGTTCCGGCCGGGAGGGCGTTCCACAGCGTAGGTGCTATGACAGAGAACGCCCTCCGGCGGGTAGCAGTCGGCCTTGCGAGTTTAGCTGAAGGTATCTCCAGGAGATTGGAGTCCTCAGACCAAAGTGATCTCAGAGGGCAATATGGGGTGAGACGGTCCCTCAAATACGCTGGCCCCAGGCCGTGTAAGGCCTTAAAGGTGAGGACCAACACTTTGAAGGTGATCCGGTGCTCAATTGGCAGCCAGTGCAGATCCTGC
The DNA here is from genome assembly GCA_030556195.1 of Anolis apletophallus. Taxonomy (NCBI): domain Eukaryota; kingdom Metazoa; phylum Chordata; class Lepidosauria; order Squamata; family Anolidae; genus Anolis; species Anolis apletophallus. The sequence continues at coordinate 3,552,141 of JARBWK010000020.1, forward strand.
AAAACAGGTGTGATGTGGGCGCCAGCTGGCGTGCCAGACAGGAGCCGGGCGGCAGTGTTCTGCACTAGCCTGAGCTTCCGGGTCACCGACAGAGGAAGGCCAACGGAGAGCGCGTTGCAGTAATCCAGCCTTGAGATGACTGTGGCTTGGATCACCGTGGCCAGATCGTTCCGGGAGAGATAGGGGCCAGCCTCCTTGCCTGTCGCAGATGAAAAAAACGATCTTGCTGACCGCAGAGACCTGGGCCTCCATGGTCAGCTGGGAGTCCAAATGGACCCCCAGGCTCTTTACGGAAGGCGATGGGCATAACACCGCACCGTCCAGGCTCGGAAGCCTGTCCGACGCGGCGCTAGACACCTAGAATACTAACAACAGGGACTCAAAGGGTTAAAGCAAGGCACAGGCCCGGATTAATCAATTTTGGCGCCCTAGGCCACACTTTGCAATTACGCCCCCAAACCAACCTCTACCGCACCCCCCACCTCCTCCTCGTGGCTCCGCGCACCGCCTTCTTCCTCCGCGCGCCCCGGGGGCAAGCCTTCCCTTCCTTCCTCCTCCTTGTCGCCATGCGCCCGGCCTCCTTGAGTCAAGGAAGCCAGGCGCGTCGCGGAGGAGGAGAAAGGGAAGCCCCGCCCCCTGGAGCGAGCCTTCCTCTTCCTCCTCACCACGTGCCCGGCTTTTTTGAGTCAAGGAAGCCAGGCGCATCGCAGAAGAGGAGGAAGGGAAGCCCCGCCCCCGGAAGCGTTCGAAGATCAACTTTTAAAAATGGGGGGGGGTTTCCGGATCTAGCACCCCCCCTCGGCTGCGCCCCTAGGCCGTGGCCTAGTGTGGCCATATGGGTGATCTGGGCCTGGCAAGGCAACACCTCAGGGCTATAGCGGCCCAGCAGGAATTGCCCGGATGTGGAAGAGGAGCGCAGAAATCACAGAGGGAAGGAGGGAGGACGCTTCCACTTCCGGTCCTGCCTCCTTTCCCCCTTTTCTCCCTCTTCCTCCTTCTCTTGCCTTTGTCACTTATTGGGAATGGAGAGAGAGCTTGAGATCGCTCCTTGAAGTGAAGGGGAAATGTCAGGGGAAAAGGGAGGTATCAGATAAGAGCGTTGGATAAGATGGAAGGTTGGATAAGCGAGACTCTATTGTACTTTGCTCCTCCTCTCGATAAGTCCCTAGTTTGCCAAACCGTTGTCCACCTTAAAACTTGGTCCACCTTAAAACTTGGTTTTTTAGGCTGTCGTGGTTTCTGGGCATCAGTGTTCTCCTGACATTGTTGTTATTATTTCTCCTGAACAGCAGCAGCAGAAGCAGTACGCCCGCAAAGGCTCAGCCGGCAGCCCTTCCACCTCCACATATCGCCCACCATTCCTCGGCATCCCCCTTCCCCCTTTCCTTACCAAACCACAGCCCGCTCCATACGTTTGCTCCCACCCTCCAGCCTCCTACACACTCCCATCACCCCAATATGTTTGCCCCTCCCACGGCATTGCCCCCTCCTCCTCCTCTGACGTCGGGGACGCTGCAGGTTCCAGGCCATCCCGCTGGGAGCGCTTACTCAGGTAAGGCCCACATTGAATCTGGTTCAAGGGAAGCCATAGTCCGTCTCTGTCCTGGTTTGGTCTGACCTCACCTGGAGTCCCCCTGTGTCCAGTTCTGGGAATTACAATTCATGAAGGAGATGGGCAAGATGGAAGAGTGTCCAGGGAAGGGTGACCAAAATGATCATAGGTTTGGAAATCAAGTCCTATGAGGAACGGCTGAGGAAGTACAATTAGCATGGAGAAAAGAAGATTAAGACAGATGGCTCTTGTAGCCTTTTCCAACTCCAATATGATACTTTTATTTATTTATTTACTAGCTTGGGGACCCAGCGGTGCCCGGGTTATTTGAGGAAGGCATTGTGTGCCATAGTTCGTCATTGGTGTGGGCCGCAGTGCTCTAAGGAAGTGAATCATCCATGGTCCATCCTTCCTCAAACTGCACCAGGATGTAGGGTGCATCTGGGGGGTTGTGTGCCCAGTTGGGTCCTGGTCTGTCATTGTTGGGGGCCTAGTCAGGAAAATCAAGTTGAGGAAGCCTAATAATATCTCATGAGCTGAGGCCTAGTCAGAAAAATCAAATTAATGAAGCCTTGTTGTCAATTTTGGGCCTGGTCTGTGATTTATATGGGCTGCAGTGTTGTTTGGGAAGTGAATGAGGTGAAGGTACTGCAAATCCCATCATTCGTGGCCCATCCTGCCCTAAACCACACCAGGTTGTGAAGTGGGCCATTGGTCCCTTGTTTGCCATGTTTGGTCCTGATCCGTCATTGCTGTGGGCCGCAGTGGCTGAGTGCCTGAGGCCTTTTGCTTTCCCTCTGAGTCACTGAACATTCCATTTCCAACAGAAAAAACTGTCAACTGGCTAACTTCAACTCCAGCCATTTATGCCTGCCTCAGGCTTTTCCCTTTCCTCTCTGTGCTGTGTTGGAATGTTGGGAGGCTGGCCACTCACAGCCATTTATGCAAATAATCGGACAGTTGCAGCCAATCAAAACGCTGGCACATATTCACTCGGTCGCACCACCCACCCACCCACCGCCCGCAAACACTGACTTTTATTATATACATAGATAGATAGATAGATAGATAGATAGATAGATAGATAGATAGATAGATAGATTTACAACATTTATATTCTGCCCTTCTTGCCCCGAAGGGGACTTAGGGTGGGTAACAGAACACATACACGGCAAACATTGAATGCTGTTAAACTAACAGGATAGACAACAGATAGAGGTATTATGTCGGCATTTTTCCCAACTTTGGCGTCTTGGAGGTAGTGCTAGATTCTGGCCACAGGGGGATGCTGTTGCTCCATCCTCTATGACAAAGAGCCTTGATCACAGACTTCTTCCTTCTTTGGATTGCCGGCATTTTCTGATATTTCCTTTATTGTGCCGTGAAATACCTTGCCGCTTAAGCAGTGCCTAATATTTTTACTCACATCTCACAGCTGTTTTAGAACTGCTTAGGTGGACAGTAAGCTGGGCTGAAGGTCAGGTACTCACCCCGACCCAGGCTTTGAACTGCCAACCTTTTGATTGGTAAGATCTATTGCTGCTGGTAATTTACCAGCTGTGCTAAAGCCTGGCCCCCTATGAGGTGTTTGAATCCATTTCAGCATAGCAGCCCAAGTCTTAAAACTCCTAACCAGTATCCCAGCTTTGCAGTGCAATGTTTAAACATTCTCATTCTAAATTTCTCATATTTCCTTCAGTCTCATAGACTACAATCTTATAACTATTTACTTGTGAGAAAGTATCTTTAAACTCAATAGGGCTTCTGAATATACCCTGTATATTCATGTATAAGTCTAAAATTAGTAAAAGAAAATCAACCCAAAAACCCTCTATGAGTCGCCATGGGTCATATCAGAATCCATGATTTTGGCCCCCAAATGTGTTTCCGACTTACACAAGGGGTCAACTTATAAATGAAAGGCCATGGTTCCAAAGTACTTACAAAACTAATGTTCTAGTGGTGAACACTAGGTGGCGCTGGTGCTTTGCTTCTACAGTGTTGCTAAAGTTCTGGTGGTGAACACTAGGTGGCGCTGGTGCTTTGCTTCTACAGTGTTGCTAAAGTTTTGGTGGTGAACACTAGGTGGCGCTGGTGCTTTGTTTCTACAGTGTTGTTAAAGTTCTGGTGGTGAACACTAGGTGGCGCTGGTGCTTTGCTTCTACAGTGTTGCTAAAGTTCTGGTGGTGAACACTAGGTGGCGCTGGTGCTTTGCTTCTACAGTGTTGCTAAAGTTCTGGTGGTGAACACTAGGTGGTGCTGGTGCTTTACTTCTACAGTGTTGCTAAAGTTCTGGTGGTGAACACTAGGTGGCGCTGGTGCTTTACTTCTACAGTGTTGTTAAAGTTCTGGTGGTGAACACTAGGTGGTGCTGGTGCTTTGCTTCTACAGTGTTGCTAAAGTTCTGGTGGTGAACACTAGGTGGTGCTGGTGCTTTACTTCTACAGTGTTGTTAAAGTTCTGGTGGTGAACACTAGGTGGCGCTGGTGCTTTGCTTCTACAGTGTTGCTAAAGTTTTGGTGGTGAACACTAGGTGGCGCTGGTGCTTTGCTTTTACAGTGTTGTTAAAGTTCTGGTGGTGAACACTAGGTGGCGCTGGTGCTTTGCTTCTACAGTGTTGCTAAAGTTCTGGTGGTGAACACTAGGTGGTGCTGGTGCTTTGCTTCTACAGTGTTGTTAAAGTTCTGGTGGTGAACTTTTCAGAACTCTAACAAAACTTTCAAAACTTCATTATTATTTCATTATTGGCGATTTTTAAGACAGAACCAATTAGGAACTGCCATTTATAACGAAATTTTGAAAGTTTTGTTAGAGTTCTGAAATGCTCCGCACCAGAACTTTAGCAACACTGTAGAAGCAAAGCACCAGCGCCACCTAGTGTTCACCACCAGAACTTTAGTTTTGTAAGTACTTTAGAACCATTTAGAGCTATGATTGCCCGGGTCTAATACATGAGTATATATGGTAATTGTATTGTGCTATGAGACAACATATGGGACTGCAGTGATGCAGCGGGTTAAACTGCTGAGCTGCTGAACTTGCCTTCAGAAAGGTAGCAGGTTCGAATCCGGGGAATGGCGTGAGCTCCCTCTATTAGCCCCGCTTCTGCCAACCTAGCAGTTCAAAAACATGCAAATGTGGGTAGATCAATAGGTACCGCTTCGGCGGGAAGGTAACGGCGCTCCATGCAGTCATTATGACCTTGGAGGCGTATAGGGACAACGCTGGCTCTTCGTCTAGAAAATAGAGATGAGCACCACCTCCCAGAGTCGGACTCAACTAGACTTAATGTCAGGGGAAAACCTTTTTATTTACCTTTTTATTACACGGCATACACTCACATTTTCGAGAAGGAAGTTCCTCCCTGAAAGAAAACCGTGTAATGTTTACATTAACATACCTACTGTTTGATTTTGGAGTTTTTATGAAGTATCCCTTATTTTTGTGAAAAATCCTGTATTTTTAGGTAAATGTCCCTTATTTCTTATATCAAAAAATGGCAACCCTAGTTGCAGGTACTGGGGGTTTTTTTTATTTCACCTGCAATCAGCGAGCACTCTGAACTCCATCAAAGGTGGGCATGAAACTAACTTGGCACACTGAAAAGGACTCTAATGTTGTTGCTTTGCCTTTCAGAGCAAGACCTTCTCCGCCAGGAACTGAACACTCGATTTCTGGCTTCCCAGAGTGCGGACCGTGGTGCCTCGCTGGGCCCGCCGCCCTACCTGAGGACCGAGTTCCACCAACATCAGCATCAGCACCAGCACACGCACCAGCACACGCACCAGCACACCTTCACCCCTTTTCCCCACGCCATCCCGCCCACTGCCATCATGCCAACGCCAGCACCTCCCATGGTGCGTACCCCAGGCAGAAATGTGAGGATAAGTAGAGCACAACTCTCTTTTGTTGCAAAGGTTCTTGTCGTGACTTGAAAGAGGCATTCTGGGAGGAAGTGTTTACTTGCCTGAAGGGGGAGAACCAACTCCATACCTTCAGCAAGGCACATGGGATGGTTCTTTGGGAGGTTTTGTCTCTGGGTGTGGAGGTTGGGAAGCGGCCCAAAGTTTAGCTGTGAATTCAGGTGTTGTGTTGTTGAAGGCTTTCATGTCCAGAATCACTGGGTTGCTATGAATTTCCCAGGCTGCCTGGCAATGTTCCAGAAGCATTCGCTCCTGACGTTTCACCCACATCTATGGCAGGCATCCTCAGAGGTTGTGAAGTCTGTTGGAAACTAGGCAAGTGAAGCTTATACATCTGTGGAATGTCTGCTTGAAGCAGGTGTGAATGTTGCAATTGATTAGCATTGAATGGCCTTGCAGCTTCAAAGCCTGACTGATTGCTGCCTGTAGATCCTTTGTTGGGAGGTGTTAGCTGGCCCTGATTGTTTCCTGTCTGAAATTCCCCTGCGTTTTTTTTAGTGTTCCTTTTTATTTATTGTCCTGATTTTGGAGGGAAGTGTGAGTGGCCACCTGGATTAGCATTGAATAGCCTTTCAGCTTCAAAGCCTGGCTGATTGCTGCCTGTGGATCCTTTGTTAGGAGGTGTTAGCTGGCCCTGATTGTTTCCTGTCTGAAATTCCCCTGCGTTTTTAGTGTTCCTCTTTCTTTATTGTCCTAATTTTGGAGGGAAGTGTGAGTGGCCACCTGGATTAGCATTGAATAGCCTTTCAGCTTCAAAGCCTGGCTGATTGCTGCCTGTTCCTTTGTTGAAATTAGCTGGCCCTGATTGTTTTTCTGAAATCCCCTACGTTTTAGTGTTCCTCTTTATTTATTGTCCTGATTTTGGAGGGAAGTGTGAGTGGCCACCTGGATTAGCATTGAATAGCCTTTCAGCTTCAAAGCCTGGCTGATTGCTGCCTGTGGATCCTTTGTTAGGAGGTGTTAGCTGGCCCTGATTGTTTCCTGTCTGAAATTCCCCTGCGTTTTTTTAGTGTTCCTCTTTATTTATTGTCCTGATTTTGGAGGGAAGTGTGAGTGGCCACCTGGATTAGCATTGAATAGCCTTTCAGCTTCAAAGCCTGGCTGATTGCTGCCTGTAGATCCTTTGTTAGGAGGTGTTAGCTGGCCCTGATTGTTTCCTGTCTGAAATTCCCCTGCGTTTTTAGTGTTCCTCTTTCCTTTTATTGTCCTGATTTTGGAGGGAAGTGTGATTTTGTGGCCACCTGGATTAGCATTGAATAGCCTTTCAGCTTCAAAGCCTGGCTGATTGCTGCCTGTGGATCCTTTGTTAGGAGGTGTTAGCTGGCCCTGATTGTTTCCTGTCTGAAATTCCCCTGCGTTTTTAGTGTTCCTCTTTATTTATTGTCCTGATTTTGGAGGGAAGTGTGAGTGGCCACCTGGATTAGCATTGAATAGCCTTTCAGCTTCAAAGCCTGGCTGATTGCTGCCTGCGGATCCTTTGTTATGGAGGCGTTAGCTGGCCCTGGTTGTTTCCTGTCTGAAATCCCCCTGAGTTTTTAGTGTTCCTCTTTATTTATTGTCCTGATTTTGGAGGGAAGTGTGAGTGGCCACCTGGATTAGCATTGAATAGCCTTTCAGCTTCAAAGCCTGGCTGATTGCTGCCTGCGGATCCTTTGTTAGGAGGTGTTAGCTGGCCCTGATTGTTTCCTGTCTGAAATTCCCCTGCGTTTGTTTAGTGGTCCTCTTTATTTATTGTCCTGATTTTGAGGGAAGTGAGTGGCCACCTGGATTAGCATTGAATAGCCTTTCAGCTTCAAAGCCTGGCTGATTGCTGCCTGTAGATCCTTTGTTAGGAGGCGTTAGCTGGCCCTGATTGTTTCCTGTCTGAAATACCCCTGAGTTTTTTTAGTGTTCCTCTTTATTTATTGTCCTGATTTTGGAGGGAAGTGTGAGTGGCCACCTGGATTAGCATTGAATAGCCTTTCAGCTTCAAAGCCTGGCTGATTGCTGCCTGTAGATCCTTTGTTAGGAGGCGTTAGCTGGCCCTGATTGTTTCCTGTCTGAAATTCCCTGCGTTTTTAGTGTTCCTCTTTATTTATTGTCCTGATTTTGGAGGGAAGTGTGAGTGGCCACCTGGATTAGCATTGAATAGCCTTTCAGCTTCAAAGCCTGGCTGATTGCTGCCTGTGGGTCCTTTGTTGGGAGGCGTTAGCTGGCCCTGGTTGTTTCCTGTCTGAAATCCCCCTACGTTTTAGTGTTCCTCTTTATTTATTGTCCTGATTTTGGAGGTAAGTGTGAGTATTGCAAGTGGCCACCTGGATTAGCATTGAATAGCTGTTCAGCTTCAAAGCCTGGCTGCTTCCTGTCTGGCAAAAACTGGGAATTTCAGACAGTAAACAATCAGGGCCAGGCAACACCTCCCAACAAAGGATACACCCCAGGCAGGAAGCAGCTAGGCTTTGAAGCTGCAAGGCTATTCAGTGCTAATCAAGGTGGGCAATTGCAACAGTCACACCTGCCTCCAACAGGCCAGAGTTCTTTCTATATATGTCAGAAATATTAAAAATTAACTCGGTATTTCTAATTACAGAAATGTGAGTCAAGCACTGAAAGGGTTGAGTGAATGCAATGACTCAGCAAAAACTGCAGTTCAATACCCTGCAGGTGTGACTGGAGCTTAGTTGGCCTCTGTCTGTGAAGAGGTCTGTGTGGAAGAAGGGCCTCAGTGTGTTGGTAGGCCTCAGTATGAGAAGGCCTCAGTGTTAGTTTGCCTCAGTGTGAGAGAGGTGTCAGTCTGAGATAGACTATAGTTCTTTCTCCCACCCTGACATTATTCCACTGGTATATGAACCTCACTTGCTTAGTTTCCAACAGACCTCACAACTTCTAAGGATGCCTTGAGTGGTGTCAAACTGCATTAAATCTACCGTGAGGATGCACCCTGTTTCATGGATGAGGGCAGGGCCAGTACAGGCCAAACTTAATTTACACAGAAAGCTTTGTTCCTGGCCCCCTTTTCCTTTATGATTTCCGCCCTTCAGTCCTTCCTTGTCTTGGAGATTGTCATTTATTATTATTCTGCTGACATCCATTAGATAGGCCGCCTTTCGGGCTTAGCTGCTGAATCAGACAACATAATGAGTTTGTGTTTCAATCCTTTTTCAGTTTGACAAATACCCTACAAAAGTTGATCCTTTCTACCGTCACAGTGTGAGTTTTCAAAAATGTATATCCCATTGCTTTTCTTCGGTGGCGAGATCGTCACCCAGTCAATGTCAGCACATGCACTTGTGTGTTTCACTCACTCCTATCATGTCCATTTGTCTTGCCGTTGGTTTTAGCTTTTGGCTCATTTCCTGGTTTAAAATGTCATTTTATATTTATGAATCTGTGTTGGTAGGCCTCAGTATGAGAAGGCCTCAGTATATATTTATACTAGCTGTGCCCTGCCACGCGTTGCTGTGGCCTATAGTAAGAATTTTCAAAGTAGAGGTAGGTATCTGGACTATTATGAAAGAGAGGTACCTACTAGGCATGAGAAAAAAGTTATGAAAATGATTCGTTCCCTACTTTTATTCCCCCTCCTTTGGACTTTCTTTCTCGAACTACCAGGATTTTCTTAAGTGTCTTTTATTCCTTCTTTCACGTGGAAAAAAATGTAAACAGAGAGGATTACCTTGGTTTCATCCTTCCTACTAACGAATTTCGTTAGTAATTAAGTTTCTTTTTTGTCTTCCTATTTCCATGCCTAGTACCTCCCCCCCTTTCTTCCCCTCCCTTCCTTCTCTCTATTCCTTCTTTCACTCCTTGGTTTCTCCTTCCTTCTTTTCCTTCCTTCCTTGCCCCCCCTGTTTCTTCTTCCTTCCCTTGTTTCCTTCTTTCACTTGTTATTTCCTTTTCTCCTTCCTTCCTTCTTTTCCTCTTTTCTACCTTTCCTTTCCTTTCTATTTTATCGTCTTCCTTCCTTTGGTAACTCTTTACTTCCTTCCTTCCCTCCCTCCCTCCTTCTTTCCCTCCCTCCTTCTCTCTTTCCTTCCTCCCCCCTTCCCTCTTTCATTCCTTCCCTTTTCCCTCCTTCCTTTCTTCTCTCCTTCCTTCCTGTCTGTTCTCTTCCTTCCTTTCTTTACCTCTTTTCCTGCCTTCCCTTTCTACTTTCTCTTCCTCCTTCCTTTACCTCTTTCCTTCCTTCCTTCCTTCATTCCTTCTTCCTTCCTTCTCTCCCTCCCTCCTCCTTCTCTCTTTCCTTCCTCCCCCTTTCCCTCTTTCATTCCTTCCCTTTTCCCTCCCTCCTTTCTTCTCTCCTTCCTTCCAGTCTGTTCTTCTTCCTTCCTTCTTTACCTCTTTCCTGCCTTTCCTTTCTACTTTCTCTTCCTCCTTCCTTTACCTCTTTCCTTCCTTCCTTCATTCCTTCCTTCCCTACTTCCTTCTCTCCCTCCCTCCTTCTCTCTTTCCTTCCTCCCCCTTTCCCTCTTTCATTCCTTCCCTTTTCCCTCCTTCCTTTCTTCTCTCCTTCCTTCCTGTCTGTTCTCCTTCCTTCCTTCTTTACCTCTTTCCTGCCTTTCCTTTCTACTTTCTCTTCCTCCTTCCTTTACCTCTTTCCTTCCTTCCTTCATTCCTTCCTTCCCTACTTCCTTCTCTCCCTCCCTCCTTCTCTCTTTCCTTCCTCCCCCTTTCCCTCTTTCATTCCTTCCCTTTTCCCTCCCTCCTTTCTTCTCTCCTTCCTTCCAGTCTGTTCTTCTTCCTTCCTTTACCTCTTTCCTGCCTTTCCTTTTTCTTTCCTTTCTACTTCCCTTGCCAAAGGGAAAGAAGGAAGGACGTAACGCTAAAGGGAAGGAGGGGGGTAGTGCGGTGAGGGAGAAGGGTTAGGGCCAGAGCGAGGAAGGGGCGGGGATGGGACTAGAGTAGGGGGTGGGGCCGGAGCGGGGCCTTTTCCCCCCCTCCACCACATCCCCCTCCCTTGCCAAAGGGAAAGAAGGAAGGAAGGAACGCTAGAGAAGGAGGGGGGGGTGCGGCGAAGGAGAGGGGCGGGGCAGAGCGGGGACGGGGCTGGAGTAGGGGTGGGGCCGGAGCGGGGAGCGGGGCCTCTTATTGCCCCTCCTCCACATCCCCCTCCCTTGCCAAAGGGAAAGAAGGAAGGAACGCTAGAGGGAAGGAGGGGGGAGTGCGGCAAGGGAGAGGGGCCGGGACCAGAGCGGGACAACGGAGGAATCTGTATTTTGTTAATTTAATGAATTTTGAGGGGTTCTTTGGGGGGATTTTTATTGTTGGTCACACCTTGCGTTGTGAGACGTTTTGCTGTCCAATTTGGTGGGGTTTGGCCCTGTAGGTTTTTTTGTTTTTAAGGTACTTACGACGACAACAGCATTTATATATATATTAGATGAGTCCCCAGTGGCGCAGTGGGTTAAGCTGCTGAGCTGCTGAACTTGCTTACCTAAAGGTTGCAGGTTCGAAACGGGGGAGCGGCGGGAGCTCCCGCTGTTAGCCCCAGCTTCTGCCAACATATCAGTTCAAAAACATGCAAATGTGGGTAGATCAATAGGTGGGAAGTTAACGGCGCTCCGTGCAGTCATGCTGGCCACATGACCTTGGAGGAGTCTACGGATAACGCCAGCTCTTCGGCTTAGAAATGGAGGTGAGCACCAACCCCCAGAGTTGGGCACGGCTAGACTTAATGTCAGGGGAAAACCTTTACCTTATGCATATCCAAATACAGGTATTCAAACATCCAAATTACATCTGGTCCCAAGCATTTTGAACAAGGTTTACTCACCGTGTACTACTAAACCAATCATACTTATTTAACTGAGACGCCCATTATTTGTTCATTGTGTCATCTCACTTTCCATGAATGTTCAGTATGCCTGCTCTCGCTGAAATCTTTGTCTTTTCATTAGTTATGTAAGCTTTTCTGTTACCCATTGTTCATATCAAAAAATGCATAATTTTGACCCCCGAAACATGCCTTTGATGTATACATGAGGTTGGCTTATACATGGGTATAGACAGCCATTAATAAACTGCCTCCATCTCTTGTTGACATTAGAAATATATATATGTGTGTGTGTGTGTGTGTAGCCCCTTGGTGGCGCAGTGGGCTGAACTTGCTACCCGAAAGGTTGGCGGTTTGAATCAAGGGAGCGAGGTGAGCTCCCATTGGTAGCCCCAGCTTCTTCCAACCTATTTATTTGCTTACTCCATTTTTATACCGCTATTCTCAGCCCTAAGGCGACTCATAGTGGTCTACAAAAGCAAGAATTCAATGCACAACATTATAAAAAACAGTTAAAAACAAATAAAAACAATGGCATAAATATACAATCATTGCAAGGTCGATAAAAAATAACTCATTAGCGTCTCTTAGTTAAAATTCATAATCCAAATTCATCATCAAGTCATTCCATGTTCCTATATTTATTGCGCTGCCTATTCAAACGCCAGTTAACTTTCCTCCGAAATGCTAACAAGGAGGGGTCCGATCTAATATCTTTAGGAAGGGTGTTCCATAGCTGAGGGGCCACCACTGAGAAGGCCCGCTCTCTCGTCCCCGCCAAATGTATTTGTGACGCAGGCAGGATTGAGAGCAGGGCCTCCCCAGATGATCTTAACGTCCTAGCACAGGGTTGTCCAACGTCTTCGGGCCCACGGGCCGGAATGCAGGTGACAGATCACCTTGGGGGCCGGAGCGGAGGGCGGGGCTGCAGTGGGGGTGTGGCTGCTCGTGGGGGCGGGCCGCTCCCGCCTGGTGTGCATGCCCAGCGTCCCAGTGCAGCCTGCCCCTTTTCGGCGGGTGACGCCAGGCGCCACGCCTGACATCACCCAGCCCCGTCGAAAAGGGGCGGGTCGCAAAGATACCAGGCTTGCGCTGCAGGGGATCGGCGAGCCGCCCCGCCGCGCCCTGACTCTGAGAGCTGAAGGAAGGTAAGCCTGGGAGCTTACCTTCCTTCAGGCGCAGCCGCTGCAAGAGTCATGGACATGGCGGAGGGCGGCTCGCCGATCCTGCCCTAGCTCGCGAGCGGCCTGCGCGAGCAAAGAAGAGGCGGGGGAAGTCCCGCCTAGGGCATCTGACGTGGCTTCCTCCGCCTCCTCCTTCTCACTTGCGCCGCCCTTTCCTCGCGCCCCGAGATTGAAATTTTTCAAATTTTTTTTCCAATTTTTTAAAAACCTGATGTCTTGCAGGGGGTTGTTAGGTCAGAAGGGGGCTTGGGGTCGTGGTACGCCCCAGGGCCGCCAGTTGGACAGCCCTGTCCTAGCAGGTTCATAGGAGGAGACGTTCGGATAGGTATGTTGAGCCAGGTAGCAAACTGGCAGCCAGTGGAGCTGGCGCAACAGATGGGTTGTACGCTCCCTGAGCGCCGCTCCTGTTAGCAACCTGGTTGCCGTCCGTTGGACTATTTGAAGCTTCCAGACAGTCTTCAAAGGCAGTCCCATGTAGAGCGCATTGCAGTAGTCTATACGGGATGTAACCAGAGTGTGGACTAACCTAGCAGATCAAAAACATGCAAATGTGAGTAGATCAATAGGTACAGCTTTGGCGGGAAGGTAACGATGCTCCATACAGTCATGCCGGCCATATGACCTTGGAGGTGTCTATGGACAATGCTGGCTCTTCGGCTTAGAAATGGAGATGAGCACCACCCCCTAGAGTCGGACATGACTAGACTTAATGCCAGGGAGGGAGGGAGAGATAGAGAGAGAGAGGAGTCTTTGGGATCCTTGACTAATGTTGGCTTCCTTTTTGTCATAGTTATTCCACTCCTACCCTCCGGCTGTATCGGGGATCCCTCCTATGATTCCTCCAACGGGTCCTTTCGGCTCGCTCCAAGGAGCATTTCAACCCAAGGTAAACGGCAGCTGTGTTGCATATATTTTGCGTTTGTCTGTTGCATTGTTTGTAATTATGTTGTAAATTACAGAAACCTGGTTCCTAACTTTTGTTCCTCTCCGAGATCAGAGATGAGAGGGAGTTGCAATCAAACTTTTCTGCCCCAGGTTGGGCGCCAGTATTGTAGACCCAAGTCAGCTCCATACATCCTGCAGCCACCCCAGAGCTGATTCACACACCATTTGGGATATTGGATCAGTGTAGATCAGGGGTGGGCAGCCTACTGCCCGCGGGCCGGATGCGGCCCAGCAGCCGATTCTGTCCGGCCCGCGGAGAAGGCCGTCGGGAGCGGGGCCAAGAGGAAGGGGTGCCGCTGCCGCCATCCCATCGCGGGCTCTGTGGGGCCTGTGTCGGCAGACAGGCTGGAGGAGCGGCGGCTTTGGAGTGCTTGACATCCCTAGAGGAGATCCAGGCCTGCAGCTGATCGCCCTGGCGACCCGGAAGACTTGATCGTCTTCCAGGTCACCAGGTCGAATAAGCCGCCTCAGATTGCCGATTGCTCCTCTGCAGGCCCGGATCGTCTCCAGGGATGGCAGGCACTCCATAGCAGGGCGATCAGCTGGGGAACGGCTGTGGGCGAGAGCGGGCAGAGGCCTGCAGCCTCCGATTGCCTACTGCTCTGCTCTGCTCTGCTGCGGCGGTGCTAAAATTCTGGTGGTGAACACTAGATGGCGCTGGTGCTTTGCTTCTACAGTGTTGCTAAAGTTCTGGTGGTGAACACTAGGTGGCACTGGTGCTTTGCTTCTACAGTGTTGCTAAAGTTCTGGTGGTGAACACTAGATGGCGCTGGTGCTTTGCTTCTACAGTGTTGCTAAAGTTCTGGTGGTGAACACTAGATGGCGCTGGTGCTTTGCTTCTACAGTGTTGCTAAAGTTCTGGTGGTGAACACTAGATGGCGCTGGTGCTTTGCTTCTACAGTGTTGCTAAAGTTCTGGTGGTGAACACTAGATGGCGCTGGTGCTTTGCTTCTACAGTGTTGCTAAAGTTCTGGTGGTGAACACTAGATGGCGCTGGTGCTTTGCTTCTACAGTGTTGCTAAAGTTCTGGTGGTGAACACTAGATGGCGCTGGTGCTTTGCTTCTACAGTGTTGCTAAAGTTCTGGTGGTGAACACTAGATGGCACTGGTGCTTTGCTTCTACAGTGTTGCTAAAGTTCTGGTGGTGAACACTAGATGGCGCTGGTGCTTTGCTTCTACAGTGTTGCTAAAGTTCTGGTGGTGAACACTAGGTGGCGCTGGTGCTTTGCTTCTACAGTGTTGCTAAAGTTCTGGTGGTGAACACTAGATGGCGCTGGTGCTTTGCTTCTACAGTGTTGCTAAAGTTCTGGTGGTGAACACTAGGTGGCGCTGGTGCTTTGCTTCTACAGTGTTGCTAAAGTGTTGCTAAAGTTCTGGTGGTGAACACTAGATGGCGCTGGTGCTTTGCTTCTACAGTGTTGCTAAAGTTCTGGTGGTGAACACTAGGTGGCGCTGGTGCTTTGCTTCTACAGTGTTGCTAAAGTTCTGGTGGTGAACACTAGGTGGCGCTGGTGCTTTGCTTCTACAGTGTTGCTAAAGTTCTGGTGGTGAACACTAGATGGCGCTGGTGCTTTGCTTCTACAGTGTTGCTAAAGTTCTGGTGGTGAACACTAGATGGCGCTGGTGCTTTGCTTCTACAGTGTTGCTAAAGTTCTGGTGGTGAACACTAGATGGCGCTGGTGCTTTGCTTCTACAGTGTTGCTAAAGTTCTGGTGGTGAACACTAGATGGCGCTGGTGCTTTGCTTCTACAGTGTTGCTAAAGTTCTGGTGGTGAACACTAGATGGCGCTGGTGCTTTGCTTCTACAGTGTTGCTAAAGTTCTGGTGGTGAACACTAGGTGGCGCTGGTGCTTTGCTTCTACAGTGTTGCTAAAGTTCTGGTGGTGAACACTAGATGGCGCTGGTGCTTTGCTTCTACAGTGTTGCTAAAGTTCTGGTGGTGAACACTAGATGGCGCTGGTGCTTTGCTTCTACAGTGTTGCTAAAGTTCTGGTGGTGAACACTAGATGGCGCTGGTGCTTTGCTTCTACAGTGTTGCTAAAGTTCTGGTGGTGAACACTAGATGGCGCTGGTGCTTTGCTTCTACAGTGTTGCTAAAGTTCTGGTGGTGAACACTAGATGGCGCTGGTGCTTTGCTTCTACAGTGTTGCTAAAGTTCTGGTGGTGAACACTAGATGGCGCTGGTGCTTTTCTTCTACAGTGTTGCTAAAGTTCTGGTGGTGAACACTAGGTGGCGCTGGTGCTTTGCTTCTACAGTGTTGCTAAAGTTCTGGTGGTGAACACTAGGTGGCGCTGGTGCTTTGCTTCTACAGTGTTGCTAAAGTTCTGGTGGTGAACACTAGGTGGCGCTGGTGCTTTGCTTCTACAGTGTTGCTAAAGTTCTGGTGGTGAACACTAGGTGGCGCTGGTGCTTTGCTTCTACAGTGTTGCTAAAGTTCTGGTGGTGAACACTAGATGGCGCTGGTGCTTTGCTTCTACAGTGTTGCTAAAGTTCTGGTGGTGAACACTAGATGGCGCTGGTGCTTTGCTTCTACAGTGTTGCTAAAGTTCTGGTGGTGAACACTAGATGGCGCTGGTGCTTTGCTTCTACAGTGTTGCTAAAGTTCTGGTGGTGAACACTAGATGGCACTGGTGCTTTGCTTCTACAGTGTTGCTAAAGTTCTGGTGGTGAACACTAGATGGCGCTGGTGCTTTGCTTCTACAGTGTTGCTAAAGTTCTGGTGGTGAACACTAGATGGCGCTGGTGCTTTGCTTCTACAGTGTTGCTAAAGTTCTGGTGGTGAACACTAGATGGCGCTGGTGCTTTGCTTCTACAGTGTTGCTAAAGTTCTGGTGGTGAACACTAGATGGCGCTGGTGCTTTGCTTCTACAGTGTTGCTAAAGTTCTGGTGGTGAACACTAGGTGGCGCTGGTGCTTTGCTTCTACAGTGTTGCTAAAGTTCTGGTGGTGAACACTAGATGGCGCTGGTGCTTTGCTTCTACAGTGTTGCTAAAGTTCTGGTGGTGAACACTAGATGGCGCTGGTGCTTTGCTTCTACAGTGTTGCTAAAGTTCTGGTGGTGAGCATTTCAGCCTAGTAGATTGCCCACAACTTTTCGGTGTGTGTGTGACTTGAGGGAGGACTTGAAAGGGAATGAAGAAGTGGTTGCTTGAGATATTCTGGGAGGCATAAGTGGAAGCAAAGAAAACGAGGCAGGAGCATTTCAGGGAGCTGGAGACCTTAGAAAGGAAGAGCTGGATGAATTATTGTTGCTGGAAAGGAGGGAAAGCCGTGGACAGCTTTGAAGCTTGCACATAATATGAGAACAGAAAGCCACTGAAGGGGTTTAGGGAGATGAACCACATGCTCTGAATGACAAGAGAAGAAAATACTTTTGGCAGTAGGACCACTGGATGAAGATAATAGAAGACCTGAGAGAGTAAGAGTGCAGAATCCGAGCCAAGGGGCATTGGGCCAGAGCATAACGGGGAGTCTTTGGAAGGAGAATAAAAGATATTTTTGAAATATCAGGGGAGAAGTGATGTGAGGTGGTGACATAATGGACGAAATCTGAGCTACCTTTGTCCAGTGTGACAAATTCTCATGCTATCACCGCCACACAGCTGAGCTGCTTAAATACGAGGGCAGGTCAATAAGTCTGTGACTTTTTGAATGAAACTCAGATTTTTGGATGAAAAATCATTTTATTTTTCAACGTAGTCTCCTTTGAGCTCTATACACTTTGTCCAACGTTTCTCCAATTTTTTTAGATTTGTTGAGGTCATCAAAATAGGTATTTGTTTGTGAGATGATTTCATTGTTGGAGTCAAATTTCTTTCCGCCGAGCCGTTTCTTCAGGTTTGGAAACAAGAAATAGACACTTGGGGCTAAATCCGGAGAATAGGGCGGACGAAGGAGCAATTCGTATCCCAATTCATGGATTGTTGCCATGGCAACTGCACATGTGTGCACCCTTGCATTGTCCTGGTGCAAAAGAACTTTTTTTCTTGGCTAAATGCGGTCTTTTCCCCCCAAATCCTCATTTAATCGACCCAATAAGTTGGCATAATATTCGCCATTGATTGTTTACCCTTTTGAAGGTAGTCAATGTGGATTATTCCGCGTGCATCCCAAAAAACGATCGCCATGACTTTATTGGCTGACAAACCCACCTTGGCCTTCTTTGGCGCCGATTCACCCCGAGAAACCCATTGTTTTGACTGCTGTTTGGTCTCTGGTGTGTTGTGGTGGATTCACGTTCCGTCCACGGTTACAAAAAGGCACAAAAACACGTCCATATTGTGGTTGAACAACGCCAAACACTCCTGCGAATTTGTCACACGACTGTCTTTGTGGTCAATTGTGAGCAAACGCGGCACCCATCTTGCGGAAAGCTTTCTCAGACCCAAGTGATCATTTAAAATTGAAATCACTGAGCCACGTGAGATGCCTATGGCTTCCACAATCTCTCGCACTTTCAATCTCTGTTCGGCCAACACCATATCGTGAATTTTTTCAATTGTTTCGGTGCAGAGACCTCAACTGGGCGTCCAGAACGTTCGGCATCTTCCGTGCTTATACGGCCACAGCGAAATTCAGTAAACCACTTTTTTTTTACCATTGAAGTTGATGGTGCAGAGTCCCCATCGTATTTATCAAGCTTAGCCTTGGTTTAAGTGATGGCTTTTTTCCGCAAAAAATAATTATTAATGAGCACACAAAATTCACTTTTTTCCATTTTCTCCTCAAATCACGCTGTAGTCTTCTATCAATGGCTGTCAGACACAAACTAAATGACGCAGCTTGTTCAAATTTAGACAGGGGTCAACTGACCGATGCCTGTTGACAGGAGCAGTGTTGCCCTTTCAGTTAAGAGTTGGGAAATTCAAAAAGTCACAGATTTATTGACCCGCCCTCGTATGCAGAATGCGGTTCATTAGTTGAGGTTCGCATATGCTAATCAGTGTGTTATAAGAACCTGTTTTTATCCACTGCAGAGTGGTGGGATGTATTTGTTTTATTTCAGATTCCACGAAACTTTCTCAAGTAGCAGTTTTGCCATTCTGATAAGAAATCTTGCCACTTTGGAAAGAGATTAATTTGTGGGTTTTGTGGTATGGATGTGCACGTGTCGCATAGAATTCCATTGAATTACAATAAGGTTTTCATAGAGGTCAGGGATGGGACCTTACATGTGGCCCAGAACAGGTAGAATGCATCCCAACACCAAATCATCAACTTACTTAAAATTTATTTATTTGTTTGTTTATTTAAAATAATAATACACTTTATTTATATTTTGCTCTTCTCACCCCGAAGGGGACTCAGAGCGGATTACAGGTACACATACTTAGCAGACAATCCCTGCCATTTTCTACATACACACATATAAACAAACAGAGGCAAACTCTGGCCACCAGGGGGAGCTGACACACTCATCTCTCAGCATTCCAGTGACCCTTGTTGTTCCTTCCGCATTCCTCAGCGTTCCTGGAGTTCTTTATTGGCCTCATAATTCAGTCAAAATTTGCTTCCCTACTTAATGTGGTACCTTTATCTCCTACTTGACAGATGCAACTGTCTTTCAGGCTGCAAAGGTTGACAGCAGGCTACACTTAAGGTCGAGCACCCACCTCGACCCGGGCAGGCCTCAAACTCATGACTCAGGGAGAGATCTTATGCAGCTGACACTTAGCCAGAGCAGAATATAAATAAAGTGTATTATTATTATTATTATTCTCCAGAGAGCACTGAACCCACTTGACGAATAACTCAGCCGATAAATGCTCTTTTCAAATAACCCGAGCATCACTGGGTCCTCAAGCTAGTAGCAATAAACTGTTATTGATTTATTATTGTTATTTATTATTTGTTATTGTTGTTGTTAAGAGATCTTTGGGTTCGAAACACTGTTTGAAGCCTGCTTATTAATGTGCTGAACTACTCTTTGTACCTGTATGTTTTGAATACACAGACTTCAAATGCTATTGACGTCACGACCAGACCTGGAGCTGTCCCGCATACCCTTCTGCAGAAAGATCCACGGGTAAATCCCACCATTTTGTCACTCCTAAAAGTAAATTAAATTCTAAGCATTCGTTCTAAGATGCATTCAGCTCTCCCATGTCCAAGAATCCCAGTGCCATTGACAGAATTGTCATGTATTTTTGATGTATTTTCCTCTCTCTTTCTCTCTACAGTTGACTGATCCATTCAGGCCCATGTTGCGGGTAAGAAGGCTAAGCCTTATTTGACCTCAGTCTGCCTTTCCCAATGAGTTAACTTGGGGGATTACCTCTGAAATTCTGCCACTCTTATTACTTTTTGGGTTACCTGGTTTTGTTGGTCAAAATGTGCAACAAATGACGGGAAATCTGCCTTTCTTCCCCCTCCTCGCCCCCTTTTTATTTTCCTGTGTATAGCTTCCATGTTTGAATTCCTTTAAGCCTTTCCTCTCCCTAAATCCTCCTTCTGTTGCAACAGCATTGATTAAAATAGTGTCAAAACATTGTAACATCAAACTTCGGACTGTTATTACAGGTCTAATTTCCATCCGTTTTTGTATTTTCTTCTTAGAAACCAGGGAAGTGGTGTGCTATGCACGTCCACATTGCATGGCAGATATACCATCATCAGCAGAAAGTAAAGGTGAGTTATTGTCATCATAATACACTTAAAAGGCCAGAAGGTGTTGTATGTCAACCAACCTGTTCAGCCTGTGATTGTGTCTGATGTTCATGATGGGAATGGGGATGATGCAAACCAGTGTTTTTCAACCTTTTTTGAGCCGTGGCACATTTTTTACATTTACAAAATCCTGGGGCACACCACCAACCAAAATGACACAAAATGAGACTCTAACACAGTATAGTCATATAGTCAATATTTTTTTTAATGTATTTATACACTCAGTGTGAAATCTGGGCCTGTTTCGGTGAACACAACATAGATATCCAGGCAGGAATGGCAGAAAGACACAAACTTCCCACACGGAACTCCCAGAACCAAGAGAAAATACTATAAGAGTGTGGTGGGCATTGACTTTGGGTTTTGGAGTTGTAGTTTAACTATATCCAGAGAGCACTGTGGACTCAAACAATGTTGGATCAGGACCAAACTTGGCATCAATACTCAATATGCCCAAATGTGAACACAGATGGAGTTTTTGGGGAAAATAGACCTTGACATTTGGGAGTTACAGTTTCTGGGATTTATAGTTAACACACAATCAAAGAGCATCCTGAACTCTTGCAGCAATGGAATTGAACCAAACTTGGCATATTGAACTCTCATTACCAACAGAATGTACTGAAAGAGCTTGCTTGGGAATTGACCTTGAGTTTGGAAGTTGTAGTTCACCTACACCCAGAGAGCACTGTGGACTCAAACAATGTTATGTTGTTGTTTGTCAAGTCTTCCGGGTCGCCAGGGCGATTAGCTCCCGCTACCTGAGGATGTCAGGCACTCCATCCAGGGATCATCCAGGGATGTCAGGCACTCCAAAGCCGCCGCTCCTCCGGTCTGTCTGCCAACACAGCCCCCACAGAGCCCGTGATGGGATGGCAGCAGCAGCACCCCTTCCTCTTGGCCTCGCCCCCGACGCCCTTCTCCCCGGGCCGGACAGAATCGGCTGCCGGGCCAGATCTGGCCCGCGAGCCGTAGGTTGCCCACCCCTGCCTTAGAGTTTGAGGTAGGCCTCATTATGAGAAGGCCTCGTGTGTGAAGCTCCAGTGTGAAGGTTGAACTTTATTTGTGTTATGGAAACCTTGTTTTTGTAAACAGGCCTTATATTTAGCAATTCAGCAAAACCTCTAGGTCTTATTTTTAGGTGATGTTTTATTTTTGGGGAAACAAGGTAGCGTTGGTAGGCCTCACTGTCAGAGAAAGGCCTTATAGTGTGAGGTAGGCCTCGTTATGAGAAGGCCTCGTGTGTGAAGCTCCAGTGTGAAGGTTGAACTTTATTTGTGTTTTGGAAACCTTGTTATATTTAGTAATTCAGCAAAACCTCTACTCGGTCTTATTTTAAGGGGATGTCTTATTTTTAAGGAAACAGGGCAATAATGTAAACATGGATTTGCACTATTAAGCTTCGTTGAGTGAATCCAAGGATATTGGGGCGGAAGAAACTCTTTAAGAAGTTAAAGACACACCGCAATTTTTTAAAAGGCATTTTTTATTTTATATATTAATTAAATATTTTAATTTTTTTAAAAAATATGATGGCAACCCTAAACGTAATTGTTCTGTTCTGACTTGCAGAAACAGATGCAGTCGGATCCCCACAAACTGGACTTCGGTCTGAAACCTGAATTTCTGAGTCGACCGCCGGGTCCGAGCCTCTTTGGAGCAATCCATCACCCTCATGACTTGGCTCGACCCTCAACTCTCTTCTCTGCAGCCAGTGAGTGTGCAAATGGCCAATTTGTGATTTATTGCCGATGTGCAGCCTGCGCTGAGCAAAGAAAGCTGCGCACGCTCTTCCGAATGTTCGCCGAGTCCCCCTTTGGCGTTTTAATTGTTTGGGGTTTTTTCTTTTCTCTTTTGAATTTATTATGGTAGGCGCTGCCCACCCTGCCGGCCCCCATTTCGGACCCCCGGCCCACCACAGCAACTTTCTCAACCCAGCGGCCCATTTAGGTAAGTTGCGCTGACCTATAAAGCAGACGTGTTGATGCTCCGATCATATGTGTGGACATTTCTGACAATTCAGGCCATTGAATGAAATGATATTATGGAGGAAAGGTAGGCTATGATCAGTGTCCTGACTCAGATACAACTGGGTCGAGTTTGCAACTGCAGAAAGGAAATGAGAATATTCATGACATTATTATTTTCATCAACAACAATAACAAAATGGCATCATGGTGACTGTCCATCACTGTCTATCAAGCAAACTGCAAACTAGGCACCTTATAGCAATGGTTCTCAACCTGTTAGCTGGCCCTGGTTGATTCTTGTCTGGAATTCCCCTGTTTTTTGAGTGTTACTCTTTATTTATAATCCTGGATCATCAAAAAGAATAAAATCTGGCTACCAGTATTTTTTTAAAAAACTCTAAAATCAGCTTAGTAAATAAACACTAAAAAAACCAGGGGAATTCCAGACAAGAATCAATCAGGGCCAGCTAACGCCTCCCAACAAAGGATTTCCCCCAGTCAGCAACCAGACAAGCCTTGAAGCTGCGAAGCTATTCAATGCTAATCAAGGTGGCCAGTTGAAACATTCATACCTACCTCCAACAGACAAGAGTTCTTTCTCCCACCCTAGACATTATTCCACAGGTATATAAACCTCACTTGCCCAGTTTCCAACAGACCTCTCAACCTCTGGGGATGCCTGCCATAGATGTGGGCAAAACATCAGGAGAGAATGCTTCTGGAACTTGGCCAGACAGCCCGGTAAACTTACAGCAAGCCACTGTTAGGACCGTTTTGAGTCAACTCTTCCAGATTGGAAAGAGGTGGATCTTATTTCAGCAAGATGATAGTATTGGACTATGTCATCGGTAAAGTAGATTATTTTGTTCCGAGGGAGGGAGGGACGGGGGGGCAGGAAGGGACGGGGGGAGGGAGGGAGGAAAGAAGGAAGGAAGGAAAGAAGAAAAGGAGGGAAGGGAGAAAGGAAGGAGGGAAGGAAAGAAAGAAGGAAGGAAGGAAAGGAGGGAGGGAGGAAAAAAGGAGGAAGGAAAGAAGGAAGGAAAGAGGGAGGGCGGGGAGGGAAGGAAGAAAGTAAATAAAGGAAGGAAGGGAGAAAGGAAGGAAAAGGAAAGAAGGGAAGGAAGAAGGAAGGAACGAAGGGAGGAAGGAAATAAAGGAAGAAAGGAAGGAAGGAAAGGGAAGGCAGAAAGAAAGGAAGGAAGAAAAGGAGGGAAGGAAGAGAAAAGGAAAGCAGGGAGAAAGGAAGAAGGAAAAGAAGGAAGGAAAAAGAAAGGAAGGAAGTGAGGAAGGAAGGGGGGAAAGGGAGAAATGAAGAAAAGGGAAGGCAGGAAGGAAGAAAAGGGGGGAAGGGAGAAAGGAAGGAAATAAAGGGAGAAAGGAAGGAAATAAAGGGAGAAAGGAAGGAAGAAAAAGGAAAGGCAGAAAGGAAGGAAGAAAAGGAGGGAAGGAAGGAAGGAAAAGGAAAGAAGAGAAAAAGAAAGCAGGGAGAAAGGAAGAAGGAAAAGAAGGAAGGAAAAAGAAAGGAAGGAAGTGAGGAAGGAAGGGGAAAAAGGGAGAAATGAAGAAAAAGGAAGGAAGGAAGAAAAGGAGGGAAGGAAGGAAAGGAGGGAGGGAAGGAAGGAAAAGGAAAGCAATGAAGGTAAAAGAAAGGAACGAAGGAAGGGAGAAAGGAAGGAAGGAGGGGAAGAAGAAAGAAAAAGAAGGGAGGGAGGAAGAAAGGGAAGGAAGCAAAAAAAAGAAAGGAAGGAAGAAAAAAGGGAGGGAAGGAAGGAAGGAACAAAAGGAAAGGAGGGAGGGAGGGAAGTCCTGCAGTCCCCAGACAGCAACATAATCCTGAATTTAGAATGGTTGATCCCTGAATAGCCAGTTGCTTTATCAGGGATGTAAATTGGAACAGATTTGATGGAAGAGAAGGTCCTCCCTGCAGAGAGTTAAGTTCGTACACCATTATGGAGGATTAATTTTTTAAAAAAAATATCCTGCTATGTTCCTTTTCCTTCCGGGTATTGTATGAACACGCAAGAGCAGGAATAAATTGGGAGGACGCTGGAGGGCTTTGTGGAAATCAGCCGCATTTCTTTAGGGCATGTGCTACCATTCCAACTTACAGGAGGGAAAAAGGCGTTGCGTTGCACGCAAGAGAATGACGACAGGATCATGGAATGCAACCAGGGAGAACGGCCCCACTTGGGCGTACATTTCTGGCCGTGGAGTATAATATCAAATTAAAACTATAGAAAGGGTTACCGTATATTCCGGCGTGCTAGACGACTTTTTAAGCCTGGAAAATACTTGCTGAACTTGGGGGTCGCCTAGCACGCCGGGTATAAAATATCACTTCCTGATTTGGAGTGTGGTGAGGGAGGCGGGCAACTGCCCAGCTGCTGTGCTCCTCCAGCGCCACTTGTCTCCCACTGCTGGACTTCAGCCTCACCGAGGGGCTCCTCCACTCCATGCTCACCTTGGCTCTCAGTGCAATGGCGGCGGAGGAGGCGATATACTCGTCGGATGGCCACGTTGCCTCCTCCGCCGCTGTATTGACAGCCGAGGTGGGCATCGAGTGGAGGAGCCCCTTGTTGAAACTGAAGCTCAGTAGTGGGAGACAAGTGGAAGCGAGGGCTGCCCTTGGTTCTGCTTGCCTCCCGCCACCGGCCTTCAGCTTTACCGAGGCTCCTCCACTCCAGGCCCACCTCGGCTTTGAATGCGGCAGAGGAGGAGGAGGCGATACACTCACCGGGCGCTGAATCGCCTCCTTCTCCTCTTCCGCCACATGGAAAGCCAAGGGAGGCCTGGAGCAGAGGAGACAAGCGGAACCGAGGGCTGCCCTCGCTTCCGCTTGTCTCCCGCCACCGGCCTTCAGCATTACCGAGGCTCCTCTACTCCAGGCCCACCTTGGCTTTCCATGCTCCAAGGAGGAGGATGCGATACACTCACCGGGTGTCTGAATCGCCGCCGCCTCCTCCGCTGCCACCACATGGAAAGCCAAGGCTTGGAGTGGAGGAGCCTCGGTAAAGCCGAAGCTTCATGGCAGGAGACAAGCGGAACCGGGGGCTGCCCTTGCTTCCGCTTGTCTCCCGCCACTGGTCTTCAGCATTACCGAGGCTCCTCCGCTCCAGGCCCGCCTCAGCTTTCTATGCGGCGGAGCCGGAGGAGGCGATACTCTCACCGGGCGTCTGAATCGCTGCCTCCTCCTCCTCCGCCGCATAGAAAGCTGAGGCGGGCCTGGAGCAGAGGAGCCGATGGCGGGAGACTCAAAAGCTCAGGAAAGGAGATTTTGGGGCCTGAAGGGGCTGGCAAGAGGGGTCGTCTTAAAGGGCGAGTATATAAAAAAATTTAAAATTTAAAATTGAAAAGTTGGGGGAGGGGTAGTCGTCTTATGCGCCTAGTCACCTACTACGCCGGAATATACGGTACTTAGAATAAACCCGCAACACACTTGCTTAAAGCAATCAATAGTCCTCCGTCTTAGGAAGCTCCCTTCCCATTAGCATCTCTCTGTTTGGTTTCAGAGACTTTTAATCGGGCCACCACATTCACCAGTCTCGCAGCTGTGAGCGGCAATGCCTTCGGGGGACTCGGGAACCCTGCTGTTAGTGAGTAATTTTTCCTCCAGCTCTGGCTGGGTTGGGCTTCAGTTCTAGGTTATCATCTAGAGCAGTGTTTGCCAACCTTTTTTGAGCCGCGGCACACTTTTAACATTAAAAAAATCCGGGGGCACACCACCAACCAAAATGACACAAAATGACACTCTAACACAGTAAAGAACGGCTGGGAGATGGTGGCCTGCTGGGAACAGCTGCTGGGAGTGCCAAAGCCGGGGGAGGGGGAGGAGCCAGGACATGCCACGCCCCACCCCCTCCCCCCGGCTTCAGCTCTCCCACAGCTTCTCCAGCCTTGAGGGGGCAGTGCCAAGCCAGCGGTGGCAGAGCCAGCACAATGCTGTCTTGGCACTGTCCCCTCAAGGCTGGAGCAGCTGCTGGGAGTGCCGAAGCTGGGGGAGGGGGCGGAATCAGGCCACGCCATGCCCCCCCCCCCCCTGGTTTCAGCTCTCCCACAGCCTCTCTAACCTTGAGGGGGCAGTGCCAAGGCTGTGGTGGCAGAGTCAGCACAATGCTGCCTTGGCACTGTCCCCTCAAGGCTGGGGAAGCTGTGGGAGAGCTGAAGCCGGGGAGGGGGCAGAGCATGAGCGGTGGACGAGCTTCAGTTGGCGGGGCTCCTCCGCGCAGCTTCAGCCAGCGAGGGGCGAGAGTCATGGCGGATTGGATGCTGGCTGGGGAAACGGCCGAAGGAGGCGGTGCCCCGCCCCCTTCTTTTTCTTCTCCGCTGCCCGGCCCTTCCTCCTCCTCCCCCAAGCAGCAGAAGTTTGGCAGGAGGATCGGGGAAGGAAGGGGGGCAGAGAGCTTTTCTTGCGGCACAGCAGGAGGTCTGTCACGCACACTACTGTGCCGCGTCACAGCGGTTGGGAAACACTGATCTAGAGCAGTCTCCCAATCTTAACAATCCAACATGAAGCTTTCCATGCTAGAAAAGCTGTAGAACAGTGTTTCTCAACCTTCCTCATGCCGCAATCCCTTAATACAGTTCTTCATGTCGTGGTGACCCCCAACCATAACATTATTTTCGTTGCTACTTCATAAGTGTAATTTGCTACTGTTATGAATCGCCATGTAAATATCTGATACGCAGGATGTATTTTCATTCACTGGACCAAATTTGGCACAAATGGCGGTGGAATTGATTTTGTCATTTGGGAGTTGTAGTTGCTGGGATTTATAGTTCGCCTACAATCAAAGAGCATTCTGAGCTCCACCAAGGATGGAATTGAACCAATCTTGGCACATAGATCTTCCATGACCCAGGCCTGGATTAACCCATTTTTGCGCCCTAGGCCACACTTTGGAATTACGCCCCCAGCCAACCTCTCCCCACACACACACACACCACTCAGACCCACACTTGGCTGGCTTTCGCCATGGTGCCTCCGGAGCAGAAGAGAAAGGCGAGTAGGCACCATCCCGCCACCTTCAAGGTCCTCATTCCCACCGGCTGGAAAGCTCCACTGTGCTCTGAAGGTCAAGTCGGGAGGCTTGGGGAGAGCGCAGCGGGTGCAAACTCGCTCCAAAGGCACGCACGAGAGAGAGAGAGAGAGAGAGAGAGAGAGAGAAGGCGAGAGAGAGAGAGATGTCCGCTTGGCGTGCGCTCCCGGAGGGGACAGAGCAGAGACTTTGCCGGGAGAAGGAGCGAGGAGGGGCATGAGAAAGGGGGAAAGAGGTGTGCGGACTAGTTGTTTTTTTTTAGTCCGTGATCTGCGCCCTCCCTCGGCTTGCGCCCCTAGGCCATGGCCTCGTTGGCCTTATGGGTAATCCGGGCATATAAGGTATATGCCTTTCAAAAAGAATCCAAGTGATGCCTAGATTATATAAAGCAGATCCAATGGAATGGCTTGAGTGAAAGGTAACCCTCTAGTTTCTCATTAGAAACTACAATCAATAGTAGCATTTCCGTCTAATGATTTAAGCAGCTTTCCAGAACCTTCCAAGGTGTTTGCAGTTCTTTACAAATCCTATAAAAACAATAATAAAAGTTTTAAAAACATGCAAAAAAATCAATTAAAGAAAAAAAAATTGCTGTGAGTTTCCTAGAAGCATTCTCTCCTGCCGTTTCACCCACATCTATGAGAGGCATCCTCAGAGGTTGTGAGGTCTGTTGGAAACTAGCCAAGTGAGCTTTATATTGTTGGGCAAGTGGGCTTATTAACAAAACACCCTCCTCATAAATGTACAGCTGCGTAACTTATTAGCAGCAATGTGACCCAGCACCAGGAGCCCAAAGTGATAAAAGAACAAAAACACACAGTCCAATGTTATCTTTTCCATAAGAGGTCTTTGTTTATAGCAAAATAATATGGTTGCACTATTTACAAGAACAATGTTTTCATAACACGAGCAAAGTTCTTTATACTTCCTTCTTTGCTTCGCTCTTGGAGAGCCTCTTATCACAACACAATTCACACAGTAGCTTTTTACACACAGCAGCCTTCACACACAATCTATATATATAAAAATCGAATGGTCGTGCAACTCGGTATATAGACAGCAAAACTATAACCCCCATAACCACCAAACACCCCAAACACATTCAAACATATCACGGGGTTTGTCTTGGGCACAAAAAAACCGGCCTACATACCAGGCAACCCCCCCAAAAACGGCCCCCAAAAAACCGCCCATTGGAATTAGCAGCGCATGGAGAATACCAACGCGAGGGGAGGGGAGGGGAGGGGAAAACGCTGCTTCCCAATGCTGGCAGCGCACTCCAGATCCCACACCCACCCCAAACCCAGTCCCTCCCCTCAGCCCACGCTCACCACATGGTCCTCCTTCTCCATGCCGCCGCGGTAACAAACGGGGGAACATCGCTACGGCAGCGCCGGCACCGTGCCCGCCTCTTCCGGCGCCTCCTCGACCTACTTCACCACCTCCATGCCGCTCCCGGAACGGAGGGCCAAGGAGACCTTCACCACCTCGACGGCGGCACCTCCTCTGCTACCTCCTCGGCCTCCGCCACAGCCTCCCAGCTGTTTCCTGTCCCGGGCCGTGCGGTCTCTCTCCCCCTCTCTCTCTTGATCTGCATGTGTCTCGCACTCTCCCGAGACACACACAGACCTAGAGAAAAACAGGAAGACAGACCATGCGAACCCGGCACAGGCAAGAGGCCTTCTCGGCCTCCCCCGCCGTCTCGCAGCCGTTCCCGGCCCCGGCCCACATGGGTGGCGCCGTGGCCGCCTGAAAAGTGGACGAGGAGGCAGCGGAGGAGGCGGCCACGACACCGCCCGCACCACCCGGGTCCAGGAGCGGCGCCCGGGTCCGGAAGCGGCTGGAAGGTGACGGAGGAGGCTGAGAAGCCAGCGGAGGAGGCGGGAACGCCGCCACCCGCACGTCCCGGATCAGGACCGCGGCACTACACTTCCCAGAAAGCTCCACATGAACAGAAAGTGGCCGTCGCGGGCCTTCTGGGAAGTGTAGTCCCGTGGAGGACTTCCGGCCGGGAGAGGGACTTCCTCTTTGGCTCCTGCTTCAAGGCGCCTTGCCCTCTTCCGCCGCCTCCCTGCCGCTCCTGGACCCGGGCCGCCAAAACACGTAGCCCGGGTCCAGGAGCGGCTGCGAGGCGGCGGAGGAGGCCTAGGAGGCGGCAGAGGAGGCGGCCACGACGCCACCCACCCGGCCCACCTCAACAACCGTCTGAGATACGGCGGAAAACACCCCCTTCCCACGACGATGAGCAGAACACAGAACATAAAAAAGTAAGGAACAAAAAGAAAAGAATAGAAGGATGGAAGGGGAGAAGAAAGGCAGAAAAAAGGAAGGGAAGAGGGAAGAAGGAGAGAGAGAAAAACATACAAGGATGGAAGGAAGGAGGGGGAAGGAAAATACACCAGAAAGGAATGAAAAAGTCACAGCGATGCGTGGCCGGGTCAGCTAATGCCCTATATAACCTGGGGCTTCTCTCACCGAAACTTCTCACACCAGGCCTATTCACTAATATTGAGGCCTACCTCACACTGAGGGCTCTCTCAGACTGACACCTCTCGCACTGAGGTGAACTAACACTGAGGCCTTCTTATACTGAGGCCTACAAACATACCTTTCTTGCACAGAGACCTCTCACAGACTGAGGCCTGCTAAGCTACAGGCACAATTGCAACATTCACACTTGCCTCAAGCAGACAAGAGTTCTTTCTCCTACCCTGGACGTTCTTTATTATTTATTTACTTTATTTATATTCCTCTCTTCTCACCCCGAAGGGGACTCAGAGCGGATTACAGGTACACATACTTAGCAGACAATCCCTGCCGTTTCCACATACACACATATAGACGAACAGAGGCAAACTCTGGCCACCAGGGGGAGCTGATGCGCTATTTTATATTATTATTTATTTAAAACTTTTATATACCGATTTTCTCAACCTCCGCAGAGGGACTCAGGCCAGTTAACAGCAAGGATTCAATGCCAAATTACAATTTAAAACATCATAAAAACAATAAAAGATTAAAATACATCTCTATCTCTATATATAATAAAAGGGAATGTTTGTATGTATGTATGTATGTATGTGGCAGCGTTCTGATTGGCTGCCACTTTCACAGGGCACAGCAACCAGCTCGGGTGGTGGACCTGCACCAAACTTGGTAACATAACCCCCCTGACCCCCTTGACGTCCTGGTGCGGTTTGGGGGAGATGGACCACGGATTATGGGATTTGTAGTACTTTCAAACACTTTGGTTCCCACAGACCACTGTGGCCACCTACAAGGACCAATACAGACCACACTTGGCACACACAGCCCCCATGACCCACTCTACGTCCTGGTGCTGTTTGGAGGTGGGTGGACCACAGATGATGGGACTTGCAGTACCTTCAGTAATTTCATGATACCACTGCAACTCCCAATAAGGGGAGGGATCAAGGCCAAACTGGGCAGACAGAGCCTCCATGACCCACTCTACATCCTGGTGCAATTTGGAGGAGGGCGGACCATGGATTATGGGACTTGAAGTACCTCTACTCACTTCCCAAGTCCACTGCAGCCCTCATCCAATTACTGATCGAGACCACACTTGGCACACATAACACTCATGACTGCCTTCACATCCTGGTGAGGTTCGGGGGAGGACTGACAATGGATGATGGGATTTGTAGTACTTTCATACCCCTCTGTTCCCACAGACTACTGCGGCCCCCAACAAACACCGATAAAAACCACACTTGGCACACAGAGCCCCAGTGACCCACTCTACATCCTACTGAAGTTTGGAGGGGGACAGAACATGGATGATGGGACTTGCAGTACCTTCCCTCACTTTCCAATCCTGCTACATGCATGATGGAACTTTAACTACCTCCAATCACTTCCCCAGACCGCTGCAACCCTCATCCAATGAATGATCAAGACCAAACGTGGCATGATGGGACTTTAACTACCTTCCCTCACTTTCCAAGACTGCTGCAAACCTAATCCAATGACTGATCAAGACCAAACCTGGCACACAGAGCCCTCATGACCCACTCTACTTCCTGGTGCTGTTTGGAGGAGGGTGGACCACAGATGATGGGACTTGCAGTACCTTCAGCAATTTCATGATACCACTGCAACTCCCAATAATGATGGATCAAGGCCAAACTTGGCAGACAGAGCCTCCATGACCCACTCTACATCCTGGTGCTGTTTGGAGGAGGTTAGACCATGGACGATGGGACTCGCAGTGCCCTCACTAATTATATTATTATTTCAGCATTTTACCCCGCTCTTCTCAACCCCCGAGGGGGGACTCAGAGCAGCTTCCAAAAAGGCACAATTCAATGGCAACACAGTAAAACACAGTATAAAACCCCCAAAAACTAACTGTGAGCCACATAAATAACTGCTACGTCGGGTCCCCAAGCTAGTAAATATATAAACCTCACTTGCCTAGTTTCCAACAGATCTCACAACCTCTGGTGTGGGTGAAATGTCAGGAGAGAATGCTTCTGGAACATGGCCAGACAGCCCAGAAAACTCACAGCAACCCAGTGATCCCGGCCATGAAAGCCTTCGACAACACAAAAAAAGTCCTGTCTTGGTATTTCATAAAGTCGATCTCTACTCTGCCTCATTTCCCACTATCCTATAAAATGTGCTTTTCAGAATTAAGTTTCTATTATTATTATCATTGTTATTATCATTATGTTCCTGTTGTCATTTTCTGCCATCGAAGATCCTGTTGTTACTGATTGTAAGACGCTGTGATTGCACGCTGTCCTCTTCAGAAAATATGGCAACGCTCAAGTTAAATCAGTTGCCTTCCTCCTGTTCCAAACGCTAAATGCTAATGCTTATTTATTAATCTCCTTTCCTTTTCCAGCGATCCATAACATGTATTCATTTTAAACTCTGAGTGCTGTAAAAAATTAAAATCATTGCTTTTGATTGGTAAGTACCGTCAACTGAGCGTATCACTTTCTCCCACCCACTTCGCCATTTCAGCACCCAACGCTATGTTCGGCCACAAGGATTGCCCCAGTATGCAGAGCTTTAGCAACCCTCATGAGCCCTGGAACCGTCTGCATCGAACTCCTCCTTCGTTCCCGACCCCTCCGCCCTGGCTGAAGCCAGGTGAGCTGGAACGCAGTACCTCTGCGGCAGCTCATGAGCGAGATAGAGATCTCGATAAAGGAGACTCTTCTCTTAATAAAGAGGACAAAGAAAGGTATGGAAGAACGCTTTCTAGGCATCAGGGGTGAAAGGGGTGGGGAAGGCATCCCTGGGGAGCAAGAGAAATAGTCCACCAGTCCTTTCAAGATCTGCCATTGCCATTGCAGTGTTGTGATCTGGAAGGTACCATGTTTCACCAGATAAAAGGCGCCACCACGTAACAGTCGCACTTCCGGTTTTTGAGGGGTTGAAAATTGTATTTTTGTTTTCCTCGCATAATAGTCGCAGATACTAGGCCTGGGCAATCATGGTTCTAAAGTACTTACTTAATCATGGTACTTAAAGTTCTTCCGATTTGGCGTAAGCCAAATCGGAAGGACGGTATACAAATCAAAACAATAAATAAATAATAAATAAATAAAACTAAAGTTCTGGTGGTTAACACTAGGTGGCGCTGGTGCTTTGCTTCTATAGTGTTGCTAAAGTTCTGGTGGTGAACACTAGGTGGCGCTGGTGCTTTGCTTCTACAGTGTTGCTAATGTTCTGGTGGTGAACACTAGGTGGCGCTGGTGCTTTGCTTCTACAGTGTTGCTAAAGTTCTGGTGGTGAACACTAGGTGGCGCTGGTGCTTTGCTTCTACAATGTTGCTAAAGTTCTGGTGGTAAACACTAGGTGGCGCTAGTGCTTTGCTTCTACAGTGTTGCTAAAGTTCTGGTGGTGAACACTAGGTGGCGCTGGTGCTTTGCTTCTACAGTGTTGCTAAAGTTCTGGTGGTGAACACTAGGTGGCGCTGGTGCTTTGCTTCTACAGTGTTGCTAAAGTTCTGGTGGTGAACACTAGGTGGCACTGGTGCTTTGCTTCTACAATGTTGCTAAAGTTCTGGTGGTAAACACTAGGTGGCGCTAGTGATTTGCTTCTACAGTGTTGCTAATGTTCTGGTGGTGAGCACTAGGTGGCGCTGGTGCTTTGCTTCTACAGTGTTGCTAAAGTTCTGATGGTGAACACTAGGTGGCGCTGGTGCTTTGCTTCTACAGTGTTGCTAAAGTTCTGGTGGTGAACACTAGGTGGCGCTAGTGCTTTGCTTCTACAGTGTTGCTAAAGTTCTGGTGGTGAACACTAGGTGGAGCTGGTGCTTTGCTTCTACAGTGTTGCTAAAGTTCTGGTGGTGAACACTAGGTGGCGCTGGTGCTTTGCTTCTACAGTGTTGCTAAAGTTCTGGTGGTGAACATTTCAGAACTGTAACAAAACTTTCAAAACTTCATTATTATTTCATTATTGGCGATTTTTAAGACAGAATTAATTAGAAACTGCCATTTATAACGAAATTTTGAAAGTTTTGTTAGAGTTCTGAAATGCTCACTACCAGAACTTTAGCAACACTGTAGAAGCAAAGCACCAGCACCACCTAGTGTTCACCACCAGAACTTTAGTTTTGAAAGTACTTTAGAACCATTTGGAACCATGATTGCCCAGGCCTAGCAGCTACATTTGGGGCAAATCCTGCCTTCTTTATCCAAGGGTCAAGGCAGTTTAAGAACAATGAAATAGTGTCGTGTATTTGTATGGAATCGCTACCCGTTTTCGTTTTGTCTTATTTGTTTGGCCCTGTTTAAATTTTCGTTTACTTCTAAAAACGGGACGCTTGCCCAAATGGGCATTTTGTTTAGCAGCCGAAAAAATGAAAATTTTCGGACCATCGGCCAACATGGGCGTCTTTCCCAGTTCCCTGTCGTGGTCCCTGTGAATACGTACATATGGTATTTCCTGCGCCTGCGCAGACAGTTCGGAATCTTTTAGAAAACTTATCACTTTATGGCGGTAGCCCCACCCAGACTTTTGAACGGCTGCTGCCGTGTCGGCATTGCCGGCGTTGCCCTTTCTTCAGTTGAAAGTTATTGTAAGGCCACAATGGAGGGCGTGGACCAATCCGAGTGCCTCAATGTGGGAGGCGCGCTCTCGGTATCAGGAGGCACCGCCTCGAGAGCTGGTATGGAGGACACCACCTCCTCTTTGTATGCACATTCGCATTCTGTGCAGTAGGCGTATCAAAGGGCTGGCAAGTTGCCTCACAGCGTCAACGGGGGGGGGGGGGAGCTCAACCACTCTATGGAAAGAAGCTGCCTGGAAACGGTAGAGGAGGCAAATGGAAGCGCTTCCCGGCTTTTAGCTTGGCTCAACATTCTGAGGAGGCTGGCGGCCATCTTGGCGGCCCTTCTCCTTAGCCTCTTTTCTACTAGCGAATCCGCCATCTTGGAGGCCAATGGTAAGCCAAAAAACCGCGAAGAGGAAAAAATAAATAATAAATAAGAATAAATAATAATAATTTTAAAAGGAGGGGGGGCGCAGATAGCAAAGGCCCCGTTCCAAAAGGGCCGCTTTAAGCGTAGGCTCTCATTTGAGGGGTAGAACCTCACAAGTTCTACAAGGTTGAGTCCCTTAACCTTGCTCTTAACTGTAGTCTGACCGAAAGACGAGAAGTCAGCCCAAGCAAGGTTATTAAGCTACAATGGCAGGAAGTGATGGTAACGTACCACAAACAAGATAAAAAGTAAAATAAAAATTTAAAAATCACGCAGTCCATAAACGCTAGTCAAAGGAAAGATGAGATAAGATTCCCAGCTGTCGCAATGGCGGCGGATGAAAGGATCTGAGGCAGTAGCTCCTCCCACTGGCTATACATATACTCTCAAGGGGAGTGTGGGCGGGGCTACCACCTTAAAGTGATAAGTTTTCTAAAAGATTCCGAACTGTCTGCGCAGGCGCAGGAAATACCATATGTACAAATTCACAGGTGACCACTCAGGGAACTACGGTTACAGGTAAGCAACCAATAAGTTCCACTTCTCAGTTTTAGGGTTAGATCAGGGGTGGGCAATTATTTTTTCCAAGGGGCCACACGAGAGCCAAAAAATATTATGGAGGGCCGCACCTAAAGGCAGAACTACATTCTAATCTACATTATTTATTTATTTATTTAATATATTTACTATATATTACACATCATTTATATTAACATATTAATATATCAAGAAATATTCATATATTATTAGTATTAATATCATAATTATTATATTATAGTATATATATAGACATTATAATATATTGAAATTATAATATAATATAACATTATTATATTATATTATTTATTATATTATTATTATAAAATAATTATAAAAACCACTAAAATAAAATTGAATTGAATTCAAGAACACAAGGTGCGAACCAAGATGAAGGCTGACATCCAAAAGAGAGGAAGGATCCCAAGATGGAATGGCCCAATGACCCCAGCACAGAGGATGGCAAAGTGGACCCAGCCGCCACTGCAGTAGAGCAGAGCAGCAGGCGATCAGAGGCTGCAGGCCTCCGCCCGCTCTCGCCCCCAGCCGTTCCCCAGCTGATCGCCCTGCAGGGCCAAGAAGAGGGGGTGCCGCTGCCGCCATCCGATCGCGGGCTCTGTGGGGCCTGTGTTGGCAGACAGGTCGGAAGAGCGGCAATTTTGGAGTGCCTGCCATCCCTGGAGGCGATCCAGGCCTGCAGGGGGAGCAGTTGGCAATCTGAGGCGGCAAGTCTCCTTGGTTGCCACGGCGATCAGCCCTCGCAGGTTGCCGAGTGCGCCCGCTGCAGTCGCGGATCACCTCCAAGGATGGCAGGCACTTCAAAGCAACCGCTCCTCCGGCCTGTCTGCCGACACAGGCCCCACAGAGCCAGTGATTGGATGGTGGCAGCGGCACCCCTTCCTCTTGGCCCTGCCCCCGACACCCTTCTCCCGGGCCAGACAGGATTGGCTGCCGGGCTGGATCCGGGCCGCGGGCCGTAGGTTGCCCAGCCCTGCGTTAGAGGGATGAAAATTGCCGCACATGGAGGGCACATCGAGTCTTTGCCCACCAAGTTTTATAACGTTTGGGTCATCCCCCAATTTTTAGGGTTTTTTTCTTTCTATAAATAAATTCTCCTTAATATCGTAATAATATCCTCATCTGCAGAAGAGAAATGAGTATAAAGATAGGGCTTAAGATCCCACTAATTCTGAGAAGTTTAACTCTCCATCTGTTTTTTCCATACTGGGAAAGGGTGTACCGTTTCATGCCATCCAAATGAACAGTACGAAACGAAAACATGAAAGAAGCAAATGAGACAAATACCGCTATGAGATGGATGTCTCTGGAGCTCCCCACTCCTCCCTCCGAGCCCTTAGGGCCATTTAAAAACCTGAAACGGAAATCTCTGGAACTGGGATCCTTAAGGCTCAGAAGAAGGAGGGAGGCGAGAAGAGTGGAGCTCCAGAGACCTCCATTTTACAATTTTTATTTTAATATTTATTTATTTTATATTATTTAAAAACAATGGAAATGAGAGATTATGAGAAATAAATTTTCACCACCAGGACTTTAGCAACACTGTAGAAGCAAAGCACCAGCGCCACCTAGTGTTCACCACCAGAACTTTAGCAACACTGTAGAAGCAAAGCACCAGCGCCACCTAGTGTTCACCACCAGAACTTTAGCAACACTGTAGAAGCAAAGCACCAGCACCACCTAGTGTTCACCACCAGAACTTTAGCAACACTGTAGAAGCAAAGCACCAGCACCACCTAGTGTTCACCACCAGAACTTTAGCAACACTGTAGAAGCAAAGCACCATCGCCACCTAGTGTTCACCACCAGAACTTTAGCAACACTGTAGAAGCAAAGCACCATCGCCACCTAGCAAAGCGCCACCTAGTGTTCACCACCAGAACTTTAGCAACACTGTAGAAGCAAAGCACCATCGCCACCTAGTGTTCACCACCAGAACTTTAGCAACACTGTAGAAGCAAAGCACCAGCGCCACCTAGTGTTCACCACCAGAACTTTAGCAACACTGTAGAAGCAAAGCACCATCGCCACCTAGTGTTCACCACCAGAACTTTAGCAACACTGTAGAAGCAAAGCACCAGCGCCACCTAGTGTTCACCACCAGAACTTTAGCAACACTGTAGAAGCAAAGCACCAGCGCCACCTAGTGTTCACCACCAGAACTTTAGCAACACTGTAGAAGCAAAGCACCATCGCCACCTAGTGTTCACCACCAGAACTTTAGCAACACTGTAGAAGCAAAGCACCAGCGCCACCTAGTGTTCACCACCAGAACTTTAGCAACACTGTAGAAGCAAAGCACCAGCGCCACCTAGTGTTCACCACCAGAACTTTAGCAACACTGTAGAAGCAAAGCACCATCGCCACCTAGTGTTCACCACCAGAACTTTAGCAACACTGTAGAAGCAAAGCACCAGCGCCACCTAGTGTTCACCACCAGAACTTTAGCAACACTGTAGAAGCAAAGCACCATCGCCACCTAGTGTTCACCACCAGAACTTTAGCAACACTGTAGAAGCAAAGCACCATCGCCACCTAGTTTTCACCACCAGAACTTTAGCAGCACTGTAGAAGCAAAGCACCAGCGCCACCTAGCTTTCACAGTGGATCAAAGGCATTTTTTTCTTCATGTAATAGTTGCACCCCCTTTTTGATTTTGAAAAGTTGGGGGAATGCAACTGTTACGTGATGAAATGCAGTATTTCAATCCTGTGCAGTTCCCTCACATACATACTAAGTTATTTCCAGGTAGGGATGTAGAGGCAGACTTCAAGTTACAGACAAGACAGGTTTTGTAGGTTTGTTGTTATTATGAACTACTTTATATGTAAATTGGTTTTGAATAGCATAGACAAGAGCCCCGTGACAATCATTTTGCTTTCTGAGCCCATTTAGAAGATTTTCCCTTCCTTTCTGTCCCTGCAACAATTGGATTTCGAAAAACAATGGCTTGTTATGGAAACAAGGATTGGTGAGAAAGCTTCAATAGGTACAACTTTCCCCCAGGATAATACTTGAAAGGAATTGATGTCTAATCCTAGGGGTAGATTTCCTGTCACTTCCTGTGGTCTCACCCCCATTCTTAACTAGGACCTGTATGTAAGTCAGATGTCTGTAACTTGGGGTCTGCCTGTATATAAATTAGCTGTGAGAACCATCTGCACATCATAATCCACTTACATATCCTGATTTGCATGCTTGGCTTCAACGCATTCGTTTAATATGGAGAACTGTTATAGAGGGAAGATCTTGTAGAAAGATGGGTTGAAAAGAAAACAGTTGGAACCTTCTAGAACAGGCCTGCATAACCTGAGTTGGAACCTTCTAGAACAGGCCTGCATAACCTGAGTTGGACCCTTCTAGAACAGGCCTGCATAACCTGAGTTGGAACCTTCCAGAACAGGTTTGCATAACCTGAGTTGGAACCTGCTAGAACAGGCCTTCATAACCTGAGTTGGAACCGTCTAGAACAGGCCTGCATAACCTGAGTTGGAACCTTCTAGAACAGGCCTGCATAACCTGAGTTGGAACCTTCTAGAACAGGTTTGCATAACCTGAGTTGGAACCTTCTAGAACAGGTCTGCATAACCTGAGTTGGAACCTTCTAGAACAGGCCTGCATAACCTGAGTTGGAACCTGCTAGAACAGGCCTGCATAACCTGAGTTGGAACCTTCTAGAACAGGCCTTCATAACCTGAGTTGGAACCTTCTAGAACAGGTTTGCGTAACCTGAGTTGGAACCTTCTAGAACAGGCCTGCATAACCTGAGTTGGAACCTTCTAGAACAGGCCTGCATAACCTGAGTTGGAACCTTCTAGAACAGGCCTGCATAATCTTGAGTTGGAACCTTCTAGAACAGGCCTGCATAACCTTGAGTTGGAACCTTCTAGAACAGGCCTGCATAACCTGAGTTGGACCCTTCTAGAACAGGCCTGCATAACCTGAGTTAGAACCTTCTAGAACAGGCCTGCATAACCAGAGTTAGAACCTTCTAGAACAGGCCTGCATAATCTTGAGTTGGAACCTTCTAGAACAGGCCTGCATAACCTGAGTTGGAACCTTCTAGAACAAGCCTGCATAACCTGAGTTGGAACCTTCTAGAACAGGCCTGCATAACCTGAGTTGGAACCTTCTAGAACTGATCTGCAAGACCTGTAGCCCTCCAGGTTTTTTGGACTTAGTTCCCAGAATTCCAGATCATTGGACGAGCTGACTGGGGCTTCTGGAAGTTGCAGTCCCAAACACTTGGTTGTGCAAGCCTGTTCTAGGAGTGGGGAACCTTGCTGACCACAATCTAGAGTTCACCAACATCTGGATAACTCCTGGTCACTATCTTCATGTGGTTCTTGACCTGTGGGTCCCCGGATGTTTTGACCTTCAACTCCCAGAGCTGGTAAACTGGCTGGGATTTCTGGGAGTTGTAGGCCTATGGGTTGAGAACCACTGATGTATGGCAACACTTGAGCATGAACTTTGCAAAGTTTTGACAATGCGGAATACTCTGCTGCAGTGCTTCAATGGTTTTTATGCTCTTTGCTATGTTTAGGGAGAGCATCGAGAAGAGACATTCAAGCCATCCTTCACCTGCACCTCTTCACTCAGTGAGCTCCCTTGGACATAGCCGAAGCTCCGCTGAGCAGATCCGGAGTAGTCACTTGAACCCCGAAGTCCGGGAGAAAGAGAAGAACAAAGAGCGGGACAGGGAACACTCTGAATCTCGCAAGGATGCCACCACCGATGAGCACAAAGCCAAGGACAACTATATTTCGGACAAAGACGGCCTGACTCATGAGAGCAGGCCGTCGGAGGAGTCTAAACAGGCATCGAGGGTGCCTTCGCCCTACACCCGGCCTCCGGTTGTGGAGAACACCAGACCTAGCAGCACCTCTAGCCGGGAGCCTGAGAAGAAGACAGAACCCGCGTATGAGAACCTAAAGAAATCCAGTGAAATCAAAGTGAAGGAGGAGAGGAAGGAAGACCATGATATCCCGCCCGAACCGTCGCAGCCTCATCGACCGTCGGAGCAGCCACTACCAGTGCCCACACCCGGTGTCCACCCAGGCCCCTTGGTCTCGATGCCTATGACTGTTGGTGTGACCGGGATCCATCCCATGAACAGCATCAGCGGCCTGGACAGGACTCGCATGATGACGCCTTTCATGGGGATCAGCCCTGTCCCGGGCGGCGAACGCTTCCCTTACCCGTCGTTCCACTGGGATCCCATGAGAGACCCCTACCGAGACTTGG
This sequence comes from Anolis apletophallus, assembly GCA_030556195.1. Lineage (NCBI taxonomy): Eukaryota > Metazoa > Chordata > Lepidosauria > Squamata > Anolidae > Anolis > Anolis apletophallus. The sequence goes on from JARBWK010000020.1 coordinate 3,592,432, forward strand.
ACCTCCACCGGAGAGACCCTTTAGGGAGAGAGTTCCTCCTGAGGAACGACCCGCTGCACCGCCTCTCGGCGCCCCGGCTGTACGACGCGGAGAGGCCTTTTAGGGACAGAGAGCCGCACGACTACAATCACCACCACCCCGCCCTTTCCATCGACCCTCGGCGCGAGCACGAGCGGGGGGCTCACCTGGACGAGCGGGAGAGGCTGCACATGCTCCGAGAGGACTACGAGCACGTGCGGCTTCACTCGGTTCACCCGGCGGCCCTGGACGGCCACTTACCCCATCCAGGTTTACTCACCCCAGGACTCCCGAGCATGCACTACCCCAGAGTCAGCCCCTCGTCCGGACTCCCGAACGGGATCCTCAACAAAACGCCTCCGACGGCAGCTCTGAGTGCGCCTCCCCCTTTAATTTCCACTCTGGGACCTCGGCCAAGCTCTCCGCGAAGGACTACCCCTTTGTCGGCAGAAATGCGGGACAGGCCGCCCTCCCACACACTGAAGGACATAGAAGCGCGATAAGAGGACAATGTTTGGCGGGAAATCTCTCCAATCTCTTACTCGAAAGAAATGTAGACTTTGGTTATGACCCAGCTGTACGAAACGCATACATCCAGGCGCGCGGTAGGTTGGTTTGTTTACTTGGGTTGTATATGATACGTTGGAAGCAAGTTTGCATCTTTTCTATCGTTTTGAAGAAGCGGTTTCGAGCCCAATACTTTGGTTACAAATCGGCAAAATTCAGATTCTCTCTCTCCTTCCTTCTCAAAGTCGAGGTGAAGTTTGTTTTCCTACCGAGAGCGGAGGTTGATTTTATTATTATTATTATTAATTTTTTAAATGTTATTTCCTGGGTGATTGGGTCATATATGCAAACTGGGTAAGATGAAAGCTTTACTTTGTAAATATGTAAAATAGAAGAAGCGAAGTAACGTAACGCATTAATACTTCTTGAACCGTGCTCTTTGCAGACTTTTAATTATGACGTGGAGGACCGCACTCGTTTGGCTGCAGCGCCTCTTCTTTTTTGTTTGTTTTGTTTTGTTACGACAGCGAAACCCCTTCAACTATGCAACGAATTTTACGGCTTTTTCATGAAAGCCTCTTTTAACTCAAACGGAGCCTTGTCGATACACTCAACCACTCGCTTAAAGTCATACTTTCCCTGAACAAACCCGCACCTCTCTCTTACGTATTTTTTTAATATACGAAATAAGCCATCCTAAGAATAGGAACATTGGTATCAATGTCTACTTGTGGGTTTTTTTGTTCGTTTTTTTACACATCTGTGGTACGACATTTAGTTTATTCCATCCGGGTTCCACGGAGATTCCACCTGAACGTTAGGAAGAACCTCCTGACCCGAAGGAGAGCTGTTCAACAGTGGAACTCTCTACCTCAGTGGAGCTGATTCAACATAGGAGTTGTGTGCTCCCTGTATGCCGCCCGAGTTATGAACCTGGCTGCCTCTCGTTGGAATATCTGAAGCTTCTGAACAATCTTCAAAGGTAGCCCCACGTAGAGCACATTGCAGTAGTCTATCCTGGATGTAACGAGAGCGTGGACCTTCTAATAGAGATCAGGGGTCCTCTGATTGTGCTTTTCCTGCATGGCAGGGGCTTGGACTAGATGGCCCATCGGGATCGCCCCCATTCTTGGCAGCGAACTATTATTCTGATTCAGATTACGAGCTTTATAGGTATTTTTGTCAGGTAATTGAGATAAAGCAATCGTCAACCTTTATCTCAACTCTTTCCACCTTCACCAGACTCTGCCTTGAAGGTACGAAGATAAAACAGTTCAAGCGAAGGGACGCCATATATCAGCTTTCAACGAAAGCGGTTCTCTCTCTACTTTATTTACAGTAACGCTTGAAACACGTCCAATCTGGTCACATCATGTCAACACAACAGAGCACATTGTTCTTTCCCAGTTGGTACAGGAAATTGCATAACTGACCTTCTAGCAATATTCCGCCTCTCTATTACATTAACTCATTAATTTCTGGAACATTTTTTGACATATGCCGCTTAAACTACAGTAGAGTCTCGCTTATCCGACCTTCGCTTATCCTACATTTTGTCTGATCCAATGCTCTTATCCGCTGCCCCCTTTTTCCTCCAGCATTTCCCGTTCAATTAAAGGAGCGCTCCCCAACTCTCTCTCTCGATTCCCAATAAGTGAAAAAGGCAAGACGAGAAGTAGGAAAGGGGGAGAAGAGGCAGAACTGGAAGCGTCCTCTGTGATTTCCACGCTCCTCTTCCACACCCGGGTGCTTCCTGTTGGGCCCCTCAAGCCCTGAGGTGTTGCCTTGCCTAAACTCTTTGTATCCCTGTTGTTAGTATTCTATGTTGGACGGGTAACAGTAGGAGACTCCGTATTATACGACATTTTTGTTTATCCGACCTTCTGCCGGCCCGTTTATGTTGGATAAGTGAGACTCTACTATACGTGCTGTTTACAATCAAAACACCAAAAACACTGAAAAATTTGGTGCTGGGAAGGAGGTACGAACTGTCCCGCAGATGCCGCAAGATCTAGGGCAGGGGTGCCCACTTTTTCAGCATGCGAACTACCAAGTCAGAAAGATCTACCTACCTCCTCAAGGCTGGAGAAGCTGCTGGTAGAGCTGAAGCCGGGGAGGGGGAGGAGCATGGCATGGCCTGGCTCCGCCCCCTCTGGCTTCAGCTCTACCAGCAGCTTCTCCAGGCTTGAGGATGGCAGTGCCAAGCCAGTGGTGGCATAGCTAGCACAAGGCTGGCTTGGCCCTGCCCTCCTCAAGGCTGGAGAAGCTGCTGGTAGAGCTGAAGCCGGGAGGGGGAGGAGCATGGCATGGCCTGGCTCCGCCCCCTCTGGCTTCAGCTCTGAGCCTCCGCTCTCAGGCTTGAGGATGCGCAGTGCCAAGCCAGTGGTGGCATAGCTAGCACAAGGCTGGCTTGGCCCTGCCCTCCTCAAGGCTGGAGAAGCTGCTGGTAGAGCTGAAGCCGGGGAGGGGGCGGGGCCTCCGGAGGCCCCGCCTTATGCTCTGCCTGCCTTTCTCGTCCGGAAGCAACCCTGGAGCCTCCGTTGCCGGCAAGAGAGAGGAGCGCCCTGCTTCTCTCATCCAGAAGCAAACGTGGACGGTGCAGAGCAGAAGCACCCCATCCGACTGCGATCGACCTTCGGTCCCGATCGTGATCGACTTCCTGGTCATAATAGTCCTAGTAATGTTTGTAGTAGGGAGACGTTACTTCTGGGTTTTATGTGCCATTGTAGCTCTCTTTGGAGGCATCTGATGGTTTGGGGTATCATTTCAATTTGGGGGCGGAAATTTGGGAGCGCATGGCTCTCGTTTGGGGTTGTGTCCGCATTTCCCCTCTTCCCATTTTTCCTACAGTCCTAAACCATCTAAGCCCAGTAGGCATGGGTTTTTTTTAAAGCTTTTAAAAGAAACAATGGATATTAACATTGCTATGATGCTGTCAATCACAAGAGCCTTCGGGTGTGTTCGACTACAACTCCGATCATCCCCATCCTGACCGACTCTTGAACAGGCCCGGATTAACTCCTTTTGGCGCTCTAGGCCACACTTTGAAAGCCCCGCCCCCGGCCTCTTCCTCCTTGCCGCGATCGGCTTCCTTCAGTCAAGGAAGACGGTCGCGGGGAGGAGGAGGAAGGGAAGCCCCGCCCCCAGGGCACTGCTGGGCATGCGCGGCGGCGACCCCGGGGTGGGGCTTCCCTCTGCCTCTTCTCCTTGCCGCGATCGCCTTCCTTCAGTCAAGGAAGGTGGTCGCGGGGAGGAGGAAGGGACGCCCCGCCCCCGGGGCACTGCTGGGCATGCGCGGCAGTGGCACCAGGGGCAGGGCTTCCCTCCGCCTCTTCCTCCTCGCCGCGATCGCCTTCCTTCAGTCAAGGAAGGTGGTCGCGGGGAGGAGGAGGAAGGGAAGCCCCGCCCCTGGGACACTGCTGGGCATGCGCGACAGGGGCACCGGGAGCGGGGCTTCCCTCCGCCTCTTCCTCCTCGCCCCACCCTTCTTCCTTGGGCGCAAAGAGGATGAGGTGGAGGGAAGCCCTGCCCCCGGGGCCACTGGCGGGCATGTGTGCGCAGCAGGAGGGCGCCTGCCTCCTCCGCCATGTTCCTGGGTGTCGTGGGGGCGATGGCAAGGGGGGGCATTCCCTCCTCCCCCGCCCCCTCGCAGCGCTCTCCCCCCACCCTCCCCTAAGAGAGAGAGAGAGAGTAATCATGCCGCACGTTGCGGTTTTGTTTGAACTCTTTTTTTTGGTCCTTGATCTGGCGCCCCCCCCCCCCCAGGGCTGCGCCCCTAGGCCATGGCCTAGTGTGGCCTTATGGGTAATCCGGGCCTGCTCTTGAGAGTAGGGGAGTTGTAGTCGGACATATCCGAGAGGTGCCACGTTGGGGAAGAACAATTATAGGATGCTTTTTAATTATTTTTTTTTCCAATTTTTACATAATTGTTTACAATGTCTAGTCTAGCTTGTCCTAACCACACAGGAGGGAAATGAATATATATAAATATATATATATAAAAATATATATAAATATTAATTTTATAAGAACATTACAATTGTTTTGGCTTTTTTTTCCGAACTTCTGTTTGCATACGGTTTTGAAACTATTTGGAGAAAATATGACTTTATCAGAAAGCATACACTTAACCTTGCATACTACTGGACTGTAAAAAAAAATTATGTGTATGGAATAAAACCGAATTAGTTCTCTTGGTCTTCTAGTGTATTAAAGTGATGATATCTCAAGTCGTTTTCCTGTTTTGACAAAGAGAAGTCTTAATTACAGACCGCTGTTTCTAATGATCAGAAATCTATTTTAGTAGTCAACTAAAAAAAAAAAAGTTTTAGTTGTGAACTTCAGATTTTGTGAACTCCAGATGTTGTGCAGTGTGTTTTTTGATTTTTAAGAAAAAGACAAAAAAAAACAACACAAAAAAGTGAGAGAAAGGAGAGAATCCTGGGGGGCAAATGTATGCCGGCACTGTAGCGATAGCTTTCAATATTGTAAAGAAATTGTTATATACCAATCTTTTTGCTGTTACTCCTGTGTGTAATAAAAAGTCCTTTCTAGATCCTATGTGAGAAGGAGAAAAAAAAAATACAACCAACCCCGAAGCAACAAGCAATCCACAGCATGTTTCCTCATGAGCGAAGACTTGTGTAATGTAAATTTGTGCCATGTTATTAAAAAATGTGAACTCAACGGGTCAGGCCCTTCTTTGTTTTGGATCAGGACCGGTTGGATAGATACCGGAAGGGAGACAGGACTTGTGGCCTATGTGACAACGTTCGAGCACAATTCCAACCATCGCAGTGCTGTGATTCATTCCCAATGCCGTTAAGGACGGAAGATATGGGATCGGTATATAGCCGGTGGGATTGCAAGTAAAAGGGGATGGACGTCATCCAAAAGTAGCGCTGGGGAAGGATTGCCCCATTAAATATAGTTTGGGGGCAGTTTTCCCAACCTTTTTTGAGCCGCGGCACATTTTTACATTTACAAAATCCTGGGGCACACCACCAACCAAAATGACACAAAATGACACTCTAACACAGTCATACATATAGTTAATATGTTTTTAAATGTATTTATACACTCAGTGTGAAACCTGGACCTGTTCTGATGAACACAACATAGATATCCTGGCAGGAATGGCAGAAAGACACAAACTTCCCACACAGAACTCCCATAACCAAGAGAAAATACTGTAAGAGTTTGGTGGGCATTGACCTTGGGTTTTGGAGTTGTAGTTCACCTATATCCAGAGAGCACTGTGGACTCAAACAATGCTGGATCAGGACCAAACTTGGCATGAATACTCAATATGCCCAAATATGAACGCCGATGGAGTTCAGGGGAAATAGACCTTGACATTTGGGAGTTACAGTTTCTGGTATTTATAGTTAACACACAATCAAAGAGCATCCTGAACTCTTGCAACAATGGAATTGAACCAAACTTGGCATATTGAACTGTATCAACAGAAAGTACTGAAAGGGTTTGCTTAAGAATTGACCTTGAGTTTGGAAGTTGTAGTTCATCTACACCCAGAGAGCACTGTGGACTCAAACAATGTTATGTTATATTGTTTGTTTTCTATCCAGAATCACAATGTTGGAAGGAGGCTCACCACTTTAAGGTCCCTAAAACAGGCATGGGAAAACGTTGGCCCTCTGGGTGCTTTGGACTCCAACTCCCACCATTCCTAACAGCCTGAGGCCCTTTCCTGCTTAAGTGGCTGGGGGGAAAGGAAATGGGCCTGAGGCTGCTAGGAATGGTGGGAGTTGGAGTCCAAAACACCTGGAAGGTCCAAGTTTGCCCATGCCAGCTTTCGACAGAGACCTCTTCCTCCCCCTTCGGACCTCTTCCTCCCCCCAAACACTTTCCCCGAGGGGCAGGGGAGGAGGGTCAAGGAAGGAGAAATATGAATACATATATCTTCCCCTTAATTGCCGAAAATTTTAAATTAATTTCTAGGGCATGAGCAAATTTTTTTCTGGTGTACCAAAAAGTTTGAGAACCACTGCTTCACAGCGACCATTAACAGGTCATCCACATATTGGTGTACTAAGCTGAAACAGAGACACCGATAGTCTCTTTCCCCATAGGACCTCCAGCTGTTAAACATCCAAAAATACAGTTGTTCACTGTAGGTGAGTTTGTAGTCTATTAGAAAAGTACGTCATATATAGACACCTATGGTGAGCTTCTCCACATCATTTATTCATTCTGAGGCTAGGAAAGGGTTCTGACCCAATGACCCATTTGAGTCCAGTGCCCTCAGGTGGACACAGCGAGCATTGCACCCTTAAAGGGCTGAGCCATAGGCTTCTATGCAGGCATTCCAGTCATTGGGATGTGCCTCTTTGCCGCCATCTAGTGGCCAAATCGAGAAATTGCAGCTCTTCATTATATTTATCCACAAAAGCACTTTATTTATTTACAGTATTTATATTCCGCCCTTCTTACTCCGCAGGGGACTCAGGGCGGATCATAATGCACACAGATATGGCAAACATTCAATAGATGTATCTATTATATAAATGGGTTCACGTCATGTGATGTATACCTCAAACAAAGAAACCATACAACGCAGAAACACAATACTTGCCAACAGAAATAGGCCTCAAGCAAGGTACGTTTGTAGCAAAGAAACTTTCCCCCCCACAACCTAAAAGGCCCCCAAAACAACGAGTAAAAATAAAACTACATTTACCAGCATCCTCCAGCCAAAGACTCACCCAGCCTCTACATTCTGAACAACATGATTGGCTACCAATAAGGGCGGATTTGCATAACTGCTGCACTGGCCAGCCAACATGAAAATTCCGATCCATAATAAACTGCCAAAACAGAATAAGGAAAAGGCCTGAGCCAATCCCCAACACAAACTCCCAAATCACTTCCAACTGAAAATTTACACCCCAAAAAATCACACACCACACTCAAAATTGACAGTACGGCTTCATTAACTTGATTTCCCTAACTAGCCCTCACTTACTGGGAAGCTGTTTACGCTCTAAATTGACAGTAAGACTTCATTAACTTGATTTCCTAACTAGCCCTCACTTACTGGGAAGCTGTTTACGCTCTAAATTGACAGTAAGACTTCATTAACTTGATTCCCTAACTAGCCCTCACTTACTGGGAAGCTGTTTACGCTCTAAATTGACAGTAAGACTTCATTAACTTGATTTCCCTAACTAGCCCTCACTTACTGGGAAGCTGTTTACGCTCTAAATTGACAGTAAGGCTTCATTAACTTGATTTCCCTAACTAGCCCTCACTTACTGGGAAGCTGTTTACGCTCTAAATTGACAGTAAGACTTCATTAACTTGATTTCCTAACTAGCCCTCACTTACTGGGAAGCTGTTTACGCTCTAAATTGACAGTAAGACTTCATTAACTTGATTTCCCTAACTAGCCCTCACTTACTGGGAAGCTGTTTACGCTCTGAATTGACAGTAAGACTTCATTAACTTGATTTCCCTAACTAGCCCTCACTTACTGGGAAGCTGTTTACGCTCTAAATTGACAGTAAGACTTCATTAACTTGATTTCCCTAACTAGCCCTCACTTACTGGGAAGCTGTTTACGCTCTAAATTGACAGTAAGACTTCATTAACTTGATTTCCCTAACTAGCCCTCACTTACTGGGAAGCTGTTTACGCTCTAAATTGACAGTAAGACTTCATTAACTTGATTTCCCTAACTAGCCCTCACTTACTGGGAAGCTGTTTACGCTCTAAATTGACAGTAAGACTTCATTAACTTGATTTCCCTAACTAGCCCTCACTTACTGGGAAGCTGTTTACGCTCTGAATTGACAGTAAGACTTCATTAACTTGATTTCCCTAACTAGCCCTCACTTACTGGGAAGCTGTTTACGCTCTAAATTGACAGTAAGACTTCATTAACTTGATTTCCCTAACTAGCCCTCACTTACTGGGAAGCTGTTTACGCTCTGAATTGACAGTAAGACTTCTTGATTCTCCCGACTAGGCCTCAGCTCATTGGACATTGTGTATGGCCTGAATTGACAGGCTTCATTAACTTGCTGTTCATAACTAGGCCTCAGCTCATGGGACATTGTGTATGGCCTGAATTTACAGTAACCTACCTTGGCACACAGAGCCCCGACTATGCATGATGGGACATGAAGTACCACCATGGAAAATGGGATTTGTAGTACTTCAAAACCCATCATTCCCCACAGACCACTGTGGCCCAGAACCAAGACCAATAAAGACCCAACTTGGCACACCATGCCCCCCATGACCCACACTCCATCCAACTGCAGTTTAAAGGAGGGCACACCGTGGATGATTGCACTTTCTCCCATCACCTAAAAAGGGCACAGCAACGCGTGCCGGGTACAGCTGGTATAGACATATATAGACAGAGACACAGAAGCTATTTACCTTTCCAGCTTCATGAGGGTATTCTTTTTGAACCAACCTGGACACAGTATATTATTTGAGAACACAGAAATGCCGGACCACTCTCACAACCACCATGTGAGACTACACAGAGAAACCACTGAAATCCACAAGCACGGGGACAATCTCAACAGAAAGGAGGAAAACATGAACAAATAACAAAACTAGAATCAGAACAGTAAATAAAAGAGCAACACTCAAAAAACGGGGAATTCCAGACAGGAATCAATCAGGGCCAGCGAACACCTCCAAACAAAGAAGTCCCCCGGGCAGCAACCAGCCAGGCTTTGAAGCTGCAAGGCCATTAAATGCTAATCATCAATTAAATGCCAATTGCAACATTCACACTTGCCTCAAGCAGACAAGAGTTCTTTCTCCACCCTGGATGTTATTCCACTTGCCTAGTTTCTAACAGACCTCACAACCTGCCATAGGTGGGGGCGAAACGTCAGGAGAGAATGCTTCTGGAGCATGGCCAGACAGCCTGGAAAACTCATAGCAACCCAGTGATTCTGGGCATGAAAGCTTTCGACAACACACCATTGTATTATTATTATTTTACTGACACAAAAACACAGCAAATGAGATATATATGATGGATTTCGTATCACAAAATTACAAGTCGAACACTTCCCAAGCATTTTTATTATTATTATTATTATTATTATATTATTATTATTATTATTATTGATGTGAGCTCCTTTAGGTCTTGATTAGGAGATAAAACCAGAAGAAAAAATACAATCATTACAGTATTATTAGTATTATTAGCTTTGGGTCTCAAAAAAGAAACACAGAATAATGCTAATAAACACTATTATTGATGTTGGGTCTTGATTAGGAGAGAGAAGTGGAATAATGAAAAATATCCTAGTCATTATTTATTATCCTCCATTCTGGCCCAATGACCCCATTATATGCAGTGTCCTCATGTATGGCCCTTTGCTGCCCTCGGGTGGACACAGTGAGAATTGCACCCTCAGAAAGCAATAACTGAGCCATAGGCTTCCATGCAGGCAGCTGAGCCATAGGCCCTACCAGTCATTGAGGAGAGGCGCCTCTTTGCTGCCATCCAGTGGCCAAATTGACAAATTGCAGCCGTGCATTATATTTTCCCTTTATTGAACCTCTAAGTATAATGTAGCCACAAAATGGGTCAATGCACTCTGGTCATGCTCAGAGGCCTTCCTGGGAAAGAATGGTCAAGAACTCTTCCTGCCATCAGAATGGATAAATACACTCTGTGCATGCTCAGAGGTATCTCTGGAATCCTTTGGGGAGTGGATTGTAATAACACCCGGATTTTCTGTAACAGATCAAAACCTACAGATCATCCTCATCATCATTATGGATGTGGATCTCAATGAAAATTAATGAAGAATAATCCTAATAATAATAAAAGCAAAATCATGTTATTGATGTGAGCTGCGCTGGGTGTTGATTATGAGAGAAAAGTGGAATTAAAAATGTATTATTATTGTGAGCAGTTCTCTATTAGGAGAACAATTAGGAGAAAAAAGCAGAATAATAATAATAAATTATTGATTTGAGCTGCTTAGGGACAGAAAAGCAGAATAATAATATCTTATTAATTTTATTATTAATACTAAATTTTGTTATTAATATTGATGTGAACTGCTTGATTAGGAGAGGAAGACAATATAAAAATATTGTCTTCCTTGTCATATTATTATTATTATTATTATTTATCCATTTTGAGGCTAGGAAGGGGTTCTGACCCAATGACCCATTCGTATGCAGTGCCCTCAGGTGGACACAGCTAGCATTGCACCCTTAAAGGGCTGAGCCATAGACTTCTATGCAGGCAGCTAAGCCAATGCCCTATTCCAGTCATGGAGATGCGCCTCTTTGCTGCCATCCAGTGGCCAAATCGAGAAATTGCAGCCCTTCATTATATTTATCCACAAAAGCACTCTTTCATTGAATTCCTTTGGGGAGGAAGAAGGAAGGCACTAAGGGGGGTCAGAATGGGTCAGTGCTCTCTGGATATGCTCAGAGGAATCCCTGGAATCCTCTGGGAATGTATCTAATTATTATTATTATTATTGGATTTTCTGTACATACCAAGACCCAAAGCAGCTATCATCACCATCATTATCATCCAGCTTTTGATTAAGACCAGCTCATATGATTAATAATACTAGTAATAATACCCTGCTTTTCTTTATAGATTGTGACTATAAGCGACAATTATTGTTGTTATTATTCTTACCCTATTTATCCAAAGGGGCTCACATCAATAATAATAATAGGTAAATAGGTTTTCCTGATATTAAGTCCAGTCATGTCTGATTCTGGGGTGCGGTGCTCTTCTCAATTTCTAAGCCAAAGAGCTGGCATTGTCCATAGACACCTCCAAGGTCATGTGGCCGGCATGATAGCATGACTTACCTGCCCGCCGGAGCAGTAGCTATTGATCTATTCACATTTGCATGTTTTCAAACGCCTAGGTCGGCAGAAGCTGGGCCTGACAGCGGGAGCTCATCCCATCCCCGGATTCAAACCTGTGACCTTTCGGTTAGCAAGTTCAGCAGATCGGTGGTTTAACCCACTGCGCCACTTTATTATTATAATAAGAATAATAATAATGATCATAGTATTATTGATGTGAGCTGCTTTGGGTCTCTATTTTAAAAAAGGCAGGAAAAGAACTAAAAGGGAGGGTTTTTCAGCCCAAAAGAAGGGCTGAAAAACTTGGCTTATTATCGATAATGGGACCGAACTTGGGCAGCAAAAGCCAGCCCATACGAGACGGGGAGCCTTCCGCTCGACCCCCGCCCCTTCCAAGGTGGTCTCCAAAAATGGCGCACCTTCTCCCTTGTGTGCCTTTGCCTCTAAGCTCTTCCTCCTGACTCTATCCAGCCCTGTGAGAAGGGGAGGAGGGGCCGAGCTGGAGTGCCTGGCCATTTTGGAGAGGGGGCGGGGCGCCGCCACTCGGTGGGCCCACCTTCACCCGTTTCCAACCGCTGGACGCAGCAGCTGTCGATAGGTTACTGACTGCAGCTAGACCAACTACTTGCTCCCTTGACCCGTGCCCCTCCTGGCTTGTTAGTTCTTGCCGGGAGGGTCTACGTGGCCCCCTGGGCACGATCTTAAATAGCTCCCTTGAGCAAGGAGTCTTCCCAGGGGGATTAAAAGAGACTATGGTGAAACCGCTGCTGAAAAAGCCGAACCTAGATCCTTCGGCTCCCTCCAATTACAGGCCTGTTTCCAACTTGCCTTTTCTAGGCAAAGTAATTGAGAGGGCAGCAGCGGAGCAGCTGCAGCGGTTCCTAGACGACACAGCTGGACTTGATCCCTTCCAGTCCGGCTTCCGTACTGGGCATGGGACGGAGACCGTGCTTGTCGCCATTACAGACCAACTTCGCCGCCAGCTGGACCAGGGTGGATCAGCACTGCTTGTCTTGTTAGATCTGACAGCAGCGTTTGATACTGTAGATCATGCATTGCTGACCCACCGTTTAGCCGCTTCCGGGGTTGGGGGGACTGCCCTTAAATGGGTGGCCTCCTTCCTCCGGGACCGGGGACAACGTGTGGAGGGGCGGGAGGTCTCCGGAGACTCCCACTTGACTGTGGGGTCCCCCAGGGGCCATCCTCTCCCCTTATTATTCAACGTTTATATGCGCCCCTGGCCCAGCTGGCCCGTGACTTTGGTCTGGAGTGTCATCAGTACGCTGATGACACCCAGCTTCTGCTGAGAATGGACGGCAGGTCGGACTCCGTACCCGATTGTTTCCATCTATGCCTCGAAGCCGTGACTGGTTGGCTGCGTGCCAGCCGGCTGAAGGTGAATCCATCGAAGACGGAGATCCTGTGGCCTGGTCGGCCTGGACTGGGTGGGTGCCGGTTGCCTACCCTGGACGGCGAGCGGCTTAACCCATCGCCGTCAGTTAAGAGCTTGGGGGTTGTGTTGGACTCCTCGCTGACCATGGAGGCCCAGGTCTCTGCGGTCAGCAGGACGTCATTTCATCACCTCCGACAGGCTAGGCGACTGGCACCCTACCTGTCGGCTCGCTTGCTAGCAGGAGTGCCGGCGAGAGAGCATATTACACCTATCCTCCGGCAGCTGCACTGGCTTCCTATTGAGTACCGGATTGCCTTCAAGGTGTTGGTTTTGACCTTTAAGGCCTTGCACGGCCTAGGGCCTGCGTACCTGAAGGACCGTCTTACCCCGTACGTTCCCCCGAGATCACTGCGCTCAGATGAGCAAAATCTGTTGTTAATCCCATCAGTCCGCTCCTGCCACCTGTCAACGACGAGACAAAGATCTTTTTCTGTGGCGGCACCAGTGCTCTGGAACGCCCTCCCGGACAGCACCCGAGCCATCTCGGAACTGGACCCATTCCGGAGGGCGTGCAAGACGGCCCTCTTCGGGCTGGCCTTTAATTAGGCACACTGGACCAAAAAACCATGATATATGTCCTCTTAACCCGTGTCTTGATAATGTAACCCGTTTTAATTGTGGTTTTATGTTTTTATGTTTTTATTACTTGTAAGGCCGCATGCTGATATGTTGCAACATGCCGCCCATGTATTTTTGTTGTGATCCGCCCCGAGCCTGCAGGGAGGAGCGGAATACAAAAATGAATAATAAATAAATAAATAAATAAATAACCGAGGTGCCTTCGCGACCCCCAGAAAATGGCCCCACGACCCCCCTGGGGGTCGCGACCCCCAGGTTGAGAACCACTGCTCTATAGGGTCTCATCACCTCGGGAAGATTGGGCAGAATATGAATAAATTATTAATATTAATATTACTTTATTTATATTAATATAAATAATTATGTTATATTGTTATATTGTAATAATATAATTATAATAATAGGATGTCATTGCAAAGCTCCCTTCCTTTGCAGAATTTCAAATTAAGCCCCTCCCCTCTTCTACATTAATAGCTTTCTGGGCAATGCTGACCGGGGAACATGGGCTTTTGAGTCCAATGAAAGAGAATTCCAGTAACCATAACATAGAGTTCAACCTGACTCCTTTGTTTGCAGAGCGTTAAGGAAGGCTCTTTTCCGCCCTCAGGTGGACACAGCAAGAATTGCACCCTTAAAAGACAATGCTGCCACCCAGTGTCCAAATAGAAAAATTGCAGCCCTTCATTATATTTTGGGAAGGATGGAAGGAAGGCACAATAAAGAAGGGAAGGAAAACAAAGTAGAAAGAAGAACAGCAAGAAATCCAAATGATTATTATCATCATCATCATCATGACTATCCTACTTTTCTCTTGATCAAGACCCAAAGTGACTCAAAACATCATCATCAATAATAATAATAGTAATATATTGCCGGACTATATTATTATATCATCATAATTAATAATAATATATGGTCGGACTATATTAGTATATCATCATTAATAAGAATAATAATGTCGGACTATATTATTATTGTATAATTATAAATAATAATATATTGTTGGACTATATTATTATTGTATAATTATCATCAATAATAGTAATATATTGTCAGACTATGTTATTATTGTATAATTATCATCAATAATAATATATTGTGAGACTATATTATTATTGTATAATTATCAATAATAATATATTGTCAAACTTTATTATTATTCTATAATTATCATCAATAATAATATATTGTCAGACTATATTATTATTGTATAATTATCATCAATAATAATATATTGTCGAACTATATCATTGTATAATTATCATCAATAATAATATATTGTCGGACTATATTATTATTGTATAATTATCATCAATAATAGTAATATATTGTTGGACTATATTATTATTGTATAATTATCATCAATAATAATAATATATTGTCGGACTATGTTATTATTGTATAATCATCATCAATAATAATACATTGTTGGACTATATTATTATTGTATAGTTATCAATAATAATAATATATTGTCGGACTACATTATTATTGTATAATCATCATCAATAATAATAATATATTGTTGGACTATGTTATATCATCCAATAAGAAAAGCAGCGAAAACGCTAAGCAAAGTGAGTAGATACACAATATCAAGTGTTTGAGACAATAATCAGGACTGTTCTAGTAGGTCTACAAATGCATGTATTATATCACAGATATATCATAATTGCACAGTCATATAAACCAAAATATCATCTTAATACAGTTCAAAACAATAGCGGTGGGTGGGCTCACATAGGAGTGAACCAGGATGCCCAAGCTCCGGAGAGAATGTATGGGAAAAGGCTCAGGCACAGTCCCGGACGCCTTCCCTGCGTAGTTTAAATGTCCAAAGAAATATCATCCACAAGTGTGGTCTCACAGATATAGTAGGTATGCAGGGGAGGTCGTCGTGGGGCCGACGAAAAGGGTCCCGCGCGGCTTCGTTTCACCCCCGTAGGGGCTTCTTCAGGGCCGGGGGCGTGGCCTAGATGCCGAAATCTCGCGAGCGTCACGTTGGGATTTGGACACTAGAGTTACAGTAATGTATAGATTATAATGCAAATATTACATGAACTTAATAGGTACATATAACGCTACTAGAAAGGGGAACAGCCAGGGTCATGGGGAAAATATCTACACAGCATAATACGGAAGAGACAGGCAAGTACATACCAGAGCCGGGAACAACAGGAGCACCGCAGGTAGAAGCAGAATCCGTGGATACTGGGCCAAAAGCGCTGCGGTTCAGATAGTTAGCAATTAAATAGTCTCAGGCACAGGTGCCCCAACTAAACTAATAATTCGCTGACAGATAGCTTGTCATTGAGGCCGTGGGGGGTCTCGCTGTTTAAAGAGATGATCCACTTATTTTCAAGACGTAGTAGGATCCTTTTAATGTCAGAATGGGGTTGTGGGTGGATCTTATCAAGTACAGTCACAGTGAAGTTGTCATATCTGCTGTTACACGTTTTGAAGTGCATGTATAGCACAGAGTTGTCATACCCAGTATGGAAACGTGACCTGTGTTCAGAGATCCTATTTTTCGATTCTCTCGTTGATAAACCCACATAAAGACCCCCACAGCAGCCACAAATTATACAGTAAATAATGTTTTTAGAATTGCAGGTTGCCCAAGTATGGATCTTATATGTTTTCTTAGTGTGAGGATTCTGTATTTGAGTTATAGGAGAAATGTGCCGACAGATACTACATCTCCCACATTTTTTTGTCCCAAAGGGGAGGGGAATAGAGGGGGGACGGTTATGGGAGGTATCGTCCTTTGTGTGTACTAGTAGATCTCTAAGATTTTGAGTTCTTTTGAAGGCTATAAGAGGTGGATTTTCCAGGCCAGGAATAGAGCTCACTAGGGGCCAAAGGTTGGTGACTATCTTCTTAATTTGATGTGAGTGGGGAGATAATGTTAAAGGCCACACAATCTTGGAAGGAGAGGATTTACGTTGTGATGTTAATAATTGATTTCTAGGTATATTGTTTACTCTTGTAAGAGCAGTGTTAAGTACCCTATCAGGATAACCTCGTTTCTTCAAATCTGTATCTGTATACCTTTATAAAACGGAATGTTTGTGTGTATGTGTATATGCGGAGGGCGGAAGGACGGATATGTGGCAGCTATTTGCATAAAGTCCTTTGATTGGCCAGCCTCGCCACTCAAAAATTCTAAGGCACCAGACAGAGGGCATTGATAGCCACTGATTAGCCAGCATCCCAGAATGCAGGCCTCTACATTCCAACAACAGGATTTCTTCCCACTGAGGGGAAAAAAGCCAGCAACCCAGAATCCAGGCCTCTACATTCCAACAACAGGATTTCTTCTGTGAAAACAAAATGGATTCCTGTATTCTCCTCCCCCTCAGCTTTTAGAAAACGGCGGCCTGCCATTCGGCCTTTTAAAGTTACCAATAGCAGGCCATAACATTACAGGCCCCAAAATAGAGTTTAGGGCGGATATGTGGCAGCCACTTTCACAGGCCACAGCGACCAGCGCGGGTGATGGACCTGCACCAAACTTGGTACACATAACCCCCCTATGACATGACCCATGTATTATGGGATTTGTAGTACTTTCCAAGACTTTGGTTCCCACAGACCATTGAGGCCACCAAAAAGGACCAATACAAAACACACTTAACACACACAGCCCCCATGACCCACTCTACGTCCTGGTGCAGTTCGGAGGAGGGTGGGCCATGGATGATGGGACTTGAAGTGCCTCTACTCACTTCCCAAGTCCGCTGCAACCCTCATCCAATCACTGATCGAGACAAAACTTGGCATACATAACCCCCATGACTGCCTTCACGTCCTGGTGAGGTTTGGGGAGGACTGACAATGGATGATGGGATTTGTAGTACTTTACACCCCTCTGTTCCCACAGACCACTGTGGCCCCAACAAACACCGAGAAAGTCCACACTTGGCACACACATCCCCACTGACCCACTCTACATCCTACTGAAGTTTGGAGGGGACAGAACATGGATGATGGGACTTGCAGTACCTTCCCTCACTTCCCAATCCTGCTACAAACCTAATCCAATGACTGATCAACACCAAATCTGGCACACAGAGCCCTCATGACCCACTCTACAGCCTGGTGCAGTTTACTGTGAGACGGACCACGGATGATGGGCTTGAAAATTGTGGCTTGAAAATTGGCTATGTTCATCCGAGAAAAGAAAATTGTCGCCAACATTTTTGTAGGTGCCCTGGAACATAATTTTCTTTTCTCGGATGAACATAGCCAATTTTCAAGCCACATTACATTTTTAGGTATATTGATGATATACTATGCATCGTGGATGGCACCACTCATCTAGATAGCTTTCAGGCTTGGATGAATAATTGGCATCCTAACATCAAATTTACTTTCCAAATCAGCAACCAGGAGGTCAACTTTCTGGACCTCACGGTATTCGCCCACAAAAATCACATTCAAGTCAGAAATTATTCAAAACCGACCAACACCAATTCTCTTTTACATTATTCTTCTTTTCATCCCCATCACCTAAAAAACAACTTACCTTTTTCCTCTCTACTAAGACTTAAAAGGAACTCTTCCTTTCCCCGTCATTTTTCCCAAGACGCCCATCTTTTTATAAATAACTAGCTTGGGGACCCGGCCCTGCCCGGGTCATTTGAGAAGTGCAGCAGGATGTAGAGTGGGTCATGGGGGCTCTGTGTGCCAAGTTTAGTCTTGATCCATCATTCTTGGGAGTTGCAGTGGTATCATGAAATTACTGAAGGTAGTGCAAGTCCCATCATCTCTGTGTGTCCTGTCCCCCAAAGTGTAGTAGGATGTAGATTGGGTCATGGGGGCTCTGTGTGCTAAGTTTGGTCTGTATTGGTGAATGAATGAGGGATGCATTGTTTTTCGGAAGTGAGTGAAGGTACTTCAAGTCCCATCATCCGTGGTCCGTCTCACAGTAAACTGCACCAGGCTGTAGAGTGGGTCATGAGGGCTCTGTGTGCCAGATTTGGTGTTGATCAGTCATTGGATTAGGTTTGTAGCAGGATTGGGAAGTGAGGGAAGGTACTGCAAGTCCCATCATCCATGTTCTGTCCCCCTCCAAACTTCAGTAGGCTGTAGAGTGGGTCACTGGGGCTCTGTGTGCCAAGTGTGGACTTTCTCGGTGTTTGTTGGGGGCCACAGTGGTCTGTGGGAACAGAGGGGTGTAAAAGTACTACAAATCCCATCATCCATTGTCAGTCCTCCCCCCAAACCTCACCAGGACGTGAAGGCAGTCATGGGGGTTATGTATGCCAAGTTTTGTCTCGATCAGTGATTGGATGAGGGTTGCAGCGGACTTGGGAAGTGAGTAGAGGCACTTCAAGTCCCATCATCCATGGCCCACCCTCCTCCGAACTGCACCAGGACGTAGAGTGGGTCATGGGGGCTGTGTGTGCTGAGTGTGGTCTGTATTGGTCCTTTTTGGTGGCCTCAATGGTCTGTGGGAACCAAAGTCTTGGAAAGTACTACAAATCCCATAATATGTGGGTCATGTCATAGGGGGGTTATGTGTACCAAGTTTGGTGCAGGTCCATCACCCGCGCTGGTCGCTGTGGCCTGTGAAAGTGGCTGCCACGTATCCGCCCTAAACTCTATTTTGGGGCCTGTAATGTTATGGCCTGCTATTGGTAACTTTAAAAGGCCGAATGGCAGGCCGCCGTTTTCTAAAAGCTGAGGGGAGGAGAATACAGGAATCCATTTTGTTTTCACAGAAGAAATCCTGTTGTTGGAGTGTAGAGGCCTGGATTCTGCGATGCTGTCTTTTTACCCCACAGTGGGAAGAAATCCTGTTGTTGGAATGTAGAGGCCTGGATTCTGGGATGCTGGCTAATCAGTGGCTATCAATGCCCTCTGTCTGGTGCCTTAGAATTTTTGAGTGGCGAGGCTGGCCAATCAAAGGACTTTATGCAAATAGCTGCCACATATCCGTCCTTCCGCCCTCCGCATATACACATACACACAAACATTCCGTTTATAAAGGTATACAGATACAGATTTGAAGAAAAGAGGTTATCCTGATAGGGTACTTAACACTGCTCTTACAAGAGTAAACAATATACCTAGAAATCAATTATTAACATCACAACGTAAATCCTCTCCTTCCAAGATTGTGTGGCCTTTAACATTATCTCCCCACTCACATCAAATTAAGAAGATAGTCACCAACCTTTGGCCCCTAGTGAGCTCTATTCCTGGCCTGGAAAATCCACCTCTTATAGCCTTCAAAAGAACTCAAAATCTTAGAGATCTACTAGTACACACAAAGGATGATACCTTCTATAACCGTCCCCCCTCTATTCCCCTCCCCTTTGAGACAAAAAAATGTGGGAGATGTAGTATCTGTCAGCACATTTCTCCTATAACTCAAATACAGAATCCTCACACTAAGAAAACATATAAGATCCATACTTGGGCAACCTGCAATTCTAAAAACATTATTTACTGTATAATTTGTGGCTGCTGTGGGGGTCTTTATGTGGGTTTATCAACGAGAGAATTAAAAAATAGGATCTCTGAACACAGGTCACGTTTCCATACTGGGTATGACAACTCTGTGCTATACATGCACTTCAAAACGTGTAACAGCAGATATGACAACTTCACTGTGACTGTACTTGATAAGATCCACCCACAACCCCATTCTGACATTAAAAGGACCCTACTACGTCTTGAAAATAAGTGGATAATCTCTTTAAACAGCGAGACCCCCCACGGCCTCAATGACAAGCTATCTGTCAGCGAATTATTAGTTTAGTTGGGGCACCTGTGCCTGAGACTATTTAATTGCTAACTATCTGAACCGCAGCGCTTTTGGCCCAGTATCCACGGATACTGCTTCCACCTGCGGTGCTCCTGTTGTTCCCGACTCTGGTATGTACTTGCCTGTCTCTTCCGTATTATGCTGTGTAGATATTTTCCCCATGACCCTGGCTGTTCCCCTTTCTAGTAGCGTTATATGTACCTATTAAGTTCATGTAATATTTGCATTATAATCTATACATTACTGTAACTCTAGTGTCCAAATCCCAACGTGACGCTCGCGAGATTTCGGCATCTAGGCCACGCCCCCGGCCCTGAAGAAGCCCCTACGGGGTGAACGCGGCCTGCGGGACCCTTTTTAAATCGGCCCCACGACGACCTCCCCTGCATACCTACTATATCTGTGAGACCACACTTGTGGATGATATTTCTTTGGACATTTAAGCTACGCAGGGAAGGCGTCCGGGACTGTGCCTAAGCCTTTTCCCATACATTCCCTCCGGAGCTTGGGCGTCCTGGTTCACTCCTATGTGAGCCCACCCACCGCTATTGTTTTGAACTGTATTAAGATGATATTTTGGTTTATATGACTGTGCAATTATGATATATCTGTGATATAATACATGCATTTGTAGACCTACTAGAACAGTCCTGATTATTGTCTCAAACACTTGATATTGTGTATCTACTCACTTTGCTTAGCGTTTTCGCTGCTTTTCTTATTGTATACTTTGTATGTGGGACAGCCAGCCTTTTCTTGATTATGTTATATCATCGTCATCAATCTATATATATAAAGGAAGAGTCATCATGGAAAGACCGTCCCAAACAGAGAAACCTTACAACGCAGAGACACCAAACTTGCCAACAGAAATAGGCCTCAGACAAGGTACATTTGTAGCAAAGAAACTTTCCCCCCAAAACCTAAAAGGCCCCCAAAACAACGAGTAAAAAAACTACATTTCCCAGCATCCTCCGGGGCTGCCAACGACTCTCCCAGCCTCTACATTCTGACAACATGATTGGCTGCCAATAAGGGCGGATTTGCATAACTCCTGTACTGGCCAGCCAACATGAACATTCCGACCCATAATAAACTGTCAGAGGAGGATAAGGCAAAGGGCTGAGGCACAAACACAAACACCCAATTCACTTCCCACAGAAAATTTACACCCCTACAAATCACAGACCACGCCCAAAATTGACAGTAAGGTTTCATTAACTTAATTTCCCTGACTAGGCCTCACTTAATGGAATGCTGTTTACGCTCTGAATTGACAGTAAGGCTTCATTAACTTGATTCTCCCGACTAGGCCTCAGCTCATGGGACATTGTGTATGGCCTGAATTTACAATAACCTACCTTGGCACACAGAGCCCCTATGACCCACGCTACATTCTACTACAGTTTGGAGGAGGGTGGACCATGGATTATGGGACTTGAAGTACCTCCATGGATGTTATTTGTAGTACTTCAAAACCCATCATTACCCACAGACCACTGTGTCCAAGAACCAAGACCGATATAGACCAAACTTGGCAAACAATACACCCCATGACCCACACTCCATCCGACTGCAGATTAGAGGAGGACACACCATGGATAATGGGATTTCAAGTACCTCCACTCACTTCCAAAGTACCCCACCCACACACGCATCAACCTCTATATCAACACAGCAGATGGAAAGACAAAAAACATTGTATATCCACAAGCTATGCAGAACGCCAGCAACACCACACAACAACAACTCCACAGGACTCCAACATCCCACCCACCAAAACAACCCACAACAACACAGCCATGACCCCCAACAACACCATAACTAACAACAACTCCAACCCTTACATACTCAGACCTCCTCGCATCTCCGAAATAGGGCACAGCAATGCGTGCCGGGTACAACTAGTAATAATATATTTTTGGACTTTATTATTATTTCATCATCATGAACAACTGCGCAACATCCTGTCTGATCCCCAAAATCTGGAGGAAAGCAAGAGTCATAGCCATCTTGAAACCAGGCAAAGACCGTAATGATCCAAAAACCTATAGCGCAATAGCAAGCTGGCTTCAGGAAAGGCAAAAGCTGCACATTGCAAGGGCTGAACCTGACTCAGCGCATAGAACAGTGTTTGCCAACCATTTTTTGTGTCGCGGCACACTTTTAACATTTAAAAAATCCGGGGCACACCACCAACCAAAATGACACTCTAACACTGTAAAGAACGGCTGGGGGATGGTGACCTGCTGGGACTGCCGAAGCCGGGGGAGGGGGAGGTGCCAGGCCGCACCATGCCCCACCCCCTCCATGCAGCTTCAGTTCTCCCACAGCTTTGCCAGCCTTGAGGGGGCAGTGCCAAGCCAGCGGTGGCAGAGCCAGCACAATGCTGGCTTGGCACTGCCCCCTCAAGGCTGGCGAAGCTGTGGGAGCGCTGAAGCCGGGGGGAGGGGGCAGAGCCAGGCCGCGCCATGCCCCGCCCCCTCCCCCAGCTTCAGTTCTCCCACAGAGGGAGAAGCATGAGCATTGGACAGGCTTCAGTAGGCGGGGCTCCTCCGCGCGGCTTCAGCGAGCGAGTCGTGAGAGTCGTGGCGGGAGTCATGGTGGATTGGAGGCTGGCTGGGGAAACGGCCGAAGGAGGTGGCGCCCCGGCCCCTTCTTCTTTTTCTTCGCCACCACTTGGCCCTTCCTCCTCCTCTCCCAAGCAGCAGGAGTTCGGCAGGAGGAGGGGGAAGGAAGGGGGCAGAGAGCTTTCTCGCGGCACACCTGATGATCGCTCACGGCACACTAGTGTGCCACGGCATACTGGTTGAGAAACACTGGCATAGAAGATGGCTTTGAAAGGCAGCAGATCACAGGAGCCGTCTTCATAGACCTGTCAGCAGCTTATAATACTGTAAACCAGTGTTTCCCAACCTTTTTTTGAGCCGCGGCACACTTTTTACATTTACAAAATCTTGGGGCACACCGCCAACCAAAATGACACAAAATGACACTCTAACACAGTAATACATATAGTTAATATATTTTTAAATGTATTTATACACTCTGTGTGAAACCTGGTCCTGTTTCGATGAACACAACAGAGATATCCTGGCAGGAATGGCAGAAAGACACAAACTTCCCACACAGAACTCCCATAACCAAGAGAAAATACTTTAAGAGTTTGGTGGGCATTGACCTTGGGTTTTGGAGTTGTAGTTCACCTATATCCAGAGAGCACTGTGGACTCAAACAATGTTGGATCAGGACCAAACTTGGCATGAATACTCAATATGCCCAAATGTGAACACAGATCGAGTTTGGGGAAAATAGACTTTGACATTTGGGAGTTACAGTTTCTGGGATTTATAGTTAACACACAATCAAAGAGCATCCTGAACTCTTGCAACAATGGAATTGAACCAAACTTGGCATATTGAACTCTCATTACCAACAGAAAGTACTGAAAGGGTTTGCTTGGGAATTGACCTTGAGTTTGGAAGTTGTAGTTCATCTACACCCAGAGGGCACTGTGGACTCAAACAATGTGATGTTATGTTGTTTGTTTTCTATCCAGAATGACAATGTTGGAAGGAGGCTCACCACTTTAAGGTCCCTAAAACAGGCATGGGAAAACTTTGGCCCTCTGGGTGCTTTGGACTCCAACTCCCACCATTCCTAACAGCCTGAGGCCCTTTCCTGCTTAAGTGGATGAGGGGGGGGGGGGAGGAAAAGGGCCTGAGGCTGCTAGGAATGGTGGGAGTTGGAGTCCAAAACACCTGGAAGGCCCAAGTTTTCTCATATTTGCCAACCCATATTTACTCCTATTATTGTTGTTGTTATTATTTCTAGGAAAACAAGTATTTGGATTGTAAGTGTGGTTGTGAGTGGACTCACGGAGTTCCTGAGTGTCCTGCGCGCAATGAAAAAGTGTGGTGTTAGCGAGTGACCATGGCTATCCAGAGTGAGTGCCCTCTGCACATGCTCAGAGGCACTCTTGCCTACTCAAGAAGCAGGAGAACCATTCCCAGATTCAACAAAACCACTTCCCCATCAGGGAACTCCAGAGTCCCCAGAGTGAGTGCCCTCTGCACATTCCCAGAAGCACTCTTGCCTACTCAAGAAGCAGAAGAAGCGTTCCCAGATTCGACAAAACCACTTCCCAATCAGGGCAACTCCAGAGTGTCCTATGCACAACCTTAGTGATGACCTGACGCAGTGTGGAAGGCTCTCTGCCTATGCTCAGGGACACTCTTGTGCACATAAGGACGGACCTTTCCTTCCTCAGTTCAGGGCGATCAGGATCGGCGAAGATGCAGCCCCAGCTTCCGGTCCAAGCGAACCTCGGCGGCATGAACCGGGTCCAGCGGGGAGGAGGCGGAAGAAGCCGCGGCCTTGGCCCCATGGAAGTCAAGAGCAAGGTGCGTTTCGCCTCCCTCTTGCTCCAAGATCCACAGACACCAATGTCACACTTCCCCATAGAGGCTCCCTTCCTCTGAAGATCCATAGACATATCTAAAGACTCACAGACACCTCTGAAGACCCACAGACACCAATGTCACACTTCCCCATAGAGATTCCCTTCCTCTGAAGATCCATAGACATATCTAAAGACTCACAGACACCTCTGAAGACCCACAGACACCAATAACACACTTTCCCATAGAGGCTCCCTTCCTCTGAAGACCCATAGACATATCTAAAGACTCACAGACACCTCTGAAGACCCACAGACACCAATATCACACTT